>CM075960.1:8148420-8175920 GCA_038048745.1 Coluber constrictor foxii
ATTCCTGTGTGGTTATTTAGATGGAGGTCTACACTATCTCTTCAAGTCAGGCCAGGTGTGTGAAGACCACAACCTGAGCGATCGTAGAATCATACAGGCTGGAGGGGATCCTAGAACCCAACCGCCTGCTGTTTGTCCCCCCCACACACTTTGTGTGTGTGTGTGTGTGAAAACAAGCAAATAAATATCTACCAGAAATGATTGCAGTGTTGTATGCTGGCCGTGGAGTTCTGGGAAGTGAAGTCCATCCATCTTAAAGGTGCTGAGATTAAGAAACGCTGCATTATTGTGATGCCTGCAGGAAGAAAAATGAAAATTAGCTTTCCCATCTCTCTCTCTCTCTCTCTCTCTCTCTCTCTCTTCCTCTTCCTCTTCCCACTTTGCACTCCTCTTCTTCTTCTTCTTCTTCTTCTTCTTCTTCTTCTTCTTCTTCTTCTTCTTCTTCTTCTTCTTCTTCTTCTTCTTCTTCTTCTTCTTCTTCTCTTTCCTCCTCCTCCTCCTCCTCTTCCTCCTCCTCTTCTTCTTCCTCCTCCTCCTCCTCTTTCTCTTTTTCTTCTTCCTCCTCCTCTTCTTCTTCCTCCTCCTCCTCTTCCTCCTCTTTTCTGCAAACCCCAATCCCTTCTAGACCTGATGACGTTGCCTACTTGGGTCATGAAATGTCTGTAAGACATGTAACAACCAAGCTCAGAGAGCACCAAGCACCGTATAGTCTTCATTGTTGTCCTCCTCCTCCTCCTCCTCCTCCTCCTCTTTCTCTTCTTCTTCTTCTTCTTCTTCTTCTTCTTCTTCTTCTTCTTCTTCTTCTTCTTCTTCTTCCTCCTCCTCCTCCTCCTCCTCCTCCTCCTCCTCCTCCTCCTCCTCCTCCTCCTTGGAACTCCAAACTCATCACACAAGGAGGCTCTTGAGATATAACCTCCTCCATCACGCAAAAGGACTCTTAGGATGTAGTTCTCCAACAGAGTTGGCCATCAATCCCAGTGTAAAATACAGGACAGCTAAAATGATAAATGCCATAACCTGGGAACCATCTGCTTGATTTTTCTTCTTAGATTGTTTCTGGAACAATTCGCTGTTCCAGAATGCTTGGAACAATAGTGTCCCCAATACCCTCAGGGCTTTTCAGGAAATTAGGAATGCAGCTCCTATTCTTCAAACAGAGCCAGTTGGTCCTTGATATGCGGGAAAGGTTTGAAGCATCCATTAGGATTTCTCTCCGGGAACTGAAGTTGGAACAGTTAATTAACAGTTAGAATAATGAATTTCCCCTTGGCATGCTCCCCATGCCTCGTTTTGGGCCTAGCAGGCCTCCCTGAAGCCTCCTGGGAGTGAAACAGGTCACGGGGGCATGCGCCCCCCCCCCCATGCCCCGTTTTGGGCCTAGGAGGCCTCTCTGCACTTACCTAGTAGCCAAAATGGGGCATGTGGGGATTCCTGGAAGGGGCCGGGTGGGGCGGAGCCAGCTACCAATTTAACTAATTAACCCGAACCGGTTGAATCCCACCACTCCTCTCCCCAGAATAAAATATTCTACAGGCTACTAACAGAGTCAGAATAGAATATTTCCCCCAAAGGAGAAGAGAAGAAGAAAAATATTTCCCCAGCAAAGGCAGAAAGCAACCCCAGTTTTTCTGCTATAGGAAAACAGCCTCAAGCAAAAGCCCGAACATGCTAGGTTTTATGAACGGATGTCTTGTATCCGTACATAAAGCCAGGCCACTGAATTCAAAAACAAAGGGCAGCCAGAAACTCCGAATAAGCAGCGCAATAGGCAAGGAGCCGAAACTGACAAGATTAGCTCAGACAAACAAAACAGCTAGGACATGCATTTCCCCTTTTGCCTGAGGAGCCAGTCATGACCCTTACATGATCTCATAGGAATTTGGCGAAGCTATTAAAATATTAAAGGACACATTCTTCCACAAGAACAAACATTTTAATCACAAAGCCCCCAGAATTGTATAAAAGCCCATATATTCTCAACCCCAATTTGTCAGCCACCCCAGAACGAAGCTGCTGTCACTGTTGTTGCTGGCTACCGAATAAATGGAGACTTCTTTTCCAAATTACAGCCTGCCTCCAATTCATTTCTCCTGTGTTTCTCTCCTGGCTTGGAATATGAACTGGAACAGATTTTACTTTCAGCAGTTTCATATTCGGTTGAAATCTCACACCCTCATATACTTTTATAATTGTAGCTGGCTGGGGAACCCTAGGAGTTGCTTAACAATCTTAAAATTGCTAAGATTGAGAAACACTATTCTAAAATAAATGTGGGGGTCATAGTTGGAGAGCCTAAGATAAAGGTATGTGCTAGTTGTTCCTGACTCTAGGGGGCAGTGCTCATCTCCATTTCAAAGCCAAAGAGGTATCCGAAGACGTCTCCGTGATCATGTGGCTGGCATGACTAAACGCCAAAGGCACACAGAAAACGCTGTTCCCTTCCCACCAAAGGTGGTCCCTATTTTTCTACTTGCATTTTTTACGTGCTTTCGAACTGCTAGGTTGGCAGAAGCTGGGACAAGTAACGGGAGCTCACCCCGTTCCGCGGCACCAGGGATTCGAACCACTGAACAGCTGACCTTTTGATCGACAAGCTCATCATCTTAGCCACTGAGCCACTGCGTCCTGGAGAGCATACCATGACACTAAAAAGAGACCCAGTTTGATCTAGTGGTTAAAGCTTGAAATCAGGAGAGAGTGAGTTCTAATCCTGCCTTAGGCACAAAGGGTTGACTTTGGGCCAATTAGCAGGAGATGTTGGAGTTCTAGTATCAAATTTAAGCATGAAAGCCACATGAGTGATGTGGGCCAATCACCAGGAACCTGTGAGTTCTAGTCCCACCTTTGGTATGAAAGCTGGCTGGGTGATTTTGGGCCAGTCCTTTTCTCCAAGTCCAAGTCAGCTGGGAATGGGGGTGGGGTGTGTGCGCAGGGATTTTTGCTACCGGTTCTCCGAACCACCCGCCTCCATCACTACCGGATCAGAACAGTCTTCTCTGTTGACAGATGGCCATTTCTGGACACACTCTCATATGTCTACAACTCTCTCTCTTCTTTTCTCACTGCGTGTAAAAGACTGACATGGCCATCCATCTTATGAATCGCAGCTCTGACTAAGTCACAACAATAATAAACCCCCTAAAAATAGTAGTATCAAAACATGACACCTCAACCGACATTCTCCAGTCCATTCAAGAGAACAGTTTCCCCGCGAAATGGTTTCCCCATTTACTTTGCTTCTCAGAAAGTCACATGACTCAGGGACACGGCAACCGTCATAAATACGAGACAGCTGTCAAGCATCCAACTGTAAGTCACATGACTTCTTCCTCTACCAACATTTAAAAGAGACAATGATAGCATGGGCGAAAAACACTTTGGTTATATGATAGAATTGGATAAGTGGCAGAAACTGTGGGATAGGATTTATAAATTAACAATGTCAACTGCATATAAAGAGAATTTATATAAGATGTTTTACAGATGGCATTTACCACCGGTGAGGTTGGCAAAGATGTTTAAAGATAAATCAGCTAAATGTTGGAAGTGTCACCAACTACCTGGATCTTATTATCATAGGTGGTGGACATGTAAAGAAGCAAAGAAGTTAAGACATGATTGGAAGAGATGATACAACAATGTATTGAGTTGAAACCAGAAATATTTCTGTTAGGACTTTTACCAGAAATCAGTGGTGAAATCTAAAATTTGTTACTACAGTTCTGTGGGCATGGCATGGTGGGGGAGGGGGGTAATGTGACTGGGTGGGCGTGGCCAATTCATTTTAAAACCATTTTTCGGCAAAGAGGTTATAAAAAAATGCTTTCAAAAGGCTCTGATGATCCCAGCTGAGTTGCCTGATCGGCAGAGGCTTTTTTCCTTTTAAAAGCCACTGCCGATCAGGCAACTCAGCTTGGATCATCAGAGGCATTTAAAAGAAAAAAAAGCCTCTGCTGATTAGGCAACTCAGTTTGGATCGTCAGAGGCTTTTCAAAGAAAAAAAGCCTCTGCTGATTAGGCAACTCAGTTTGGAGCGTCAGAGGCTTTTCAAAGAAAAAAAGCCTCTGCTGATTAGGCAACTCAGCTTGGATCATTAGAGGCATTTAAAAGAAAAAAAGCCTCTGCTGATTAGGCAACTCAGCTTCAATCTACAGAGGCTTTTAAAAGAAAAAAAAACCTCTGCCAATCAGGCAACTCAGCTGGGATCATCAGCTGACAATTCCTTTGACAATCCAGCTGACCCACACGATCATCAGAGGCTTTTTTTTTTACTTTTAAAAGCATTTTTTCGGCTGAGGAGGTTGTAGAAAAAATGCTTTTAAAAATTAAAAGAAAAAAACCTCTGATGATTGTGCGGCTCAGCTGGGCATGAGGGAGGGGGGGGCAGGGATTTTTGCTACCGGTTCTCCGAACCACCTAACTCCATCGCTACCGGATCAGGTGATCCAGTCCAAACTGGGAGCATGTCACCCCTGTCGGAAATCTATAATAAAGAGAATGTGTGTTTAATTATTCATGTATTAATTGCAGCCAGAATTGTATTTGTACAACATTGGAAAAGTGGAGAGATTCCAATTGAAGAGAAGGTGATAAGGGAAATATTAGAATGTGCCGAAATTAATAGGTTAAGGTTAGCACTTAAAGAGAAAGAGCAAACTGAATATTATATGATACGGGATGTATTTTATCAATGATTGGAAAATGAAAATGGAGCTTAGAAATGAAGGAGACCAAAAATAAGTAGAAAACATATTAAGAAAGAGTTATAAACAAGATGAAAAGTGTTAGTATATGTATGAAGAGAATCATGATATTTGATGTTAATAGGGAATTATTATCGAACGATGCTAAGAAGAAAATGGGGAATTTTACAGAATTTAAATATGTAAAGTACTTAACATGTTATAAAATTAATGTTAGTGTGAACGTGAAATATGTAATAAATGATATAACGATGTAGCACAGAGATGTATGTACCAAGATGACATATTGCACAAGGAAAGATGGAATGTTTTATATTTGTTTTGTTTTTTTAAATAAAAAATTATATATAAACAAGCAAACAAATAAACGGCCACATTTATTATATATATATATAAAATTGGTCTAATGACTAAGAAACTATCATGCAAGGGAGTTTGAGATTCCTAATTTTGGAATGCTTGGTGAGACAACGATCGGTATATCTTGTCGTTCTCTCTGCCTCCGACGGTGATTCATTTTCTCTCCAGCCCAAATGAAGCCTTCCACCAACTGAGATTAAACAGAATAAACATCATAACAATGTTCTCTCAAGTTCCAGTCGACTTTTCTGGTTAAGGAAAGATAGCTTAAGTGGTTGAAGAGCCCATTAATTCTTGTTTATTCTGGTTGCCTGTCTCTTCTCAATGCACTCAGATATTCTCTTTAATGTACCTGAAAATGATTTAGGTTGCTTATGCAGAAGAGATACAGATAGATCTTGTGGAACAAAAGCCACTCATTAACAGGCTCTTTGTACAGTGGTTCTAGACACAGATATTCTCAGAGGCAGCAACAGAGTGACTTATAATGAACCGCAGGGACAGCAACTAATTGCACTGATGATGTTACCTAGCTGGGTCATGAAACCCCACAGTCTGTTGTGTCCTAGGCTTAGGATGCAATTAGTCCCAAATAAACCTATTTTATTGTAACAGCTGAGAATTAGGTTCATTCCCAGCTGAGTCCCAATTAGTTGCAAAACAAGTCCTTTGGAAGAAGTCCTTCGGGATAATCACCAACCTTTATTTTTTTTGACACCCTGCTAAAGGCCTTACTCGGCAAAGCCCCACAAAGTTCAGAAACAAACAAGAGATGCCAACTGGAAACAGAGTTAGCAACTTTGTTTTCCTGCAAAAGGTCCCAAGTGCCTTGGTTTCTCTTTCAAGACTTATGGGAGGGGCCAATCATCTCCTGGCCTTACTCCCGAGTTGTCCCTTTTGCTTTAGCTGCTCTTGCCTTCTGGCAGCTCTGCGCATGCGTGCACTAGGAACAGGCTCCTCCTGTTCCTCTGCCTCTCTGCTGTCCGATTCTGGAGCTCCGGAGTCTGCGTATCACTCCCAGATGGCCCTGGCCCCATCTCTGCCTCCAATGCAGAGCCCTCATCTGGGCCTTCCCCAGACTCCAGGACTCGCCCATGTTCCTCCCCAGCCTCCTCACTGTCCAACTCTGCTGCCAGCTCCGCAGGCTGCTGGCGGACCACAACACAATCCTCCTCCTCCTTTCTGCAAACCCCACTGGCTTCTAACACTGATGATGTTACCTAGTTGGGTAATGAAACATCCACAAGAAAGCAGCCAAGCTCAGAGAGCTTCAAGGACCCCACATTTCAACCCTGAGCTAGAAATATTCTCCTTTATTGATTGGTTTGCATAGAGAGTGGCGAAAATTAACATTCATTGATCAAATTTGTACTGCAAACATCTCAGGTTTCCCCATTGCCATCCATCCACATGGGCAGATCACATTATACTTCTTAGAATGCAGCTATTTAATGTTAATCCAACCGTTTGAACCCTGTATTAGCATAGCTTGAAATGAGTCACGTCCAAAGAATTTCGAATGAGTTATATTTTGATGTGGCTGCCCACCTTCTGTGGTGGTTAAGCTCCCTTAGAATCTCAGCTACATGACTCTCTCTTTTTTTTTAAAAAAAAAATAATTGTTACATTTACCGTATTTTTCGGAGTATAAGACGCACCAGAGTATAAGAGGCACCTACCTTTTTTGGTGAGGAAAAGAAGAAAAAGAAATCTCCCTCTGCCTCGGAGCAATTTTGCCTCCTTGCAGCAAACAGCAAACAGCCTGCTTTACTTTCATTTTCATTTTCAGCATAGCTTGACTAGCACAAGGGCAAAAAAAAAAAAAAAATCTGCTCCAGCAATTTACCTCTTTGCAGCAAGCAGCAGAGCCCTGCGCAAAACAGCTGAGAGCAAATCAGCTAAGAGTCGGGAGGCCGATCCAATCAACTTGTGCTAATCAGGCTGTGCTGAAGCCGAAAGGAGCTGTTTTTTCTTACTGTACGCTTGCAAGGAGGTAAACTGCTGGGAGGCAGAGGCCAAAGGGTGGGGGGCCAATGGTTGGGCAGGTCTGCATTCGGTTTATAAGATGCACCTAAATTTTCACCCCCTTTTAGGGGGGAAGAGCTGCGTCTTATACTCTGAAAAATACGATATTCATTTGATTTATACGCCGCAAAGGCTTACAAACAGTATAACAGTATTCTAAATAGATAAATAAATAAATATTCAATAGGAGTTGGCATAGGTTACACTCTGGTCCACTGTATTGGCAGGAAAATCCTCCAATGTCATTGGCCGAGCCGTCTGACAGCTCCCTATCAAAAGGGGAAGCTATGAGAGGAGCCGGCTGCTGGGTTTCACTGTTGTATTAATAAAGAGCTGTTGTTACTAAAGATTGTCCAGCCTCTTCTGTCAACCTATCTAACACCTTCACTCTTCAACCAATATTTTTCAGCCTGGTTTTATCTCTCTCTCCCTTTGGAACAGTCTAACAAAACAGCCAAGAGGTCAGAGATAAATTGTTTTCAAAGTCTAGTGTCTATTCATTTGGGGGATTGTTGTGTGAGGATCTTTGTGTGTTTTTTTTCCCCACATGTGCTGTTTGGCTATAAATTGTTTTTCGCGGCTTCTTAAAGCTAATGTTGTTGCCTGCAGGAAGGCCAAAAAAAAAAATTGATTTTAGCATTCCTTCTCAAAAGGAGGCGATACATTTATTAATGGGAGAATAGAGGGAGGAAAAAAATGAAACGGGGAGCAGAGGGAGAAAAAATGAAACGGGGAAAGATCTGCCCACCAAATGAGCGGTAGATTCTGCTGGTACCAATTAGGGGATTGGAAGTCAACAAGCCAAGGTCCGCGAAATGCCAGGAAGGAGCTCTAATTGGCACCATCAATTATGGTTACATAAACAGGGGCATAGAAACAAGATCATGTGAAGTATTAATACCGCTTTATAAAGCCTTATTAAGGCCACACCTGGAATCCAGCAGGGGTGAAATCCAGCAAGTTCTGAAAGGTTCTGGGAGAACCGGTAGTGGAAATTTTGAGTAGTTTGGAGAACTGGCAAATACCACCTCTGGCTGGCCCCAGAGTGGGGTGGGAATGGGGATTTTGCAATATCCTTCCTCCAGGAGTGAGGAGGGAATGGGGATTTTGCAATATCCTTCCCCCAGAAGTGGGGAGGGAATGGGGATTTTGCAATATCCTTTCCCCAGGAGTGGGGAGGGAATGGAGATTTTGCAATATCATTTCCCCAGGAATGGGGAAGGAATGGGGATTTTGCAATATCCTTCCCCCAGGAGTGGGGAGGGAATGGGGATTTTGCAATATCCTTTCCCCAGGAGTGAGGCGGGAATGGAGATTTTGCAATATCCTTCCCCCAGGAGTGAGGCGGGAATGGGGATTTTGCAATATTCCTCCCCCAGGAGTGAGAAGGGAATGGAGATTTTGCAATATACTTCCCCCAGGAGTGGGGAGGGAATGTGGATTTTGCAGTATCCTTTTTTTAAAAATTTGATTTATATGCCACCCTTCTCCGGAGACTCAGAGCGGCTTACAATGCGTTAAGCAATAGTCGTCATACTTTTGTATATTTATACAAAGTCAGCTTATTGCCCCCATAAACTGGCTCCTCAATTTACCTACCTTAGAAAGGATGGAAGGCTGAGTCAACCTTGAGCCTGGTGAGATTCGAATTTACAGTAATTGCAGACAGCTGGTGTTAATCAAAATGCTTTTAGTCTGCTGAGCTATCCAGGCTCTTAATACCTCTCTTGCTTAGGAACAGAAATTTTGGCCTCAATTATGGTTGTAAATTGAGAACCACCTGTACCTTAAAGCAGTGGTGGGATTCAAATAATTTAACGACCGGTTCTCTGCCCTAATGACCAGCTGGGTAGGCATGGCTCAGTGGTCACGTGACCATGTGGGCATGATAAACACAATGTCACTCACGTCGATGGGTGTTTCGCCTTAGCTGTTACAATGTAATAAGGGTTAACCAGAGAGGCAGTTTCTGTAAGCAGAGCAATAAAGATTAGGCTAGAAACACCACCAGAATGTTTCCTTCCTGCCTTCCTTACAGGATTAGCCCTGTAAAGTGGAAAAAACACAAAATAAGATTTCTTCCAACAAGCAGTTCTCCAAACTGCTTAGAAAGTTAACAACCGGTTCTCCCGAATAGATGCAAACTGGCTGAATCCCACCATTGCCTCAAAGATTTAATCAACAGTGGTCTTTTTTTATGCATCCATTTGGAAGTTTCCAATTCACTAAATCGCCCTTAATCTACATTTCAAGAGACAAAGTGGGTGGCAGGAAAAAGAAAAACTCTTTAAATCCTTCCAGACATGAACTAACAATAAACAATGAAAGTGTTATTCGATGAGGGAAAGTGAATAGATGTTGTGTTCACTCTCTCAATTATATCTCTATCTATTGAATTTATATGCCATCAGATCAAACTTGAGTCATGGTGGCTGCCGAACAGCACTTAAGACATCCATGGTAGACAGTAAAATACAAATATCTACCCTACAGCCTCAAATATCAATGAAATGTCCATTGTGGGTATCATTGTGTTACCCTGGAAAGTAACACAATGTTACAACAACCAGGAAAGTCACCCTAAATTGCATTAACAGAGGGATACAATCAAGATCAAGGGAGGTGCTAATACCACTCTATAAAGCCTTAGTAAAGGGCACATGTAGAGTACTGCATCCAGTTTTGGTCACCACACTATAAAAAAGATGTTGAGACACTAGAAAGAGTCAAGAGAAGAGCAACAAAGATGATTAGGGAACTGGAGGCTAAAACATACAATGAACGTTGCAGGAATTGAGCTGGTCTAGTGAAGAGAAGGACCAGAGGAGACATGATAGCAATCTTCCAATATTTGAGAGGCTGCCCCAGAGAGGAGGGGGTCAAGCTGTTTTCCAAGGCACCTGAAGGCCAGACAAGGAATAATGGATGGAAACTGAACAAGGAGAGATTCAACCTGGAAATAAAGGAGAAATTTTCTGACAGTGAGAACCATCAACCGATGGAACAGAAGTTGCCTTCAGAAGTTGTGGGAGCTTCATCACTGGAAGCTTTCAAGAAGAGACTGGATTGCCAGCAGTCAGAAATGGGTCTCCTGCTGAGGGTGAGTGGGTTGGACTAGATGACCTACAAGGTCCCTTCCAACTCTATTATTCTGTATTCTACCAACAACCAGCAATAAAAGGCACAAGGACACCCTATTAACATAGAGAAATCCATAGTATTGAGATTACTATGGTGAATGATTCTTGTATCACAACATTGATTCATAATTTCGCAAAACACGAGATAGAGCCAAGATGGGAATTCAATCTCTCCTGGAAAGCTTTTTATGGAAGGGCACCACAGTCAGGGCTAACTTGGGGTCTAAACCGGAGTCCATTTCATATGTTATAGTAGAGAGACACAACCACCTTTGGATATTAGAAATCACCATTGTTGCCGAGTCTAGTTTCCAGGAAAGCTGGGACCTCAACATTCCAAATTATGGAAATGGACGATATTTTGACTTGGCAGTCAGTTTTTGCCAGTATCAAACATTTCCCAGTAATTGTCTCTAACCTTGGTCCTTTTTTTTGTTTTTTTGTTTTTTTGTTTTATTCACCATGATAGATGCTGAGATCCTGAAAAGTTTGCAGAGATAAGCAACAAAAATGGTAAGGGGGCTAGAGATTAACTTACCCTAGTGGCCGAAATTGTGGAACCATTTTGGGAAAAGTGTATTTTTGAGGTTTGATGGCTAATAACACCCCTTTTTGGGGGGCATTTCAAGATAATCCTATTCCACTGCTGGAATGGCCTGGGAATAGCCCAGACCTTCACCCAATTAAAAATCTATGGAGCCGACTAAAGAAACTTGTTAGTCAGAAGCGATCCAGCAATAAAACCCAGTTAATAGAAGCCGCCTCCAGAGCCTGTGCATGCACAGAGCTGCTAAAAGGCAAGAACAGTTAAGACAAAAGGGACGATTTGGGAGTAGGGCTTGGAGTTGATTGGCCCCTCCCATAAGACATAAAGGAGGAGCAAAGGCACGTGAGCCTTTGCAGGAAGCAACTTTGTTCGTTTTGGTTGGCTTAAATTCTGAAGCTCCGTTTTGATTCTGTGCTCCGTGTGGCCTTGCAAAGCTAATTGCCAATTAGGTCTTCGGCAGCATGTCAAGGGAGATGAAGGTGGGTGCTGTGGCAGACTTCTGTCGGACTCTTTACAAACTCTTTGTGACTCATTACGGGCTGTGAATGAACAGAATTCGCAGCCGTTGAAATAAAAATAGGGTTTTGGGGACTAATCGTCTGCTTTTTACTGTCTTAGGAAGTCTAGGTCAGAACAGGAACTGAACCCAAAAGGATATTTCTTCCAACAAGGGTATAAGACAGGGGTCAGCAACCTGTGGCTCTGGAGCTGCATGCAGCTCTTTGGGCCCTCTGCTGTGGCTCCCTGTCAGGTGATCCCACCACTGTCTGGCCCCGCCCCTCACCCTCCCCTCCCAGCCACTCCTCCCTGGCCTTAGAAGGTAAGGGAGACAGTGAGGGATGGTGTTCTGGCCCCGTGCCCAGAAATAACCCCCCCTCAGACAACCAGAGGCTAAGGAACTGGCAGGCAACCAAGTGAGATGATAACAAAGGTCGGCAGCAATCCGCAGCTGCTTGCCAACGTGTTTATTGAAAGGTCCGTCACATACACACTAAAGCTAAGACGCCGGGCCGATTCACAAAGATATGGGGACAATCCCTCACTTATATAGTCTGGTAGGAGGCGTGGTCCACCAGCTAATCACGACCACGCCTTTTCCTCTGCTGGGCTCTCCTGTCTCTCCGACGCTGGCGAGGGTCCAACCAAAACTCACTCCCCTCGTCAATGTCCTTCTGTGGCTGCGGGGACGAGCTTGGCTCTGGGCCTATCTCCTGCCCTTCGGTGTCCTCCGGAGGCATTGCCAGAGAGGAGAGTCCTGGAGAAGGAGGCCTTGCCAACTCCTCTCCCTCACTCTCAGAGTCCTTCCCTGCTGATGACGCAGGCTCAGGCAACAGAGCCACAACAGATGGAGAAGGCCAGGGCAGAGACAGAGAGATACAGAGAGAGGGTGAGAGAGACATAGAGAGATACAGAGAGAGAAGGAGAGAGGGACAGGGAGGGGAGAGAGAAATGTGTCAAAAGGATTTTGTGGTTTCCTGGTGTTTTTTAACAACTGGTTCTCTGCCCTAATGGCCGGCTGGGTAGGTGTGGCTGGGTGTGTGTGTGTCATGTGACTGGTAGAAGTGAGTGACATCGAGTTGGCCACGCCCATCCAGGTTTTGTGGCTCCCGGTGTTTTCTTTTCTGTGGGAAATGGGTCCGAATGGCTCTTTGAGTATTTAAGCTTGCAGACCCCTGATATAAGATCTCCTGCCTTGAACAGGGGTTGGATTAGAAGATCTCCAAGGTCCCCTTTAAAGCACAAATCGGTCAAAGATACTTTCCCCCCTTTGGCTTTCCTTCAGACAGAAGCGTTCAAGCAAAAGACAATGCAGAGAAGCTTTCTTTCCAAGTGAAATAAGATTGCAATGGGCTGCTACACAATGCATTTCTTAAATGGAGGCATTCACCCCTTAATATTTCAACCCCCCCCCCTTATATTTAGCCCCGAAGGGATTTTGCAACCCATTTAGTAAAACTGGGAGTTTTCCTTCCTTTTCTTCTCTCGATGCCGTGGAATAATAGGGAAACAAACTAGAGCGTGATTGATTTTGGAATTTCTTGATTCTCATAGAATATTTATAGGGCTTCAGGTGAAAGTACAAGCTATGCTTGGCCCTCTTTGTCAAAGAGTAGAGGGACTATTTCTCGAAATCCGAGTGGCTCGCTCTCTGACAGCTGTTTCAAACAGAAACCGATTGCTTTCCATGCACAAATATCACCCAGTTCTCTTTAGCAAGATTTATTGAGAGAAAAGTAATCAGGTTATAAGAATTCCAGGAACGGCAGCCAGTCTCCAAATGAACAAACGTCGCTGGAAAAAAAATAAAAATAAAAATCACAAAGCCCTTTTCAAGAAAGCAACATCCATGATGCAAATATGGGGGGCTGGGGGGCTGGGGAAGGTTGGTTAAAAAAAATATTGAAGTGGCAGCTGCAATAGAGCCTCAGATAGCTCAACAGACTAAATAGCCTGTTATTAACATCCAGCTGTCTGCCATTACACCAGTTCGAGGCTCAAGGTTGACTCAGCCTTCCATCCTTTCTAAGGTGGGTAAATTGAGGACCCAGTTTGTGGGGGCAATAAGCTGACTCTGTATAAATATAAATATACAAAAGTATGAAGGCTATTGCTTAACGCACTGTAAGCCGCCCTGAGTCTTCGGAGAAGGGCGGCATATAAATCTAATTAAAAAAAAATGTGCGAATCAAAGGCGGACTCCCATTACATTGTGGATGTGACACAGATGAAAAGACGGCAGGGCGGGTTTCAGAGGTGGGCTGCTGAGAGTTCGCAGGGATTCGGGAGAACCTCTAGCTAAGATTTTGTGCAGTTTGGACAACCCCCAAATCCCTCTCATGGCTGGCCCCGCCTACCCCGTCCCTCCCAGGAGTCCCCACACAGCCCGTTTTGTATGCAGGTAAGTGCAGGGTGCGCATGGAGGCTTGGAGAGAGTGAAAAACGGGCCTACTGGAAGTTCAGGAAGGCCGGAAACGGAGCGGTTTCTGGCCTACAGAGGGCCTCTGGAGCCTGGGGAGGCCATTTTCATCCTCCCAGAGGCTCAAGGAAAGCCTCCGGATCCTGGGGAGGCTGAAAACGCAGCCCCCACCATGGTGCAGAGGCCAACTAGGCCACGCCCACCATGGCCACGCCCACCCAGCAACTGGGCAGAGAATCCCTTGCTAAAATTTTTGAATCCCACAATGATGCGGTCGAAGCAGCCATCTCGATCTCTGTCTTGATAGGCGAGATAGAACATACAATAATAGAATAATAGAGTTGGAAGGGACCTTAGAGGTCTTCTAGTCCATCCTCCTACCCAGGCAGGAAATCCTCTACCATTTCACACAATTGGTTGTCCAATCTCTTTTTAACAACCTCCAGTGTTGAAGCCCCCACAACTTCTGGAGTGAAGCCGTTCCACTGGTTAATTGTTCTCACGGTTAGGAAGTTTCTCCTTAGTTCTAGGCTGCTTCTTTCCTTGGTTAGTTTCCATCTGTTTTTTTCTTGTTCTGCCTTCAGGTGCTTTGGAGAAGAGCTTGACTCCCTCTTCTTTGGGGCAGGCCCTCAAATACTGGACTACTGTATTTTCCTGCGTATAAGACTACTTTCTGACACACAAAAATCTTCTCAAAGGTCGGGGTCGTCTTATACGCCGGGTCTCATTCTCCTGTAACCAGGCAGACCAGCCCATAAGGCTCTGACGAGCCTTAAATGGCTCTGAGGCAGGTTGTCTTATATGCCCAGTCGTCTTATACGCCGGAAAATACGGTACTTTATTTTTAATTTTAATTTTATTAAATTGATATACCGCCCTACTCCCGAAGGACTCAGGGCGGTGAACAGCCAAAGATAAAAATACAATTTACAAAAGTTAAAAACCCATTAAAATATATTAAATAATTTGGCCCAAGAACGAATTTAAAAACATCCAATTACATAAAATTTAAAAACACATTTAAAAGGGAGAGTCAGGCCAGAACAGCCTGCTGAAATAAAAATGTTTTGAGGGCGCGGCGGAAAGTGTGCAAATCTGGGATCCTCCGTATCTCCGGGGGGAGCTCATTCCAGATGGCAGGTGCTCCCACAGAGAAGTCTCTCCCCCTGGGGACCGCCAGTCAACACTGTTTGGCCGACGGCATCCTGAGGAGCCCCTCTCTATGGGAGCGTACTGGTCAGTGAGAGGCTACTGGCGGTCTCGTAAGTACCCTGGCAGAACGCTCTAAAGATGGTAGCCAAAACCTTGAAGCGCACCCGGAAGACCACTGGAAGCCAGTGCAGCTCGCGCAGGAGGGGGATCACATGGGAGCGCCGCGTTGCTCCCATAATCACCCGCGCGGCCGCATTCTGGACCAGCTGGAGCCTCCGGGTGCTCCTCAAGGGTGCTTTTTCAAGAGGTAACCGGACTTTCTGGTTTTTCTGAATCATGTTCAATCAAGATTCAGCGAGCCATCTACATTTAGAAGACAGAAGGCTCCTCGCCCATTTGCACAGCTGGTCATTTGCATCTTTTTTAGAGAGCCATTGAGGCCACTTGGATGTTGGTCTGTGTCCTCAGGGCCATCTGAGTGGTGCAAATGGGTGTGAGGTCTGCTGAAAGAATTGTGTTGTAGACTGGAGATAGATGATGTCATATCCCACCACCCTCTTTTGAGAGAAGGCTATTCAATGTTGAAATAGATGGCCTCTTCGACCGCTCTTTCTTTTGTAATCCCCTGAGGACACAAAGCCTCCAAGTGGCCTCAACGTCTCTCTAAAAGGATGCAAATGACCAGCTCTCTGCAAAGCATATAAATCCTTCCATTCCCCACCATCCAGTCAGAGCTGAAGAAGCTTCTTGGATTTCATTTCATTTCATTTCATTTATTAAATTTGTATACCGCCCTTTTCCTGACGGACTCAGGGCGGTGAACAGCCAAAAATTAAAATACAAGCAATATGAAAGTTAAAATAATTTAAAACATAATTAAATCAATTTTGGCTTCCCCAAATTTAAAACCCCTCATAAAAATAAACCCATTAAAATCTTCATTAAGCCAGCCCGGCTTGCTGGAATAGAAAAGTCTTCAGGGCCTTGCGGAAAGTACGGAGGTCTGGGATTAATCGTATTCCCGGGGGTAACTCGTTCCAGAGGGCGGGGGCCCCCACAGAGAAGGCTCTCCCTCTGGGGGTCGCCAGTCGACATTGCCTGACCGACGGCAACCTGAGGAGACCCTCTCTATGAGAGCGTATTGGCCGATGGGAGGTTATCGGTGGCAGAAGGTGGTCTCGTAAGTACCCAGGTCCTAAGCCATGGAGCCCTTTAAAGATGAGAACCAAAACCTTGAAGCGCACCTGGAAGACCACTGGAAGCCAGTGCAGCTCGCACAGGAGGGGGATCACATGGGTGCATCGAGTCGCCCCCATAATCACCCATGCGGCCGCATTCTGGACCAGTTGGAGCCTCCGGGTGGTCCTCAAGGGGAGCCCCATGTAGAGAGCATTACAGTAGTCCAGGCGAGAAGTGACCAGGGCATGAGTGACTGTGCATAAGGAGTCCTGATCCAGAAAGGGACGCAACTGGCGTATCAGGCAAACCTGATAAAAAGCCCCCCTGGCCACGGCCGTCATATGCTCTTCTAAAGACAGCCGTGCATCCAGGAGGACACCCAAGTTATGAGCCCTCTCCGTGGGGGTCAAAGACTCGCCCCCAATAGCCAGCGAAGGCACCAGCTGGCTATATCGGGGCATCAGCAGCCACAGCCACTCGGTCTTGGAAGGGTTGAGTCAGAGCCTTTTCCTCCCCATCCAGACCCGTACGGCCTCCAGACACTGGGACATCACTTTGAGGGCATCATTGGGGTGGTTTGGGGTGGAGATGTACATCCGGTGTACATCCGGTGTGGATGAGCCTCAGATAGCTCAACAGGCTAATAGCCTGTTATTAACATTCAGCTGTCTGCAATTATTGCAAGTTCGAGGCTCAAGGTTGACTCAGCCTTCCATCCTTTCTAAAGTAGGTAAACTGAGGACCCAGTTTGTGGGAGCAATAAGCTGACTTTGTATAAAAAAAATATACAAAAGTATGAAGGCTATTGCTGAACGCACTGTAAGCCGCCCTGAGTCTCCGGAGAAGGGCGGCATATAAATCTAATTAAAAAAAAAAAGAAGAAGCAAAAGATCTTCAAAGAAAAACGAGACAGTCCAGTTGCCTCTTGAAAAAAGCACCTATGGGACAACCATGAGCTGGATGATTGTGAATCTCCAGAGGCATACCGGAATGCTGTTTTGTTCTTTTGTACTTTGCTGTCTGCCTTTCCCATAAATCAAGATATAGATAAATTCTTTAGTGGCTGGAGAGCTCACAAGCAGGTTATTCCCAACTGGGCTTGCCAATGGAATACATACAAATAAGGAGAAGGCAGATACTTCAACTGAGGCCTGGACAGATGATCTACTGTTGATTTTGAGCAGCGGTGGGCTTCAAAATTTTTAGCAAGGGGTTCTCTGCCCGGTTGCTGGATGGGCGTGGCCATGGTGGGTGTGGCCTAATCAGCCTCCTGGACCACGACGGCCAGGAAGGTTATTTTTACCCTCCCCTGGCTCTGGAGGCTTTTATCGAGCCTCTGGGATGCGGAAATGGCCTCCCCAGACTCCGGTGGCCCTCTGGAGGCCGGAAACGAGCCTGTTTCTGGCTTCTCGAACTTCCGATAGGCCCATTTTTCACCCTATTCGAGCCTCCGTGCGGGCCCTTCATTTACCTGCATCCACATCTGGACTCCTGGGAGGGACGAGGTGGGAGGGCCAGGGCCAGCCAGGAGTAAGATTTGGGGGTTCTCTGAACTGCACAGAATCTTAGCTAAAGGTTCTCCTGAATCCTGCGAATCCCCGGCAGCCCACCCCTGATTTTGAGGGCGTGTGATATTCGCCCTCTCCCTGTTGCCATTAATTCCAAAAATTACCAGAGCAGATGATGGAGGTTGCAATGAAGAGGATACTGAAGGTTCTGTGGGAAGCAGTTGCTTTGATGGGAATGTTGCAGTAGAGATGTATAAAGATACACAGGTGGTCCTCGACTTAAAACAGTTCATTTAGTGACTGTCCCAAGTTACAACGGCATTGAAAAATGTGAGTTAGGTCCATTTTTGAAAAATGTGAGTTAGGTTAGGTCCAACCTTCCCCGTGATCGTGTGATCAAAATTCAGACACTTGGCAACTGACTCAGAGTTATGACAATGCACAGGTGCAGTATATGAGCTTTCTCTGTGGGGGCACCTACTATCTGGAATGAGCTCCCCCCAGAGATACGGAGGATCCTGGATCTGCCCAACTTCCGCCGCGCTCTTAAGACTTTTCTATTTCGCCAGGCGGGCCTGGCCTAACCACTCCCCGTTTTTAGTGTCAAATTTAAAAAATTTTTAAATTATATTGAGGTGTTTTAATTCTGTCCGGGCCAAATTCATTTAATCTGTTTTTAGTTGGTTTTTAAATTTTGTACGTATGTATTTTTATTGTTGGCTGTACACCGCCCTGAGTCCTTCGGGAGTAGGACGGTATATAAATCCTATAAATCCAAATCCAATCCAAATATGTGGTACCTGGCTCAATAGTAGTAACTGTGAGAGGGATTTTGCACACGACTGGCTCATTTAGATATGAGCCAGCCGTGTGCAGCAGCTGCCAAAAAAGCCAACACAGTTCTGGGCTGCTTCAACAGAGGGATAGAATCAAGATCACGTGAAGTGTTAATGCTACTTTATAATGCCTTGGTAAGGCCACACTTGGAATACCGCATTCAGTTTTGGTCGCCACGATGTAAAAAAAGATGTGGAGACTCTAGAAAGAGTGCAGAGAAGAGCAACGAAGAGGATTAAGTGGAGGCTAAAATATATGAAGAGCAGTTGCAGGAAATGGGCATATCTAGTTTGAGGAAGAGAAGGACTAGGGGTGAAATAATAGCATTGTTTAAATATCTGAGGGGCTGCCCCAAAGAAGAGGGAGTCAAGCTATTCTCCAAAGCACCTGAAGGTAGGACAAGAAGCAATGGGTGGAAACTAATCAAGGAGAGAAGCCACCTAAAACTAAGGACGAATTTCTTAGCAATTAATGAGTCGAACAGACGTTGCCTTCAGAAGTTGTGAATGCTCCAACACTGGAGGATTTTAAGAAGAGGTTGGACAACCATTTGTCTGAAATGGTCTAGGGCAGAGTTTCTCAACCTTGGTAGCTTGAAGATGGATGGACTTCAACTCTCAGAACCCCCAGCCAGCGCTGCTGGCTGGGGGATTCTGGGCGTTGAAGTCCATCCATCTTCAAGCTTCCAAGGTTGAGAAACACTGGTCTAGGGTTTCCTGCTTGAGCAGGGGGTTGGACTAGAAGACCTCCAAGGTCCCTTCCAACTCTGTTCTTCTAAATTCTAAATGACCGCTGCAGTGTCCCAAGGTCACATGATCCCCTTTTGCGACCTTCTGACAAGCCAGATTCACTTAACAGCTGGGTTATTAACTTATCCGCTGCAGGGATTCCTTTAACAATTGTGGCCCGAAAGTTGCAACATGGAGGAAAATTCAGTTTAACCAATATCTCCCTTAACGACAGAAATGTTGGGCTCGATTGCGGTCGTCAGACGAGGAGCATCTGTATCTGCTTCGATGGGGAAGAATTCTGAATGAAATGCTAGGCTTGGGAGATTTGCATAGGAGCTGCACAAATACAGCTGTTTAATTGCCCACCAGCGAAATGATTAAAACGGGATCTTTGTTGAATGGATTTTCAAAAAGAGTGTATTTGAATAGGGATTGATGTGCAATTAAGATTGCGCGTAAGACTCACAAACAGAGTTTCAGGCGCCATTATGAACAGACAATGCCTTTGAATGCAGATGGATGTGCTGGGAAAACGGTGATAGATTTGGTGGGAAACGGATTTCAGAGTTGTGTTTTGGCAAATTGTGCTTTTGAAAGGCTTCTGAGGCTCAGTTGACCTAGTTCAGTTTTGATAGGCCCGTCTGGTTAGGTTTTCATGCATCGCTGGTTTGCTGCATTATGACGGATGGTTTGTACATCAATTTTCTGCTTTTTGGTTCCTGTTTTATATTGAAGTGTATCCTTCGATATTTTGGTTCCAGTGGCGTGGATCCTGGGTAATCCTACCTTAGCCTTTAAGGATATTTTTTCCAGATCTCCCTCTGTGGGTAAGAAGAAACAGAGATCTATTCTCTAAGAAGGAAAATAGAAAAAATCTGCATTGAAAGATTTCAACGTAAGACTAGAAAAATTTGCAAGGAATGCTTCTCTGGAGTTGCTGGTTTGTCACTGGCCTGTTATAAAAGAAAGTATTTTCTGTATGTCACATGGATTAGCTGA
Organism: Coluber constrictor foxii; assembly: GCA_038048745.1. Lineage (NCBI taxonomy): Eukaryota > Metazoa > Chordata > Lepidosauria > Squamata > Colubridae > Coluber > Coluber constrictor. The sequence goes on from CM075960.1 coordinate 8,168,519, forward strand.
AGAGCTTTGTGTGTTTCAAATACACCACATATCAAGAAGGAAGGAAGGAAGGAAGGAAGGAAGGAAGGAAGGAAGGAAGGAAGGAAGGAAGGAAGGAAGGAAGGAAGGAAGGAGATGAAGAGAGATGAAGAGAGATGAAGGAGTTGAGGAAAGAAAGGCAGGAAGGAAAGGAGGGAGCTGAAGGAAGATTAAAGAGGTGAGAAATGAATGAATGAATGAAGAAAGGAAGGAAGGAAGGACAATGAAGGAGGTGAGGAATGAAGGAAGGAGGAAATAGAAGGAATGAGAGAGAGGTAAGGAAGGAAAGTAGGAAGGAAGGAAAGAGGAGGAAAGGGGAGAGAGGGCAGTGGTAGCTTTCAAATTATTTTACTACCGGTTCTGTGGGTGTGGCTTGGTGGGCGTGGCATGGTAGGCGTGGCAGGGGAAGGATACTGTAAAATCTCCATTCCCACCCCACTCCAGGGGGAAGTTATTGCAAAATCCCCATTTCCTCCTGATCAGCTGGGATTCGGGAGGTAGAGATTAGATGGGGGCGGGGCCAGTCAGAAGTGGTATTTACCAGTTCTCTGAACTACTCAGAATTTCCACTTCCGGTTCTCCAGAACTGGTCAGAACCTGCTGAAATCCACCTCTGAGAGAGGTGGGGGGGGAGGGGGAGAAAGAAGGAGAGGAGAGAGAGAGAGAGGAAGAAAAGAGAGCTTAGGAGATGGTCAGTTCTACAAATATGATAACTAATAAATAAAAAAGGGGGAGAAGTTTTTTTTGTAATATCCTGCTGTTTCCCAATGGCAGAAGGCAGATGGTTTCCCTCCCTCCCTCTCTGTCTTCCTCTCTTCCCTCTTCCCTTCCGCAACCACTTCATGAATCCATTCTATTCCTATGATTTCGAAGTGATTCAGTGCTGCCCTTGTCCTTATTTGTTACGCTTGGAAGCAAGCTAAGGCAATCAATATGTTTGGAACAAATGGCTCCTTGCACACCCAACAGCCGCAGCAACAGGAAGACGCAGTTGGGGATAATCTGCAAAATATTGTAATAATAAAGGCTGAAATGAAAGAACTTGTAAGAGCAGCAGAAATGGTGGTGAAAAGGCCAAGGAAGATCAAGAATCAGCCGGTACCAGATGTAGGTGAATTGTAAGGTTTCGGGGGGTTGAAACCAGTGGTGGGTTGCTACTGGTTCTCCCCGGGTTTTGCGAACCGGTAGTGGAAATTTTGAGTAGTTCGGAGAACTGGTAAATACCACTTCTGCCTGGCCCCGCCCCCAATCTATTCGCTGTCTCCCGAGTCCCAATTGATTGGCTAGAAGGAAAAAATCAGGGCTCACTTGACAAAGAAGAGAGAGAGAAAAAAAACAAGAAACCGTAGCTTTAAATTGAGAAGCCAAGAAGCCTCCCAACTGATCGTCTAGAACCGAACCGCTCCTTGTAAACCGCTCAGTAGTGGTAGATTGGCAATTGAGGCTCAGCTGCCTGAAAGTGGTTTCCGATACTCTCGGTGGTGGCAGAGCGGCAAAAAACTGTTTAAACTCTTGCCGCGGTGCTTCAAAGGGCCGCCCTACAGCTGATCAGCAGTAAAAGGCAGTGTGGTGGTAGAGCAGCGCGCTCCAAAAACAAATAGGTAGACTGGAACGCTCCAAGAACAGAAAGAGTGCCAATGACCAGATTGCACATTACAGTCAGGCGACCCTGAGGGCATAGATAAACCTCCCAGTGGCCTCAGTGACTCTCAGAAGGAGTGCTAACGACCAGATGACTGCAAAGAATATACTGTCAATCCTTCCATTCTCCACCATTCAGTGTGATGGGCTTTCTCGGATGCTTCCCCAGTTTTCCCTCCAGATGTCATCTCGGAGGAGGATGAACCAGTTTTGGGCACATCTTGAAGGGAATTGGTCAATGGCTCCGAGCAGCCGAATGAGAGGGATTTGGCTGAAGCCCAGCTGCGGCAGGGCAGCCCTGAGGCTTCAGGTGGGGACAGCAGGCAGCTGCAACTGATCATCAATGAGGAAGTGGAATAATTGGGATGGAAGGGACCTCGGAGGTCATCTAGTCCAACCCCATGCTCAAGAGCCTGGATAGCTCAGCAGACTACTGCATTGTAATTTAACTCCAGCTGTCTGCAATTAGTAAGTTCGAATCTCGCCAGGCTCAAGGTGGACTCAGCCTTCCATCCTTTCTAAGGTGGATAAATTGAGGACCCAGTTTGTGGGGACAATAAGCTGATTTTGTAAAATATACAAAAGTATGAAGGCTGTTGCTTAACGCATTGTAAGCCGCCCTGAGTCTCCGGAGAAGGGTGGCATATAAATCAAATTAGAAAAAAAAAAGCAGGAGACATAACAGCTTACAACCATTCGTTCAGTGACTGTTTGAAGTTGCAGGGGCACTGAAAAAAAGTGACTCACGACCCCTTTTCACATTTGTGACCATTGCAGCCTCCCCGTGGATCAAAATTCAAACGTCAAGTCTCCAAGTAACGTGTCCCAAAAAAATAAAGGCCAAGGCATCCATCTTCCTTTTCAAATCCATTTATTAGGAAGACATTAAATGGGCACGGGCTTGGTGTAATGCTGACTCTGAACCCGATCCGGAATTACACCCAATAAAAGCGAAAGTCTATGAAACTGTCTCCCTGAATCACAATCTCCAATCACTTCTCAGTCCAACAGCTCTGTGTCTTCAAACTCTATCTTTGGCCAGCTGCAGGCAACTTCTCTCTTCCCCTGGAAAGGAATGATACCTAGATATAACATTCTTCCAAGATCACGTGAAGTGTTAATACCACTTTATAATGCCTTGGTAAGGCCAAACTTGGAATAAAAAGATGTTGAGACGTTAGAAAGAGTGCAGAGAAGAGCAACGAAGAGGATTAGGGGTAGGGGTGGAATCCAAATTTTTTTATATGGAATGTGACATACAGAAAGCATTTTTTGTATGTCACATGGGCTAGCTAAAGAGCTTTGTATGTTTCAAATACAACACATATCAAGAAGGAAGGAAGGAAGGAAGGAAGGAAGGAAGGAAGGAAGGAAGGAAGGAAGGAAGGAAGGAAGGAAGGAAGGAAGGAGGGAGGGAGGGAGGGAGGGAGGGAAGGAAGGAGGGAGGGAAGGAAGGAAGGAAGGAGGGAAGGAGGGAAGGAGATGAAGGGAGATGAAGAAGTTGAGGAAAGAAAGGCAGGAAGGAAAGGAAGGAGCTGAAGGAAGACTAAAGAGGTGAGAAATGAAGGAAGGAAGGAAGGAAGGATGGAAGGAAGGAAAATGAAGGAGGTGAGGAATGAAGGAAGGAGAGAGGGAGATAGAAGGAACGAGAGAGAGGGAAGGAAGGAAAGTAGGAGAGAGAAGGAAGGAATGAGAGGAAGATGAAGGAGGTGAGGAAAGAAAGGGAAGTAAGGAAAGTAGGAGAGAGAAGGAAGGAAGGGAGAAAGGGAAGGAGGGAGCTAAAGGAAGATTAAAGAGGTGAGGAATGAACGAATGAAGGAAGATGAAGGAGGTGAGGAATGAAGGAAGGAGGAAATAGAAGGAATGAGAGAGAGGTAAGGAAGGAAAGTAAGAAGGAAGGAAAGAGAAGGAAAGGGAAGAGAGGACAGTGGTGGCTTTCAATTTTTTTTTACTACTGGTTCTGTGGACGTGGCTTGGTGGGCATAGCTTGGTGGCCAGGGCAGGGGAAGGATACTGCAAAATCTCCATTCCCATCCCACTCCAGGGGAGGGATACTGCAAAATCTCCATTCCCACCCCACTCTGGAGCCAGCCAGAGGTGGTATTTGCTGGTTCTCCGAACTGCTCAAAATTTCTGCTACTGGTTCTCCAGAACCTTCCAGAACCTGCTGGATTTCACCCTTGATTAGGGAACTGGAGGCTAAAACATACGAAGGACGGTTGCAGAAACTGGGTATGTCTACTTTAATGAAAAGAAGGAGTAGTGGAGACATGATAGCAGTTCTCCAATATCTCAGGGGTTACCACAAAGAAGAGGGAATCAAGCTATTCTCCAAAGCACCTGAACGCAGGACAAGAAGCAATGGGTGGAAACTCATCAAGGAGAGAAGCAACCTCGAACTGAGGAGAAATTTCCTGACAGTGAGAACAATGAATCAGTGGAACAACTTGCCTCCAGAAGTTGTGAATGCTCCAACACTGGAAGTTTTTAAGAAGATGTTGGATAACTATTTCTCTGAAGTGGTGTAGGGTTTCTTGCCTTAGCAGGGGGTTGGACTAGAAGACCTCCAAGGTCCCTTCCAACTCTGTTATTCTATCCTATCTTTATACCCCCCTTTCAACAGTTAGAAAGTGGCGAGCCTGAAATATTTTTAAATTCACTTACTACAAACCTAAAAGCTAATAGAAAAAGAGTACAAAGACTGCAGTAAAATATGGTTACACACAGAGGTGGTATCCAGCCAGTTCAGATCTGTTCGTTCGAACCGGTAGCAGAAATCACAGATGGGCCCTGCCCACCCATCCCGGCTCTATGCAGTCCTATTTAGGCACTCTGTCAAGGACCTTGGAGTACTCATTTCTAAAGATCTAAGTGCCCGAGTCCACCGTAACAACATTGCCAAAAAGGCATTAGAAGTTGTTAACCTAATCTTGCGTAGCTTCTTCTCTGGTAATGCTGTACTACTAACTAGAGCATACAAAACCTTTGCTAGACCAATTCTTGAATACAGCTCCTCTGTCTGGAACCCGCACTGCATATCGGACATAAATACAATCGAGAGGGTCCAGAGATATTTTACGAGAAGTGTCCTCCATTCCTCTACCCACAATAGAATACCTTATGCCACCAGACTTCAACTTTTGGACAATTTAGAACTACGCTGCCTTCAATCTGACCTAAGCATAGTACATAAAATTATCTGCCACCATGTCCTTCCTGTCAATGACTACTTCAGCTTCAACCACAACAATACATGAGCACACAATAGATACAAACTCAAGGTAAGCCACTCCAAACTCGATTGCAGAAAATACGACTTCAGTAAGAGAGTGGTCAATGCCTGGAATGCACTACCTGACTCTGTAGTTTCTTCCCCAAACCCCCAAAACTTTAACCTTAAACTGTCTACTGTTGACCTCACCCCATTCCTAAGAGGTCTGTAAGGGGTGTGCATAAGCGCACCAGTGTGCCTACCGTCCCTGTTCTAATATTCCTTTTTACTCTTACTCTTTTCATGTATTCAAATTATGTTTATATTGTTGCCTGTTATCTTATATATGCTTGACAAATAAACTATAACTAACTAACTAACTAACTAACTAACTAACTAAATATTCAGAAGGCCGGGTCCATGTGCGGAAGGCAGGCGTGAGCACGAACTGGGCGCACATGTGAGGCGAACCGGTAGTAACAAAATGCGAACCCCACTGCTGGCTACACATATGTCATCTTCAGGGTCGACATCAGATGCTTGGCAACTGGCTTATAACTGTTCCACTGGTTAATGTGATGACTCCTTTGGAGGCTTCCCCAGATACTTGTCCAGATGTCAGCTTGGAGGAGGACAAACCAGTTCCAGGCACATCTGGGGAAGGGAGCTGGTGAATGGCTCCGAGCAGCCATTTGAGAGGGATTCAGCTGAAGCCCAGCTGTAGCAGGACAGCCCTGAGACTTCAGGTGGAGAAAGCACCCAGCTGCAGCGAAGAGGAAGAGGAACCGCCTTCTGCAACTGATCCAAGAACAGGCAGGGCGGAGAAAGGGCAGGAGCAGAGGAGGTCAGCTAGATTACTCATGAGGAGGCAGCCTCGCCCTTCTTGATGGGCTGTACCAGAAGCTGGCTGTTCAGCACAGCAGAGAGAGGGAAGCGATGCTGGGAACAATGTGTGTGTTGTCTTGCTGTGTGTTTGTTGTCTTGAACTCCTGATCATGTCTCTTCAACTGTTGTTTTTGCTTGCCTTGCTTTGTGGCCTTGTCTTTGCCCTGTGGATTTGGCTGGCCTGGTCTGGCCATACAGAATAAAATTGCTGCTTATCTCTGTCCGTCTTTACAGACAAGATGCTACAATCGCGTTTGGACTGGACAAAAGGCCGAATCCAGTCTAAACATCTGGCTGCTGTTGAACCAACCATCGCAGTGGAAATGTTCGGCTGAGCCCCCTATCAGATCATGTCTGAACGGTAGAGAAACTTGTGGATTCAATGGCTAAGCAAAACCAATTATTTGTCCCTTGCAGCTATGTTCTCATTTCATGAATGGGATCTGGGGACTGAGAAAGAAACATGAGACTTAATTAGGCTTAAAAAAAAAATCAATTAACTGGCTGCTGTGACCCTCCATACTGTACGTTTGCTGAATTGAAGTGGCTGGCTTGGAAGACCCCCATTGTTGATTTAACAAAATAACAGAGTCGGAAGGGACCATGGAGGTCATCTAGTCCAACCCCCTGCTCAGGCAGGAAACCCTATACCCCTGATGGCAAACCTATGGCAAGCGTGCCACAGGTGGCACGCAGAGCCACCATCTGATTTTTGGGCCTTCTGGGCCACTCGGAAGTAGGGAAACACGCTGATTCCTGCCTCCAGAGGGCCTGGGGAGGTAGGGAAAGGCCCGTTTTTTGCTCTCCCCAGGCTCCAGAGCCTCTCTAGAAGCCTGGGAGGGTGAAAACAGCCTTCCCCATCCCCCAGAGGTCCTCCGGAGTCTGGAAATGGCCCGTTTGCCAACTTCCGGAAGTCGGCAAATGGGCTGTTTCTGGCCTCCAGAGGGCCACCAGGGGGTGGATGGGGAAGGCCGTTTTCCCCCTCCCCAGGCTCCTAGAGAGACTCTGGAGCCTGAGGAGGTTGCGTGCCAAAAGCCTGGGGAACTTGGGGTGGGGGAGGGTGTCGCACGCACATGCACGGGGCACATAGAATTATGGGTGTGGGCACACTCACTTTGCTTTTGGCACATGATGGCAAAAAGGTTAGCCATCACTGCCTTATACCATTGCGGACAAATGGCTCTCTGGCCTCTTCTTAAAACCCTCCAGTGTTGGGATACCCACAACATCTGGAGGCAAATCGTTGTTACGGATTAATTGTTCTAACTGCAGGAATATGCTAGGAAGTCAGTTCTGGAATTAATTATTAAGAGATGAGCATGTCCACGCAGGTGGTCACAGATTTTCAGGGGTCAGATTTAGCACAATTAAAATGGCACGAAGAAGATGCAGTTAAGCTTCGCTGAGACAATTTTACATAAGAGGATAAATTATTAAAGAGAATTAAGAGAGAGATCCAACCTAGAATTAAGGAGAAATTTTCTGACAGTGAGAACAACGAATCGGTGGAACAGTTTGCCCGAAGAAGTTATGGATGCTCAATCACTGGAGGTTTTCAAGAAGAGACTGGATAGCCGTTTGACCCGAATTGGTGTCAGATCTCCTGCTTTGAACAGGGGGTTGGTCTAGAAGACCTTTAAGGTTCTT
>CM075960.1:8180920-8225920 GCA_038048745.1 Coluber constrictor foxii
CTTGAGCCAGAAAGTTAAGAAAAACGAAGGAGTAGCCCTCAGAGATAGTTCTCGACATATGAGTGCAATGAACCCTGCCTTTATAGCTCGGTCATGTGACTGACCAGGTTTTACAACTCCTTTGGCTGTGATCATGAATAACTTTGGGCCAATCCTTCTCTCTTAGCCCAACCTACCTCACAGGATTGTTGTGAGGAAAATAGGAGTCCGGTCCTCAGGATACGATGGGTTCTAGTCCCGCCTTAGGCATGAAAGCTGGCTGGGTGACTTTGGACCAGTCACACTCTCTCAGCCCAATCCACCTCACAGGGTTGTCGTTGTGTAGAAAAAAGAGGAGGAGGAAGGCGCTTTAGGTATGTTCATCACCTTGAGTTACTTCTCCCCCACCCCACGAAGAATGAAATATATTGGGAAATGTTAAAAAAGGCAGGGTAGAATATTTCTCCTAAATGAGAAATGGGGAAAAAATCTTGAGGCAGAAACAAGCTGCAGTTTCCTTGTCCCAAGCAGAAACTGAGAAGGCCAGTTTTTAGAAATATAGATTTGGTCATCCATTCAGAAAGACTGGGTCAGACAGAAACTCCAGATAAGCAACAAGCCGAAGGTTGACAAGATTAGCACAGATGAAAACCTAGGATTTGCATCTCCTCTTTTGCCTATAAAGGCAGCCATGACCCCTACAAGACCCCATAGGAATCCAGAAGATATAAAAACCCACCCACTCTCAACTCACCCTCATAAACCCTGATGGTTCTGTTCCCCAATAAATGGACCTTTTTTCCAATCAGCCTCTAGCCTCAACTTTGTTTCACATGCCAGATGGATTTTCCTTCCAACATACTTATAAAGTAATAAAGGCAGAATAAAAAAAAATCTAATGAATAAATTGAGGAGATGATGTATTTTCTTTTGAGGATTTCACTTGATAAATCTGATCATCGCATTTTGTAACAAGTCTTAGGATATAAACTGTCCACTTAGCAATCAATAGTATGTTACAGACTAAAACGTTTTTCCTCTAATTGTAATTGTAAAGCAGTGTGTGCCAAGTAGAACATTTGGGGTGAATTTAATCTTCTTCTTCCATTGGAATTTCCATTTTTGCACAAGAACGATTGTATTGAATTTCTGCATCCATTTGAACCTGGTGTCTTTAACTTGTTCAGTTGCTGAGTCACATTCCACCAACAATTGATTTTAAAAAAGGACTCGGCATCTGTTCTGCATGTTGCATTATAAAGTTTTCAGATTCAGTTAAATCTCCCTTGGTTTTGCAGATGTTTTAAAAAGTAGGCTCTTTCTCTGAAGTTATTAAAACGAGACAGATGGTTCTGCTCCTTCCAAGCTCAAGAGTTTGTCCTATTAAAAACAAATCTATACAGTTTTTAGTCTTTATTTAGTCAAATGTTGTTGTGCTTCCTCCTCCTCCTCCTCCTCCTCCTCCTCCTCCTCCTCCTCCTTCTCCTCCTCCTCCTCCTCCATAGTCAGTCTACTCTCCAAAGCACCTGAGGGCAGGAGAAGAATCAATGGATGGAAACTAATCAAGGAGAGAAGCAACCTGGAACTAAGGAGAAATTTCCTGACAGTGAGAACAATTAACCAGAGAAATGGCTTACCTCCAAAAGCTGCGAATGCTCCAACATGGAAGTTTTCAAGAAGAGATTGGAAAGCCATTTGACTGGAATAGGGTCTCCAGTTAGAGCTCCAAGGTCCCTTCCAGATTCTATTCTATTCTATTCTATTCTATTCTATTCTATTCTATTCTATTCTATTCTATTCTATTCTATTCTATTCTATTCTATTCTATTCTATTCTATTCTATTCCATATTTTCTTTTCTATCCTATCCTATCCTATCCTATCCATATTTTCTATTCTATTCTATTCTATTCTATTCTATTCTATTCTATTCTATTCTATTCTATTCTATTCTATTCTATTCTATTCTATTCTATTCCATTCCATTCCATTCCATTCCATTCCATATTTTCTTTTCTATCCTATCCTATCCTATCCTATCCTATCCTATCCTATCCTATCCTATCCTATCCTATCCATATTTTCTATTCTATTCTATTCTATTCTATTCTATTCTATTCTATTCTATTCTATTCTATTCTATTCTATTCTATTCTATTCCATTCCATTCCATTCCATTCCATATTTTCTTTTCTATCCTATCCTATCCTATCCTATCCTATCCTATCCTATCCTATCCTATCCTATCCTATCCTATCCTATCCTATCCTATCCTATTCAATTCCATTCCATTCCATTCCATTCCTTATTTTCTATTCTATTCTATTCTATTCTATTCTATCCTATCCTATCCTATCCTATCCTATCCTATCCTATCCTATCCTATCCTATCCTATCCTATCCTATCCTATCCTATTCTATTCCATATTTTCTTTTCTATCCTATCCTATCCTATCCTATCCTATCCTATCCTATCCTATCCTATCCTATCCTATCCTATCCTATCCATTCCATTCATTCATTCCATTCCATTCCATTACATAATTTCTATTCTGTTCTGTTCTGTTGTTCCGTTCCGTTCTATTCCATTCCTTGTTCTGTTCTAATCTAGTCTAGTCTAAACTTTACTCCACATTGCTAGCAAATTCCAAGGTATTTCTTTTCCAGAGTGTTGGACTAGAAATAATGAAACAAAAACTGGTAAGTCTGGGCGACTGATTCTTTCCCCGTATTTTCCATAAAGTTTTCATCTCTTCTAACCAGTTCTAGTCTCACTTTAGGCATGAAAGTTGGCTGGATGAGTTTGGGCCAATCGCCAGGAGACTGTGAGTTCAAGTCCCACCTCAGCCATGAAAGCCAGCTGGGTGACTTTGAGCCAGACGCTGGGTGATTGTGAGTTCTAGTCCTGCATTAGACATAAAAGCCGGCTGGGTGACTTTGGGCCAGTCCCTCTCTCACAGCCCAACCACCTCACAGGGTTGTTGTGAGGAAATTAGAAAGAGGAAAAAGTATTAAATACATTTGCTGCCTTGAGTTACTTATAAAAATAATAAACTCCGTATCAACTCACAAAGCATCTCTGGCCTACTCTTGAATTGCCATAAGACTGGGGGGGATGGGAAACTGGGGAAGTGGCACAGCAGCCAAAGACAGATGCACATTCCATGCTTATCTCTCTCAAGGTCGTATCCCAGGGTTACCTACAGCAGCCGAGGGGAGTGACCTCTACAGCTCCCGAAATTACTCCAAATGTGAAGGGGGAAGGGGGAAACAGGGTCATAACTGAAGCATAAATTATGTAGGGTCAGAGCTGGCTTCACTTGGGAAGTGCCGACATGGACCTCCTAATAACTAACTGGATTTCTTTCAAAGCTTGGCTCAAGACTCATGGTCGGAACCCTGACACCCAGGATAAAAAAAAAAAATCTGCAAGTCCTGGTCCCTTAGGGCACAGAAACCCAATTTTAGGATGATATAATCCAATCTGTAACCCAGGTTAAGCAGCTAATCTGAGAATATAGACCAGTGATGGCTAACCTTTTTGCCATTGCGTGCCAGGAAGGGGGGGCGGGGGAGGTTCATGCACACGCATGCCCACACCCATAATTCTATGCACCCTGCCCTGCACATGCACGCACAACCCCCTCCCCCCTCCCGCTCCTGGCGTGTGATGGCCGTGTAGGCCCGTTTTTCTTTCTCACCTGGCTCCAGATCCTCTTTATGCATCTGGGAATGGCGAAAACAGCCTTTCCCACTCCCTCGGAGGCCCTCCGGAGGCCTGAAATGGCCCATTTCACAACTCCTGGGGGGACAGGAAGTGACTTTTTTGCTGTCCCCAGCCTCCGGAGCCTCTCTAGGAGCCTCTGGAGGCTGGGAACAGCAAAAGACGTCACTGTTTCACTACTTCTGGTGGGCCCAGAAGGCCTGAAAATCAGCTGGCTGGTGCTCGCATGCACGCCAGAGCTGAGCTGGCGTGCCCACTGGTATGGCTACAGGTGGCACGCGTGCCATAGTTTTGCCATCACGGATATAGACGTTCAGGCTACCAGGCCCCCTCAATTCCTGTAGTATCTTGAATTTAATCCTTGGACTTTTTATTAGGCCCTATAAAGTGGGTTACTTGTCTTCGCCAGTCATTTAATATCGTTTTTCAATTTTTATTGAAATCATTCAGAACAGGGAATTGAGACTTGATAGGATGTTCATTTTAATGGCTGCGATTTTTCTTAACCAGACAGTTTTAACATCTTTGAAACATCGCCACTGTAGTTTCCCCATTCTTTTTAAATAGGGGTTTTTATTGTCTTTAGTCAAACAATTTCCCAATTATTTAACTCTTTGAGCAGTGATATGAAAAACCCTCATGATTTGGGTTAAATCGTGTTTTCCCTCCTCACCTAAGTTTCATGTCAACATTTGAGTAAAATGTTCTCCGTCAATCCAGAGTTCTCACTCATGGCATTAATGGCCAGACTCAAATTATCCTACATTACAGGTAGTCCTCGACTTGTGACGACAATTGAGTCCACCATTTGCGTTGTTGAGTGAGACTTAGCCCATGCTCTGCTTAACAATCCATGCATTTGTTTAATGACTACATCGGGGAAAGGGGAGGCTCCATTACGGTTGTAAGTGGAGGACTATCTGTACCAGGGGTGAAATCCAACAAGTTCTGACAGGTTCTGGAGAACTGGTAGCGGAAGTTTTGAGTAGTACAGAGAACTGGCAAATACAACCACTGGCTGGCCCCAGAGTGGGGTGGGAATGGAGATTTTGCAATATCCTTCCTCTGGAATGGGGAGGAAATGGAGATTTTGCAGTATCCTTCCCTGCCATGTCTACCAAGCCATGCCCACCAAGCCACAGAACCGGTAGTAACAAAAATTTGGATTTCGCCATTGATATGTACTTCAATTTTAATTCCAGAATCAGGACCAAAGGCCTCTCTTCCTTTACATTTCTACGCATTCTTCCCAAGTTAGTTTTTTATACATTTCTTGTGCGTAGATAAATGTGAAATCCATAGGACATGGGAATAGAATCAAAATCACATGAAATATTAGTACCACTTTATAAAGCCTTAGTTAAGGCCACATCTGGAATACTGCATCCAGTTTTGGCCACTCCCATTACAAAAAAGTTGTTGACACTTTGGAAAAAGTGCAAAGAAGAGCAACTAAGATGATTAGAAGCCTGGAGACCAGGGGTGAAATCCAGTAGGTTCTGATAGGTTCTGGAAAACCGGTAGCGGAAATTTTGAATAGTTTGGAAAAGAGGCAAATACCACCTCTGGATGGTCCCAGAGTGGGGTGGGAATAGAGATTTTGCAATATCCTTCCCCCAGGAGTGGGAAGGGAATGGAGATTTTACAGTATCCTTCCCCTGCCATGCCCACCAAGTCCTGCCCACCAAGCCACAGAACCGATAGTACAAAATTTGAATTTTACCACTGCTGGAGACTAAAACATTTGGCCAGTCTTGAGAAAAGAAGGACTAGGGGGGGGGGGGGGGTGACGCAATAGCAGTATTCCAGTATTTGAGGGGTTGCCACAAAGAGGAGGGGATCAATTTATTTTCCAAAGCACCAGAGGGCAGGACAAGAAACTTTGGGCCTGGTGGCTCAGCAGACTAAAGCATTGTGATTAACATCAACTGTCTACAATTACTGTAAATTCGATTCTCTCCAGGCTCAGGGTTGACTCAGCCTTCCATCCTTTCTAAGGGAGGTCAATTGAGGACCCAGTTTGTGGGGGCAATAAGCTGACTTTGTATAAATATACAAAAGTATGAAGGCTATTGCTTAATGCATTGTAAGCCGCCCTGAGTTTCCGGAGAATGGCGGCATATAAATCAAATTTAAAAAAAGAAAGAAAGAAACAATGGATGGAAACTAATCAAGGAGAGAGAAGCAATCTGGAATTAAGGAGAAACTTTCTAACAGTGGGGACAATTAACCAGCGGAACAGCTTGCCTCCAGAAGTTGTGGGTGCTTCATCACGGGAGGTTTTTAAGGAAGAGACGGGACAGTCTCTTGTGTGAAATGACAGCATCTCCTGTTTGACCATAGGGCTGGACTAGAAGATCTCCAAAATCCCTTCTGGTTCTATTCTGATTCTGAAATTGTAGACCCCAGGAGAGAGAGAAAACTATTAATAGCAATAGGGGCACAGCTAGCACTTATGGTGATATAGGCACCTGACAGGCCTTGAGGAGGAATTTTAAACCATTTGCACTTCAGATGAAGGTCAGTCTTGATTAAGAGCCATGGAAGAGGTTTAATCTCTTAATGGTGGGGGGGGGGGGGGGTGAGAGAAGATCTCTGAGTCCTGAGGATGCTTTGGAATAACAATGGACAGGCAGGCAGGTGAATTCAAGGGTAGAGGAAGAGGAAGAAGGATTAAAAACACAGAGGTAGTTTGTCCTTTACTCAAATCCAAAAATAGCCATGAAGTAAAACAAGAAAAAAATAGATTTTTTTTAAAAAAAAACAAACTTCTGAAAGCTACTGTAAAGAAGAAAAATCCAGGTCCAGATCCCAGCTGGGAGAAGGATGCTGGGAATAAAATGTAGGCTGAATAGAATAACAGAGTTGGAAGGGACCTTGGAGGTCATCTAGTCCAACCCCCTGCTTTGGCAGGAAACCCTACATCACTTCAGACAAATGGTTATCCAACATCTTCTTAAAAACTTCCAGTGTTGGAGCATTCTCAACTTCTGGAGACAAGTGGTTCCACTGATTAATTGTTCTAACTGTCAGGACATTTCTCCTCAGTTCTAAGTTGCTTCTCTCCTTGGTTAGTTTCCACCCATGGCTTCTTGTCCTGCCCTGAGGTGCTTTGGAGAATAGCTTGACTTCCTGTTCTTCGGGGCAGCGCGTGAGAGTCTCTGTGGCAGCCCCTGAGATTGGAAAGAAGGACTCTGTTTATTGAAGATCAGAACCACCAAAAGCATGTGGTTCTGGGGCAGCTTGATGAGCACAAGGATTTTTATACGGTTTACGGTATTTTGTAATTGTGGAAAGTCAGCACACACCCCCTCCTAGAATATTTTGAAATATTTTGAGGACTATTTTTTTTTTAAAAAGGCAGATTATTATATTTCTCCTAAAGGGAGAAATGGAGAAACATGCTCTTGGAGACAGAAAGCAGCCCCCACCTTTCTTCATAGGCCTCAGCAGATGTCAGCACTTAAGAGTTAAAGAGCTGATTGAAAGAAGCCAAATATCTAGGGAGCTCTATTTATAGGCAAAGCAAATACTGCAGGCAGAAATCCATTCAAGACAGGATATTTTGAAATTCCCTGAAGCAAGGTCTGAACAAAGGTTGGATTAGCCCTCACCCACAATAGGAATTGCCCAACACCCTTTCAGTTGAACCCCCGCTCCCCCACCTCAGAAAACCTCAACCAAACTTGGAAGCTCAGACAACCTATAGAGCCAGCTATGACCACTGCATAACTCCTATATGGTCCCAAGGGAGTCTGACAACAGCCAATAGAACACATGTTCTTGCACAGGAACAGGAAGCTCAAGTGCAAAGCCCAAGAGAAGGTATTAAAAACCCCTCACTCTCAACTCCATTTTGTCTGCTGCCCAGAATCACATGTGGTTCTGTTTCATCCATAAACCATCTTTCACAAAATAGTGGACATTTTTTTTAATCCAAAAGCTTTATGATGAAATGGTACGTAATCTAAAGCTGTACAGTCTAAGAGAATAAGGATAGGAGAATCACATTTTGTCTTTTTTTTCATAGGTTAGAATGAGACAAAGATCGAATATCCATTGAACGCTAAGTTGTTTCAATCTAATTGAGCGCAATAATCCTCCAACTTTAGAAGAAATGACGAACATCTGATTATTATCATCATGGCAAGAAGAACTTCCACCCAACACTCTCTTCGATGAAATTTCTGCCTTAGAAGAAGTTTATGTTCATCTGCAGGGCGATTCATCCCTTGATAAGTGGATGTACTTTTTCAAGAAAGAGCCAGCTCCGAGTTTACTGAAACTGTTCCAGTACTGTGCATCAATTCCGATATCAAATGCAAACGTTGAACGAATTTTCAGCGTCACGGGAAATTTGTGGACTGACAAATGTAACCGACGGCTTGTACCATCAGTTCGAAGTGAACTTTGTATATTTTTTTAATATTTCTCAACGTTGTACTGAAATTAAAGAATTATTCCTTAAACACAAAGAATTGATCAAAGCTGCGCAGTCAAATAAAAAATATACACGACAGCAAAGTAAAATGTAATTTAATATTTTACATATTATTATAATATAGTTGATGTTTTCAATTTTAAGTAAAGTTTTGAAGTGATTATTTTAGTACGTGTTAAAATGTTTGTAAGAAAATATATAATTTAATTGTAATTTTTTTTATTTTTTTACTACTCCCCCCCCCCCGCTTGTCCACTATTTTTTGGAAGCAGACCTGGGAACCCTAGATGTCCTGCCCTTAATCCCATCACCTGCAGGCGAAGTTGTTTTGTTTGTGAATAGGCACATGAAGAAAAGACTGGGAGGCTGCTTTCTGCCTCTAAAAACATGTTTCTCCATTTCTCCTTTAAGGGAAATACTGTATTCTATCCTGCCTCTTTTAATATCCCCCCCAAATATCTCATTCTCGGTGTGTATATATGTGTGTGTGTGTTGACTTCCTACACTGCAATAGCATGAAAGTAACAGCGTAATGAGAACAGATACCGGATTCTTATGTTCTTATTTGCTGTATAGTATAGGTAGTACATTATTATGTATTATAGCTAGCCCTGATGATGTTACCTAGTTGGGTCATGAAATGCCTGTAAGAAAACAGCCAAGTTCAGAGAGGACCAAGGACCCCACAGTTGTTCTCCTCCTCCTCCTCCTCCTCCTCCTCCTCTTCCTCCTCCTCTTCTCCCTCTCCTCCCCTCCTCTTTTTCTTCTTCTTCCTCCTCCTTCTCTTACCTTAACTCTACCCCCTTACCCTTACCCTAATCAGAATCCCATCCCCAACACTAAGCCTACCCCTACCCTGACTCCTAACCTTAGCCCTAACCCAACCCCTAACCCTAAGCCTAGCACGACTCTAAGGCAGAACGTAAAATGAAATTGGATATAAAAATGAAATAATACGGGGTCAGCCTAGAGGATCTCTGAAGGGCCCCTTTAACTAGTAAATATAAGAGACAAAAGCTGGGTTCAAAAAGTTAAACCGCAGAATTAACACACTTTCTACAGTTGGAGAGTTCAAGAAGTCAAACCGCAGAGGTACTATATTAAAATTGCAGAACTAACCCACATGGAGCTTTCCTGCCTAAGGAATAAAGGAGGGGGTTAGCTAAAGAGGCAGATCTAAGATACTTCCTGTTTTTTGTTACTATAAAGATACGTGTCTTAAACAACATCTTTGTTCAGATGTTAGAATTTACGTTAAGCTAACTGAACCTTTTGGTCAAAATAAATAAAAGCTTTTTCTGGTCTTGAAATTCAATTCATTCATTATTTTTCTGCAACAACTCCCTACCCTCCGTAACCCTAACCACAACCCTAACCCTAACCCTAACCTAGCCCTAGCCCTAACTTTAATCTCAAGTCCAACATTAATTCTAACCCCTGCCTCCTCCGTGATCTGGCCTTACTCTAAAAGCTGACATCAATCAAATGGAAGCGTCTTTCTCTCCTTCATCTTACATTAAACCAATGTTATTTGGCATTCCTTTCTCAGGACCTTGTAACCGTTATCAATATTTTCAGCCTAAACCACTCTCTCTCATTCCTTTACAGCAGGGATGTCAAACTCAATTTCATTGAGGGCCGCATCAGGGTTGTGTTTGACCTCAAGGGGGGGGGCTCAGAGGGGGGGGGGGGGACATGGCCAGCTTGATGTCATTCGTGTCGGGTGGCCCAAGCACTCTGCCAACGAGAACGGGCTCCCGAGCTCCATTTTCGGCTGCCACAGTCTCTTGCAACCCTTTGCCAGCAGAGACGGAGTTCAAGATGGCTGCCTGCGGCCCTCCCAAACTCTGTTTTCACTGGCAGAGGCATAATGGGCCGGTTCTTTGCAGCTTCCAGGGCAGTCCCATGGGCCAGATCTAAGCACCCCAGTGGGCCAGATCCAGCCTCCGGGTCTTGAATTTTGCACCCCTGCTTTACAGGATTTTAATTTATTTACTTATCCTGTGGTGGTAATGTTATTTTGGGATTCAATGTCTATGGAGATTCTCTTGCAAAAGCACCTTTAGGATATTTTGTGACTCTTTATTCTGGACTTTCACTTTGTCCCTTTGATGGGAATTTACTGATTGCAAGTGCAAAGAATCTGCTGATTGAGGCGGGCAGGAACGGAATGATGGAATGGCTGGGGTGGAGGCCCTCGGTCAGCCGTTTAAGCTGTGCCCAATGAATCTTGGAGGGCAGCCTCATTCCCTCAGAGAGGAGGATGGCAGGCCGGTGACAAGATGTGAAATATGGTATGCAGAAGTCATCTGCTGCCATTGATCTCGCCGGCTGTAAATATTCGCAAAGGCACATGTCAAGTTGAGAAGACGATGGATGAGCAGAACGGAGAAGCCCATGAACAAATCAATGGAGCCCAGTGGGAAAAATGTTTGACTCAGATCCCCACTTATGTGCAAAGAAGGGAAGGGAGAGGAGGAAGCAAGGGAGGGAGGAAGAAAAGATATGGGAAGAAGGAAGGAGAGAGATGGGAAAGAGGATGGAAGGAGAGAGCAAAGAGAAGAAGGCAGGCAGGAAAGAAGGAAGGAAGGAAGGAAGAAGATGAGAAGAAGGAAGGAAAGAGATGGGAAGGAGGATGGAAAGCAAGCAAAGAAGAGAAAGGCATGCAGGCAAGCAGGAAGGAAGGAAAGAGTTGGGAAGAAGAAAGGAAGGAAGGAAGAAGAGATAGACATGAGAAGAACGAACAATTGATAGGAAGGAAAGAAGGAAGGAAGGAGATGGAAAGAAGGAAGGAAAGATGGGAAGAAGGAAGGAGAGAGATGGGAAAGAGGATGGAAGGAGAGAGCGAAGAGAAGAAGGAAGGAAAAAAGGAAGGAAGGAAAGAAAGAAAGAAGGTAGGTAGGAAGGAAGAAGATGAGAAGAAGGAAGGAAAGAGATGGGAAGGAAATGGAAAGCAAGCAAAGAGCAGAAAGGCACGCAGGCAGGAAGGAAGGAAGGAAAGAGTTGGGAAGAAGAAAGGAAGGAAGAAGAGAGACATGAGAAGAATGAACAAATGATAGGAAGGAAAGAAGGAAGGAAGGAGATGGGAAGAAGGAAGGAAAGATGGGAAGAAGGAAGGAGAGAGATGGGAAAGAGGATGGAAGGAGAGAGCGAAGAGAAGAAGGAAGGAAAGAAGGAAGGAAGGAAGGAAGGAAGGAAGGAAGGAAGGAAGGAAGGAAGGAAGGAAAGAAAGAAGGTAGGTAGGAAGGAAGAAGATGAGAAGAAGGAAGGAAAGAGATGGGAAGGAAGATGGAAAGCAAGCAAAGAGCAGAAAGGCACGCAGGCAGGCAGGAAAGAAGGAAGGAAAGAGTTGGGGAGAAGAAAGGAAGGAAGAAGAGATAGACATGAGAAGAATGAACAAATGATGGGAAGGAAAGAAGGAAGGAAGGAGATGGGAAGAAGGAAGGAAAGATGGGAAGAAGGAAGGAGAGAGATGGGAAGGAGGATGGAAAGAGAGAGAGCAAAGAAGATGACAGGCAGGCAGGAAGGAGAGTTGGGAAGAAGAAAGGAAGGAAGAAGAGAGATATGGGCAGATGGAACAAATGATGGATGGAAGGAAGGAAGGAGGTGGGAAGGATGGGAGAAAGAGAGGAAGCATAGACATGGAAAGAAAAAAAGGAGAGAAAAGGAGAAGAGAGAAAGGCAGGCAAGAAGAAAAGAAAGAAAAAGAAAGAAGAAAGAAAGAAAAAGAAAGAAAGAAAAGAAAAGAAAAGAAAAGAAAGAAATGTGATGGAAGAAGGAGGATTGCTGACCTCAGTCTGAAAAATTGCTTTGCTTCTTGGGCTAAGTGTAATTAAAAATCTTTCATTTTAAGACAGGCTCCTTAATCTCTCCGTCTATAGACTGATGTTCTAAAAACAGAAGCCTCTCTGCGCATTTCTACAGAGTCTTTCAGATGCAGGACTTGAAAAATGCAGGAGCAATTTGATCTCAATACACTTTGGCCTCCTTGTGAACATTTCCCTTGCTGCCTGCCTGCCTGCTCTCTTCAGCTGCTGCAGTTCAGATCAAAGTGGCTTATTAAATTCATCTTCCCCCTCTCCCTTTGTTCTGAAGGGGAGGCAGGCAGGAGGGAAATGTTTTCCATGACCACAAAAAGAAAAAGAAAAAAACCCCCAACCCTATTATGGAACATCTGAATCGAAAAGTACAAAGATTTAGCTTGAAAATCTAAATCATCCTAACCAGCATAGTTCTACTTTGACCCTTTTTTGATTTATAGTTTTGTGATTAAAATCAATTACTCCGCATTGATTTTGATTTTCACACTTAATGACGGTTGCAGCATCCGCATGGGCACGTGATCAAAATGCAGAGGCTGGGCCAACTGACTCATATTTATGACGGTTGTCGTGTCCTGGGGCCACGCAATCCCTTTTTTGTGACCTTACTAACCCAACAACTTTGGTGACTCACTTAACAGTGGCGAAGAAAAAAAAAGGCCGTAAAATGGAGCAAAATTCATTGAACGCATTTCTCACTTAGCAATGTAAATTTAGGGCTCAGTTGTGGTCATAAGTCAAGGACTATCTGTATAAGTATATAAAGGTATGTTGCTATTTATTATTCATTTTTTAATGCATTTATTTTTTTTTAACAAGTGTTGCATTCACTTAATGGCCACCACACAAAAAAAGTAAAAGCAGGTGCAGTCACAAGGTGACTGATTTAGAATAGAATAGAATAGAATAGAATAGAATAGAATAGAATAGAATAGAATAGAATAGAATAGAATAGAATAGAATAGAATAGAATAGAATAGAATAGAATAGAATAGAATAGAAAAAATGGGATGGGATGGGATGGGATGAGATAGAATAGAATAGAATAGAATAGAATAGAATAGAATAGAATAGAATAGAATAGAATAGAATAGAATAGAATAGAAAAAATGGGATGGGATGGGATGGGATGGGATGGGATGGGATGGGATGGGATAGGATAGAATAGAATAGAATAGAATAGAATAGAATAGAATAGAATAGAATAGAATAGAATAGAATAGAATAGAATAGAATAGAATAGAATAGAATAGAATAGAAATAAGGAATGGAGTGGAGTGGAGTGGAGTGGAGTGGAGTGGAGTTGAATAGAATAGAATAGAATAGAATAGAATAGAATAGAATAGAATAGAATAGAATAGAATAGAATAGAATAGAATAGAATAGAATAGAAAAGAAAAGAAAAGAAATAAGGAATGGAGTGGAGTGGAGTGGAGTGGAGTGGAGTTGAATAGAATAGAATAGAATAGAATAGAATAGAATAGAATAGAATAGAATAGAATAGAATAGAATAGAATAGAATAGAATAGAATAGAATAGAATAGAAAAAATGGAATGGAATGGAATGGAATGGAATGGAATGGAATGGAATGGAATAGAATAGAATAGAATAGAATGGAATGGAATGGAATGGAATGGAATGGAATGGAATGGAATGGAATGGAATAGAATAGAAAAGAAATAAGGAATGGAGTGGAGTGGAGTGGAGTGGAGTGGAGTGGAGTGGAGTTGAATAGAATAGAATAGAATAGAATAGAATAGAATAGAATAGAATAGAATAGAATAGAATAGAATAGAATAGAATAGAATAGAATAGAAAAAATGGAATGGAATGGAATGGAATGGAATGGAATGGAATAGAATAGAATAGAATAGAATAGAATAGAATAGAATAGAATAGAATAGAATAGAATAGAATAGAATAGAATAGAATAGAATAGAATAGAATAGAAATAAGGAATGGAGTGGAGTGGAGTGGAGTGGAGTGGAGTGGAGTGGAGTGGAGTGGAGTGGAGTGGACTTGAATAGAATAGAATAGAATAGAATAGAATAGAATAGAATAGAATAGAATAGAATAGAATAGAATAGAATAGAATAGAATAGAAAAAATGGAATGGAATGGAATGGAATGGAATGGAATGGAATGAAATAGAATAGAATAGAATAGAATAGAATAGAATAGAATAGAATAGAATAGAATAGAATAGAATAGAATAGAATGAATGGAATGGAATAGAAAATGGAATGGAATGCGATGCGATGCGATGCGATGCGATGCGATGCGATGGGATGGGATGCGATGGGATGGGATGGGATGGGATGGGATGGGATGGGATAGGATAGAATAGAATAGAATAGAATAGAATAGAATAGAATAGAATAGAATAGAATGGAATGGAATGGAATGGAATGGAATGGAACGGAACGGAACGGAACGGAACGGAACGGAACGGAATAGAATAAGAAAGTTGGAAGGGACTTGGAGGTCTTCTAGTCCAACCCCCTGCCTAGGCAGGAAACCTGACACCATTTCAGACAAATGGTTAAATTTAACAACTTTGTTTGTTTGTTTGTTTGTTTGTTAATTAATTAATTTAAATTTAAACTTAAAATGGCTAAATTTAACAACTGAAATGAAGAACTTAACAATTATGGCTTACGACCATAATTCTGGGCTCAGTTACGGTCACAAGTCGAAGACTGCCTGTAACCGCCACTAAGTGAGGACTACCTCACGTGCGGAAACGACCTGGAAATAACAAAATCGCTAGAACAGTACAGATCCCTGAGGACCACGGGTAGATTCCCCGTTT
Organism: Coluber constrictor foxii; assembly: GCA_038048745.1. Lineage (NCBI taxonomy): Eukaryota > Metazoa > Chordata > Lepidosauria > Squamata > Colubridae > Coluber > Coluber constrictor. The sequence goes on from CM075960.1 coordinate 8,195,698, forward strand.
CTTTAAAAATTTCCTGGCAGCAAGCTGAGTTTCTATTTCAGTTCTGACCTTGGGCTCAAATTTACAACTGCAAAATGAGCTGGTTGGATTTAGTGCAGTAATAATCCAGATAATAAGATGCCGTTTGGGAGGCTAAAACAGGTGGCAAAGAATTTGGAATATATCAGAAAGTACTTAGAGATGGAGTGGAGTTTGGTAGCTCGGATGCATCCTGAATGTACGTTATCGTTGTGGTCCGACAGCAGCCTGAGGAGCTGGCAGCAGAGTAGGACAGTGAGGAATCTGGGGAGGACCATGGGTCAGTCCTGGAGTCTGGGGAAGGCTCGGACGAGGGCTCTGCATCAGAGGCAGAGAAAGGGCCATCTGGGAGATACATGCTGCCTCCGGAGCCTCCAGAGTCGGACTTCAGCGAGGCAGAGGAACAGAGGGAGCCTGTTCCCAGTGCGTGCATGCGCAGAGCTGCCAAAAGGCAACAACAGTTAAAACAAAAGGGACGACTCTGGAGTAAGGCCTGGAAATGATTGGCCCCTCCCATAAGACTTAAAAGAGGAGCAAAGGCACGTGAGTCTTTGCAGGAAGCAACATTGTTAATTCTGTGCAGTTTAAAGTCTGAAGCTCTGTTTGATTCTGGACTCCGTGTGGCTTTGCCAATTAGGTCTTTGGCAAGCATGTGAAGGGAGATAAAGGTGGGTGATTATCAGCCTTATCCCGGAGGACTCTTTACAACTATTTGGGACTCCTCTGTGAATGAACAGAATTCGCAGCTGTTAAAATAAAACAGGTTTTTGGGATTACTCGTCTGTTTTAGTTACTCAGGAAGCCTAGGTCAGAACAGTTATACCCTTTGGGTACGCAGAAATATTCAGCTGCACTATAGATAGTCCTTGACTTAGAACCATTCATTTAGTGACCGTTTGAAGTTACTACGGCACTGAACAAAGTGACTTACGATCGTTTTTCACACTTACGACCGTTGTAGCATCCCCACGGTCACATGAACAAAATTCAGATGCTGCTTGGCATATTTATGATGGTCGTAATGTCCCGGGATCATGTGCTCCCCTTCATGATCTTCTGACAAGCAAAATAAAGGGGGAAGAAAGGAAGGAAAAAGAGACAGACATGAAAAGAAAGAATGAAGGATAGCGAGAGATGGGAGGGAGGGAGGGAGGGAGGGAGGGAGGGAGGGAGGAAGGAAGGAAGGAAGGAAGGAAGGAAGGAAGGAAGGAAGGAAGGAAGGAAGGAAGGAAGGAAGGAAGGAAGGCGAGAGGTTGGAAGAAGGAAGGAAAGTCCAAGTCAATGCTGCTGCCTGGTAATGTATTTCCCAATTCGGCAGTCCAAATCTATAATGTAGTCTCATATCCTGTAACATTTTTATACTTATTCTTGCTTTTTTCCCTTGCCACATAAATTTCATTATCTTATTAAGATAATAATCGATGAAGAGATGGATGAAGGAATGGGTTGAATTAAGAAATATAAGACTATTAACATTGGAAGGACATGATTTACATTTGGGATGGCATGCATTCTTATGGTATGGTAGAAGTAAGATACATATGTACTTTCATAGACATTATGTAAGAAATGCATTGTTATTGGTACGGGAGAAGGTTAGAGACAAATATTATGTGAAAATACCAATAGGGCTATCAACAATGGAAGCTTTAATACACCCAAATATTTTTTATTTTAGAAAGATTGTTAGATACAAGGAGTTATTAACTGATAAGGGGGAATTGAAGGGAAAATGAGAACTGGAAGAAGGAACGGGAATAATGGGAAAAAGAATGAAGAGAGATGGGGGGAAGGATGAAAGAAAGAGAGGAAGGTTAGACAGAAGACAAGAAAGAAAGAGAGAGGGGGGGAGAAGGAAGGAAGAAAGGAAGGAAGGAAGAAGAGGTGAGAAGGATGGAAGAAAGACAGGAAGTTTAGATAGGTGGAAAGGAAAGAGAAAGGGAGAAGAGAAAAGGCAGGAAAGAAAGAAAGAAAGAAAAAAAGAAGGAAGGAAGGAAGATAAGGAGGAGGGAAGGAAGGAAGGAGAGAGGTGGAAAGAAGGAAAGAGATGGGAAGAAGGATGGAAGAAAGAGAGGAAGGTAGAGGTGGAAAGAAGGAAGGGGAGAAAAGGAGAAGAGATAAGGCAGGCAAGAAAGAAAAAGGAAGGAAGGATTTATTTTACAACCACATTACTAACTTAACCTCTGCAGTGACTCACTTAACAACTGTGGCAAGACAGGTCATAGAATGGGGCAAAACTCACTTAATAAATGTCTCGCTTAACAACATAAATCTTAGGCTCAATTGTGGTTGTAAGTCAAAGGCTACTTTTATTTGTGTAAGGACTGGGAAAGTGAGTTCGCATGAGCATCCAGTCAAGATGGCAGACATGTCTGCCGAATCAAAGCCCTTCCCTTTGTCATGCAGCAGCCATCTTGACTTTTTTGACCTCCTGATCCATGAATGCCCTGTTATGATTGTCATCATTCTAGAAATCTTTCTTTCCAAACTAAGGGTGTAAAATCCAATTGAGATCCTGCCTTCTGGAATTTCAGCAAGATGAATGCATGTAAAATCCCGATTTCCTACTGTCGGGAGAATAATGTGGGGGCTTCCAACTCGAGCCGGGGTTTGTGCCAGAATAAATAAAACATGAGATGCAGACAGCAGTAAGGAAAGAAGAAATATTTATTCCTAAAAGCAAAGAGTCTGCCTTCAGGGGCAGCTGCAGAGAAATGGGGTACAGTGACACAGTTTTATAGCGAACTTGTCCTAGGTGTAGAAATGTTTACATGTTGACTCTAGGGCAGTGATGGTGAATCTTTTTGCCATCGCGTGCCAGGAAGGGGGGGGGGGATTGTGCGCATGCGTGCCCACATCCATAATTCTATGCGCCCCGCCCCCACTCCTGACACACACGTGTGACCCCCCCTCCACCCGCTCTTGGCATGTGATGGCCTGGTAGGCCCATTTTTCTCTCTCACTTGGCTCCAGAGCCTTTCTAGGAGTCTGGGGAGGGCTAAAACAGCCTTCCCTACTACCACTACCCCCCCACCCCCCGTAGGCCCTCCAGATGCCAAAAACGGCCCATTTGCCAACTTCTGGTGGGAAAGAGAAAAACGGGCCTTCCCTACCACCCTCTGAGGTCCTCCAGAGGCAGGAAACAGCCTGTTTCCCTACTTCTGGTGGGCCCAGAAGGCCCGAAAATCAGCTGGCCGGCATGCACATGTGCACCAGAGCTGAGCTTGCGTGCCCACTGATATGGCTACGTGTGCCACCTGTGGCACGTGGGCCATAGGTTCGCCATCATGGCTCTAGGGTGACACTTGAGTGACATGTGTGTAGCCATGTCATCTACAGTATGATGTTTAGTCTTGTGAATATGCAGTTCTGCTAGGAGACCTAATTTAATTAACTCTCTTTGTGTTTACAGACCTTCTCCTTTGATATGTGGATTAGGTCTGGGTAACTTATATGGGACTTTGCGGAAGTTGAGGTAACACATTTTCCTCCATTTGCTATGTTTACTTGATTAACTGGGTTTCAGCTTGACTGTCCATTATCTAGTAGAGACGCTGATTCTCCGTCCATTGTGGGATTCTGTTAATGTTTTAAGGGAAACTAGAAATAGTATATCTCGCTATATAAATGGCTGTGTGTGTGTGTGTGTGTGTGTGTGTTCCAGCATAACTCTGGAACGCCTCAAGCAATTTCAACTAAACCTGGTACACAGATCACTTACTCTCTGGAAAGAAATACTGTGTGACTAAGACACCCCTAACACCCCTCAGGGGGAAGGTGTTCTGTTAAGATACAGTCTGTTGTGCCTTAAAGTGGTTTCTACTGGACTGCCTTAAAATGGCTTCTACTGTACAGCACAGTGGAGTTGCCATGGTAACGGCTTCACAGTACTCCACAAGGGGGCTCCCTCTGGTAAGGGGAAAAATCCAACATTAGAAATTACTTTTGGTCTGGACATTTTCATCAAGGCTGTGATTATTCTTGAGGACAAATGTATGGCCATGATCAATAAAACATTACTGCAACTCAGCCTGCCTGCACCACTACGAGACCAACATGACGTATGTCATGCAGATTACATAAGAGAAAAGAACTACAATGTCGAACAGCTTAGTGCATATATTGCGGACAAGAAGCCACTTCTAAATCAAGATCAGAAAAAAGCATACCAAATGATCATGGATCAGCAAAGTGGTATCATTTTATTTGATGCTTCTGGGGCACAGGGAAATTTTTTTTAACTAATTTAATTCTCGCCGAAATCAGAGCTCAGGGTGAACTTGCTCTTCCTGTCTAATATAGGACTGGGATAAATAAATACCCGGGCAACGCCGGGTTATCAGCTAGTAAAGAATAAAATATTTATATATATAAAGGCAAAAACTGCTCATGCATTAATCACGAAATCTCAAGAACCGTAAAGCCTACAAACTTGAAATTTGCCTCATATGCTCTTGGCTTCTTGGTGCTCACTAAGAAAGGATTTTTTGAAATGACCATCAGAGCATTAGTATTTCCTATATTATTATTAACACGCTCTGAGGCCAAGGAGTTGTACTCCCCCTCCCCACCTCAAAAGAAATCTGTTCCAAATGCAAAGCACAAGCAGAGGAGAGGAGTTTCATTTTCAGTTTTATTTTCACAGCAGCAAGCAGCTTCACTACAGAACAGTTGAGCTAAGCCACGCCCAGCCTCCTTTCTGTCTCCTTCTTGCTCACACAGCAAATACTGTTTGAGTTTCCAAACACCCCTCAACTCTCACACACTGACAAGATGTTAGCCAGATGAATACTGATGGACACTGCAGACTGGGACATTTTACTCCCCCTCTGTTCCAACTGCCAGTTGTGTTATATTAACACACTCTGATGCTACGGAGTTACACATTCTACATTAAGTTCCAGGTTGCAAGCATCAATTTCTCAAGCCCAATCACATATTTTCATAGCGAAGGACGGGTGTCCAGCTAGTATTCTGATATAGAACTTCTTCCACTGCTTTTAGTGTTTTTTCCAATTCTCCAATTTCAGGCAGGAAGTCGGGCTAAGTGCATTTCTTACCCACATCAAGACACCCATCTCCTTTTGAGCATGGATTTTTCTCTTTTCGGAAGAAAATATTATGACTGACTTGCTAAGCTGTAGCGTTTTAAGCGGTGTGGAAATTGCCTGAATGCATTTGCTGGATTCAACGTTCCCTTTTTTTTTTTTTTTTTTTGCTTTCTGTTGAATTGGCTCATTTCAAACTTTTGCTTTTGCCGCATCTGAAATATGACAACCTGTTGTGGCTCTGGATGACACAGCAATCTGCAATTTGGAAGGAGAAATGGGAGGGGGATCCTACCTGGCAATGATTGAATTCCCTCCAGCCTTTTGCATGCCGTAGAAAATAAAATGCTTCAGATCAGACAATTTGCGATCGATCAAGAAGGCTTTAAAAAAAAATGCAAAAAGCATTTAACTGCCTTCAAAGCTGGTCTTCAAAAAATCAGCTCTTGGTCTTTTTCCAGTGTGTGTTCTTATTTCTATGGAGATTCTCAGCCATCCACGCAGGGGTGAAATGTAAAATGTGTTACTACGAGTTCTGTAGGCGTGGCTTGGTGGGGGGGAGGTAATGTGACTGGATGGGCATGGCCAACTTTTTTTTTTAACTTTTCCAAGCATTTTTTCTAATGCTTTGAAAAGCCTCTGGCGATCAGGCAACTCAGCTGGGATCGTCAGAGAGGCTTTTTAAAAAAAATGCTTTGAAAAGCCTCTCTGACGATCAGGCAACTCAGCTGAGATCGTCAGAGACTTTTCAAAGCATTTTTTAAACCACCTCTTCAGCCAAGAGGTTGCAGAAAAAAATGCTTTGAAAAGCCTCTGAGGATCCCAGCTGAGCCACGCAATCATCAGAGGCTTTTTAAAAAAAACTTTTAAAAGCATTTTTTCATCAGAAGAGGTTGTAGAAAAAATGCTTTTAAAAGTAAAAAATCGTGCGACGCAGCTGAGCATGGTGGGGAGGGGGTGCAGGGATTTTTGCTACCGGTTCTCCGAACCACCCACCGCCATCGTTACCAGATTGGGCAATCCGGTCCGAATCGGGAGCATTTCACCCCTGCATCCAGGTCACAGTTATCCCAAAGATACTTTTTTCAAGAGGCAACTGGACTTTCTTGTTTTTCTTTGAAGATGTTTCGCTTGTCATCCAAGAAGCTTCTTCAGTTCTGACTGGATGGTGGGGAAATGGAAGGATTTATACTCCTTGCAGACAGCTGGTCATTTGCATCCTTTCAGAGAGACGTTGAGGCCACTTGGAGGCTTAACTGTGTCCTCAGGGTCACCTTGGTAGTTAGATTTAGCAGTCCATCTGCATTTAAAAGACAAAGAGTCGAGGTGGCACAGTGGTTAGACTGCAGTCCTGCAGGCTACTTTAGCTGACTGCTAGCTGCAGTTTGGCAGTTCAAATCTCACTGGCTCAAGGTTGACTCAACCTTCCATCATTCCATGGTCGGTCAGACGAAGACGCAGATTATTGGGGGCAAGAGGCTGACTCTGTAAACCGCTTAGAGAGGGCTGTAAAAGTACTATGAAGCGATATGTAAGTCTAAGTGCTATTGCTATTTTCTAGACAGCCAACTCTATATATTTTGAACAGAGAGGACCACTGGTTCGAAAGAGGGGTCAAAGAGGCCATTTATGCCAAAATTGAACAGCCCTCCCTCAACAGAGGGGAAGGGATACGATATCATCTATCTCCAGTCTACAATATGGTCCTTTCAGCAGTTCCAAGAAGGCTCCACACCCATTTGCACCTGAGGACACAGATAAACCTCCAGGTGGCCTCAACGACCCTCTAAAAGGATGCAAATGACCAGCTGTCTGCAAGGACTATCAATCCTTCCATTCCCCACCATCCAGTCAGAGCCGAAGAAGCTTCTTGGATGAGAAGCGAAACGTCTTCAAAGCAAAAAAACAGAAAGTCCAAGTGCCTCTTGAAAAAAGCACCTTAGGGTGTGTTCTTATGCATTTTCCATTCTTAAAACTATAAGAATTATAATTTTTTGCCCTCTGAGGTAGACCGTGATTGAGGGGTCTGGAGGCCAAACCGTATGGTGAACAATTGAGGGAATTAGGTATGCCTAGTTTGTTTGTTTGTTTGTTTGTTTGTTTGTTTGTTTGTTTATTTATTTATTTATTTATTTATTTATTTATTTATTTATTTATTTATTTATTTATTTATTTATTTATTTATTTCAATTTATAAACCGCCCTTCTCCTTGCGGACTCAAGGCAGTGAACAGCCAGAATAAAACATGGTATACAAAAATTAAAAGCAAATTAAAAATATTAAATATTTTCGGCCGATAATTAAAACAATCCAATTTAAAATCAATTTCAATTTAAAACAGAGGATGGGATCAAGCCAGCCCAGCTAGCTGGAACAGATGGGTTTTTAGGGCCTGATGAAAGGTCCGGAGGTCTGGTATCCTGCGTATCTCCGGGGGTAGGTCATTCCAGAGGGTGGGTGCCACCACAGAAAAGGCTCTCCCCCTGGGGGTCGCCAGCTGACACTGTCTGGCCGATGGCACCCGGAGGAGGCCCTCTCTGTGCGAGCGTACTGGCCGGTGGGAGGCTATTGGCGGCAGAAGGCGGTCCCGCAAATACCCAGGTCCTAAGCCATGGAGCGCTTTAAAGGTGGTCACCAACACCTTGAAGCGCACCCGGAAGACCACAGGGAGCCAGTGCAGCTCGCGCAGGAGAGGTGTCACATGGGAGTTTAACAAAGAAAATAACTAGAGCTGATATGATAGCAGTCTTCCAATATTTGAGAGGATCTCACAGAGAAGAGGAGGTCAAGCTATACTCCCAAACACCTGAAGGCAGAATGAAAATTAACAGGTGGAGGATCATTAAAGAGAGATCCAGCCTAGAATTAAAGAGAAATTTCCTGACAGTGGGAACAATTAATCAACATTAATTCCTTGGTGGAGCAGCGGACTAAAGCGCCGTTAAATAGCACTTAGTTGCCAGCTGCCTGCAATTACTGCAAGTTTGAATCTCGCCAGGCTCAAGGTTGATTCAGCCTTCCATCCTTCCAAGGTAGGTAAAATGAGGACCCGGATTGTGGGGGCAATAAGATGACATTGTATATAAAAAAAAGAACACCGCTTAGGTTGGGCCGAAAGCCCGACTAAGCAGGTATATACAAAAGTATGAAAGCTATTGTTTAACGCATTGTAAGCCACCCTGAGTCTCCAGAGAAGGGCAGCATATAAATCAAACCAATAAATAAATAAATAATAAACAGAATAGCTTGTCTTCTAGTTTAGTTCTGCCTTAAGCTTGAAAGCCAGCTGGGTGACTTTGGGCCCATCACTGGGAGACTGTGAGTTCTAGTCCCGTCTGAGACATGAAAGCAGGCTGGGTGACTTTGAGCCAATCACCAGGAGACTGGGAATTCTAGTCTCGCCTGAGGCATGACACCTGGCTGGGTGACCTTGGGCCAGTCACTCTCCTCTCAGCCTCACCCACCTCACAGGGTTGTTGTGGTGGAGAAAAAGGAGAGAAGGAAGGAGAATTATGTATGTTCACTGACTTGATTTACTTATAAAATAATAAAGATGGGATAAAATGCTAATAAATAAATAAGAGAGACCAAGGCTTTATATATACAGTTCAGGCAATGGACTCCTTTCTTTGTTGTTGTTGTTGTTAGTTGCGAAGTTGTGTCCGACCCATCGTGACACCATGGACAACGGTCGTCCAGGCCTTCCTGTCCTCCACCATCCCTCAGAGTCCATTTAAGCTCACACCGATTCTTCTGTGACTCCATCCAGCCATCTCGTTCTCTTCTGTTCCCTTCTTCTTTGGCCCTCAATCTTTCCCAGCATTAGGCTCTTCTTCAGTGAGTGCTTCCTTCACATTAGGTGGCCAAAGTATTTGAATTTCCTCTTCAGGATCTGGCCTTCTAAAGAGGAGTCAGGGTTGGTCTCCTCTAGGACTGACTGGTTGGATCGTCTTGCAGTCCAAGGAACTCGCAGGAGTCTTCTCCAGCACCAGAGTTCAAAGGCCTCAATTCTTTGGCATTCAGCCTTCCTTATGGTCCAACTTTCATGGCCATCCATTGCAACTGGGAACATCATAGCCTTGACTGTACACACTTTTGTTGTCAGGGTGATGTCTCTGCTTTTTAGTATGCTGTCTAGATTTGCCATAGCTTTCCTCCCCAGGAGCAAGCGTCTTTTCATTTCTTGGCTGAAGTTCTTTCTAACAGGAAGAAACAAGAGCTCTGAATAAACATCTCTGAAAGAAAATAGAAGAGAAGAACTGAGTATGGGAAAGGAAAGAGGGAAGAGCTGACCTACCAGAGTGCTCTAAAAAGCTGGACCAAATTCTCTGCTTCCCGTTTCTAAGCAACCGTCGGCCCTACCCTGCCAAAATCTCTCTGCATTTAAAACTTAGGATGCTGAATGCAGCTGAGAATTAATTCTCCCGACGCAAGGGGTGGTCTTATTAAAGGTATTATTTTTCTCAGTAGTGTGCTTAGGCTTGCAGAGGGGAAATTTAAGTTAAGACCCAGCCTCTTGATCTAGATTTAATGACCCTTATTAAAATACACACTGAGCCACACTAAGACACTTAGTGAAGTCTGCTGAACAACTGACTCACCCCCTTCCCTTCCAAGTCAGCAAATTCAGAAAAAAGCAGAATAGAATGAAAAGCAAGAAAATTGTGAGGTTTTTGTGTCACCCATAATGGCTTTGGGATCCCAGCAGGGTTAATTATGGTCCTTGTCTGGCCAGATCCTGCTGCTGTTATTATTAGGGTTCAGTGCACAGTCAGCCAGATGTTCATTTGGCATTCGGTGGCGCAGTGGTTAGAGTGTGGTACTGCAGGCTATACTTCTGCTGACTGCCGGCTGCCTGCAATTTGGCAGTTCGAATCTCATCAGGCTCAAGGTTGACTCAGCCTTCCATCCTTCCGAAGTCGGTAAACTGAGGACCCAGATGTTTTGGGGGCAAGAGGCTGACCCTGTAAACTGCTTAGAGAGGGCTGGGAAGCACTGGGAAGCTGTATATAAGTGCTATTGCTATTTTGATGTTCAATGGTGTTAAAAGATATGCTTGCAAGTCAGGAACATTTTACCATATGTGGTGGACGTGCCCCAGTACAAGGAAATACTGGTGTAAAAATCAAGAAATGGCTGGAATAAATTATGGAACAAAAGATAGAACTGAAACTGGAATTGTTTTTACTAGGAATATTAAATCCGAAAATGGATAAAAGTTTTCAATATATAACATTACACATACTAACTGTTGCTAGGATCACCTTCACGCAAAATTGGAAACAGACTACACCCTCAGCTGAAATTGTAATTAGAAAGATACTCAAGTGTGCAGAAACGGACAAATTGACCTTGGAGTTAAAAGAAAGAGAAGAATCAGATTATTAGAAAATTTGGAATAAAATGTATAAGTGGTTAGAGAACAGAACCCAAAACAAGAAATAGAAGTTTAAATTAGTGTTGATTAAATATTATTTATTTATTTGTTTAGATTTATATACCGCCCTTCTCCTTACGGACTCAGGGCGGTGGACAGCCAAATAAAAGACAGTACACAAAAGTTAAAAATTACTTAAAAAAGCATATAACATTGGCTAAAATTAAGACCATTAAATATTTAAAATACCCAACCCTATAATACAAATCTTAAAAATTCAGCGGGGTCAGGCTAGGCCAGCAAGCTGAAAGAGGTGAGTTTTCAGGGCCCGACGAAAAGTCCGGAGGTCAGCAATTGTTCTCAGTTCTGGAGGAAGATTGTTCCAGAGGGTAGGGGCTGCCACAGAGAAAGCCCTCCCCCTGGGGGTCGCCAGCCGACATTGTCTGGCTGACGGCACCCTGAGGAGACCCTCTCTGTGGGAGCGCACCGGCCGGTGGGAGGCTATTGGCGGCAGAAGGCGGTCCCGTAAGTACCCTGGTCCTAAGCCATGGAGCGCTTTAAAGGTGGTCACCAACACCTTGAAACGCACCCGGAAGTCCACCGGTAGCCAATGCAGCTCACGCAGGAGGGGTGTCACATGGGAGCGTCCCGTCGCTCCCATAATCCCCCGCGCAGCCGCATTCTGCACCAGTTGGAGCCTCCGGGTGCACCCCAAGGGGAGCCCCATGTAGAGAGCATTGCAGTAGTCCAGGCGAGAGGTGACGAGTGCCTGAGTGACTGTGCGTAGGGAGTCCCGATCTAGAAAGGGCTTTATTAAATATTAACCAACTTTAGCAATTATTATTAAATTTAAATTATTGATTATAATGTAAATACAATGTAGATAGTAACTAGTATTGTTACAATTGTTATTATATCATTATGGTAGTTGTAACTGATAAGAAAGCAATGTAGAAGAGCGAATTATAAAAACAGAACAGATATCCTGATATGGAAGGCTGTAAAACTACTCTACATTGTTATGTTTGTCTTGTTTTTTCTTGTTTTTTCTGTTTTTGTTGTTTGTTTTTAAAGGTGAAAAATCTTTAATAAAAACTATTTTTTTAAAAAAAGATATCCTCGCAGGATGTCAGCTGTTCCACGTCAAGCTGCCTTTTGCAATTGACTGATGGCGATTTGATCAATGCCATTGGTGTTGCAGTGGTGCTCCAGATGTTTTGGGATTGCACCCAAGCCTCCTACGACTGTTGCAACTAGCTTTGCTTTCTTTTGCTGCAGTCGTTCTGCTTCTATTCCCCAGTCTTTATATTTTGGGATTATCTCCACTTTTTTATGGTGCCTCACACAGTCAGACAGATGTTCAGACTGGAGTTGGTATTTCGGTCCACCTATAGCCATGACTATAGGTGGCATTGAGAGCCATATCAGTGGGCACGCAAGTGTTGCCCTAGCTGAGCTCCAGTGTGCATGCTGGCCAGCTAATTTTTGGGCCTTCTGGGCCCATAGGAAGTCAGGAAACAGGCTGTTTCTGGACTCCGGAGATATTTCTTTTTCTGGACATGATGTATTCTGATTGGTTGTCAGTCAGACTCCCATGGGGCAGTGCAGGGTTAACTCTGTAGTTTGTCTGTGTCCCAGGCTTGGTTGAGCCTTGCTGGGTGATGCAATCTCCCCAGGTGCCATGTGGTGAGTTCTGTTGCTAGATGGGTAGAAGGCTAATCCTGTCTTTGCTGGATCTTGGGTGAGGGCAATTCCTTCTATGGCTCTGCCTTCAGAAGGTGGATCTTTGTTATGTAGAATAGTCTGGCCTTAATAGCCCTTTGACAAAGGTGGTGGTGGGGACAGCTGAGTTTCTGCTTCCCTTTTAGGGGAAATATTCTGCCCTTTAATATTTCCTAAAACATCTCATTTTCCTGAAACAGGGGTGGGTGATAATTTCCTACAGTACCAATACAAGAGAAAATTTTAGCTCAGGATTGAACTGTAGGGTCCTTGATGCTCTCTGAGCTTGGTTGTTTCTTGAAGGCGTTTCATGATCCAACTAGGTAACATCATCAGTGCTAAAAGGGAGTGGGGTGTGCAAGGAGGAGGAGGTTTTTGTGCTTAATGCAGGACTAGAACTCACCCTCTTCTGGTGATTGGCCCAGAGTCAACTGGCACATTAACCAAATACGGCTGAAAAGATGAAATGAGGAGGAGGAAGGAGGAGGAGGAGGAGGAAGAAGAAGAGGAGGAGGAGGGAGGAGGAGGAGGAGGAAGAAGAAGAAGAGGAGGAGGAAAAGGAGGAAGAAGAAGAAGAGGAGGAGGAGGAAGAGGAAGAAGAAGAAGAGGAGGAGGAGGAAGGAGGAGAAGGAGGAGGAGGGAGGAGGAGGAGGAGGAAGAAGAAGAAGAAGAGGAGGAGGAGGAAGAGGAAGAAGAAGAAGAGGAGGAGGAGGAGGAAGAAGAAGAAGAGGAGGAGGAGGAAGGAGGAGAAGGAGGAGGAGGGAGGAGGAGGAGGAGGAAGAAGAAGAAGAGGAGGAGGAGGAAGAGGAGGAAGAAGAAGAAGAGGAGGAGGAGGAGGAAGAGGAAGAAGAAGAGGAGGAGGAAGAGGAGGAAGAAGAAGAAGAGGAGGAGGAAAAGGAGGAAGAAGAAGAAGAGGAGGAGGAGGAGGAAGAGGAAGAAGAAGAGGAGGAGGAAGAGGAGGAAGAAGAAGAAGAGGAGGAGGAGGAAGGAGGAGAAGGAGGAGGAGGGAGGAGGAGGAGGAGGAAGAAGAAGAAGAAGAGGAGGAGGAGGAAGAGGAAGAAGAAGAAGAAGAGGAGGAGGAAGAAGAAGAAGAAGAGGAGGAGGAGGAGGAGGAAGAAGAAGAGGAGGAGGAGGAAGAGGAAGAAGAAGAAGAGGAGGAGGAGGAGGAAGAAGAAGAAGAGGAGGAGGAGGGAGGAGGAGAAGGAGGAAGAAGAAGAAGAGGAGGAGGAAAAGGAGGAAGAAGAAGAAGAGGAGGAGGAGGAGGAAGAGGAAGAAGAAGAGGAGGAGGAAGAGGAGGAAGAAGAAGAAGAGGAGGAGGAGGAAGGAGGAGAAGGAGGAGGAGGGAGGAGGAGGAGGAGGAAGAAGAAGAAGAAGAGGAGGAGGAGGAAGAGGAAGAAGAAGAAGAAGAGGAGGAGGAAGAAGAAGAAGAGGAGGAGGAGGAGGAGGAGGAGGAGGAAGAAGAGGAGGAGGAGGAAGAGGAAGAAGAAGAAGAGGAGGAGGAGGAGGAAGAAGAAGAGGAGGAGGAGGGAGGAGGAGGAGGAGGAAGAAGAAGAAGAGGAGGAGGAAAAGGAGGAAGAAGAAGAAGAGGAGGAGGAGGAAGAAGAAGAAGAAGAGGAGGAGGAAGAAGAAGAGGAGGAGGAGGAGGGAGGAGGAGGAGGAAGAAGAAGAAGAAGAGGAGGAGGAAGAGGAAGAAGAAGAAGAGGAGGAGGAGGAGGAGGAGGAGGAGGAGGAGGAAGGAGGAGGAGGAGGAGGAGGAGGAAGGAGGAGAAGGACTGTGAAGTCCTTGGTGCTCTCGGAAGCTTGGTTGTTTTCTTGCAGACAATCCAACTAGATAACATCATTCTTGAGAGAAGGGAGTGGGATTTGCTCTCTGTTTACATACAAGTGGCTTGCCCCAATCAGAGAATGACCAAGAAAAAACCAATAGGCCCACTAACATTAACAAAGTACACTTTTCCTCTTACATGGTCTAGATTTCTCATTGCTCAAATTAAATCTGATTTTTAGACCCAGTTTGGCTCTAGTGGTTAAGGGTACCAGGTTAGAAATCAGGAGACTCTGAGTTCTAATCCTGCTTTAGGTATGAAAGCCAGCTGGTGCTTTTCATGCCCCAAACCAGGAGACAGTGACTTCTAGTCACACCTTAGGCATGAAAGCTGTCTGCATGACTTTGGGCCAATCACCAGAAGACGACGAGTTCTAGTCCCACCTTAGGCACAAACGCCAACTGGGTGACTTCGGACCAGTTACTCTCTCTCATAGGGTTGTTGTTGTTGGGGGAGGAAAATAGGAGGAGAAAAGAGTATGAGGCATGTTGGGCTTGTATTATTTTATAAAAATAATAAAGACGGGATAATAAATAAATAAATAAATGACTGCATCAGGCCTGCAGCTTTGCCGAACAGGTATGTGGGATGCTTGATGAACCCCAATTGGGTTTCTGACTCATTCAGAGCTTGGCGCCAAGCCATTTTGTCGTCCGCCCCTGGAGAACCGTTATCTGTTCACTTCAATTTAATTTAATGGACCGGTTTCACCCACTGAGCTTCAGTGTGACTTACAGTCAAGTAAGAATGGGCTTCAGCCTTTTCTTCCTATTCATTTTTTTTAAAAAATGGGGGGGGGGGGTTGGTTAGGGTTTATTGTCATATAAAATACAAATGGAAATAAAGATCAGAAGGAAAAAGAGTTGAAGGTAAAAAGGAAAAAAGAAAAGCCGTGACTAGTTCTGACTCTTTTCAATGCAAAATACAGTGGCAGCCCCAACTTTCTGCTTTATGGTTCTAGCAGAATAAAAACAATCTCTATAGCAAAAAAAAAAGTTAATCCAGTTATTGAAACCTAAAATCAAAATGTCACAGGTTTTTTTTTTCTTTTCTAGCTTCCACAAGCAGTTTTTCCAAGTGGAAACAAAACGGGGATAAGTGCTTCTCTTTAATCGAAATAGTTAGCTTTGACGCCTCTGCCAAACCCATCACTTTTACTATCCCTTAGCCGGAGTAACAGAATTGGAAGGGTGGGAGAATTGCAGGTCTTCTACTCCAACCCACTGCTGAGGCTGGAGACCCTATACCAGGGGTCTGCAAACTTAAACACTCAAAAGAGCCATTTGGACCCGTTTCCCACAGAAAAGAAATCACCGGGAGCCCCACTCCCCCGACTTTTGGCACGCAATGGCACAGTGGGGTTGGTAGGTCCATTTTTCACCCTCCCCAAGCTCCAGAAACTTTCTTGGAGCCTGAGGAGGATGAAAACAGCCTTCCCCACCCCCCGGAGGGCCTCCAGAGGTCAGAAATGGCCCATTTCCCAACTTCTGGAGGGCTCCGTGTGCCATCAAATCACGGTCATAAGCCATCACATTTAGAATTACAACAGCTCTAATATACATGCATATCTACAGTGAGATACACACACACAAACACAAAATATCTAGTCTACAGGTCACACTATCAGTAGCAGCACAGCCTTGTCCACATATGGAGGGAAAACGACAATAAATGACATTTTGGTTTAGAAAGTCTACTGAATCTTCACATTCCATAACACCGTCTGAGGTAATTCGAAGGCACATTATTCAAATCGGTGCATCTAATTGATTTGAAGATTCAAACGGCAGAGGCGATCGAATCTCCTTCATTATGAATGACCCATTTGAATCTTTCCCTAGTTACCTTCGTCGTAAATTGATTTTGTTCGTGCTCAGCACGTAGGCAAATCTGAGAGGAAAATAAATATCATTATACATCCTTTAGAGGGACATACCTGGCTGGGATCAGTCATACAGGAAAGTAATAATAATAACAACAACAACCCTGACAGGATTTGATGATAGGAGACTAGAAAAGAGAAAAATCTGGAGAAAAATCACAAAATACAAAGACCTGCAAATAGAAATAGAACGATAAAAGAAAGCAAATCGGCATTGACACAATTCCTTTCTGTCAATTGCAAGAGGCAGCTTTACTCAGGATAGCTTACATCCTGTGCAGGATGCAGGGAGTGCTTGATTTACGACCACAATTGAGCAACATTTCTGTTGCTAAGCAGACTTTTCTTGCCACGGTTTTTAAATGAATGATTGCAGTTGTTAAGTTAGGAGCATGGTTGTTAAGTGAAACCTATTGACTTCGCTTGTCACAAGATCACAAAATAGGGATCACAATGTTATGGAATGAAGTGACCAAGCAACATTCCTGGATCAGTCAGAGAGAGAGTTTATTTGCGCAAAGACTCAAAAGCCATGTTTGCCAATCTTGGCTCTGAGTAACGTCTCCATGCTTGTATGACACTTATATACTTTCCTAAACAAAGGATTCTGCTAACACAGCAACTTTCCATATATGGTTAACATACATTTGTTATTTTTAATTGACATCTCTTAATTACTAAGATTTTACATTATCTTTATCCAACACTCATAATTCTTCTTTTAACTGGCTGAAGTACAAATTCTTCTTTTGATATTTGCTTCTCGTCCAGGTGCTATTCTCTGGCCTAATCACCCTTATTATTTTATTTATTATTATTTATTGGATTTCTATACCGCCCTTCTCCCAAAGGACTCATGACTCCCTTGACTATGTTTCATGAAGATGCTCCCTTTTCTTCTGACAAGTTAGGGGGTCACTTAGAGTATCAAGGGAGTTCATGCTGACATTGTATTTTCTCTAGCTGGCAGTATTTCCTG
Source organism: Coluber constrictor foxii (assembly GCA_038048745.1). Classification (NCBI taxonomy): domain Eukaryota; kingdom Metazoa; phylum Chordata; class Lepidosauria; order Squamata; family Colubridae; genus Coluber; species Coluber constrictor. Next base: position 8,212,551 of record CM075960.1, read on the forward strand.
CCTTCAGAATATAGTTGCTTTTAGAATATCTTTTAGAATATAGTGAATATAAAATTATCCAGTGGTCATCCAAACGGTCCCACTTTAACATAACCCCAGGCAACTGCAACCGTCATAAATATGAGTCAGTTACCAAGCATCCAAATTTTGATCGTGTGATTCCGGAGATGCAACAGTTGTAAGTGTGAAAAACAGATACTCACTTTTTTCATTTAATGAATAGTCACTAAATGAATGGGTGTAGCTCAAGGACTATCTGTATCTTGAATGCCACTAAACACTTGCCTGACTGTGCAATGAAGAGCAACTGAGATGATTAAACCTTGGAGACTAAAATATATAAAGAAAAGTTGCAGGATTTGGGTTTGGCTAGTCTAGAGAAAAGAAGGACTAGGGGAGACATGATAGCAGTATTCCGGTATTTGGGAGGCTGCCACAAAGAAGAGGGAATCAAGCTATTCTCCAAAGCACCCGAGGGCAGGACAAGAAACAATGGAAGGAAACTCATCCAGGAGAGAGGGAACCTGGAATTAAGGAGAAACTTCCTAACAATGAGGACAAGTAACCAGAGGAAGAGTTTGCCTCCAGAAATTGTTGGTGCTCCATCACTGGAGGCTTTTAAGAAGAGACTGGACAGTCACTTGTCTGAAATGGTATAGGGCAGTGATGGCTAACCTTTTTGACATCGCGTGCCAGGAAGGGGGGGTAGGTTTGCACATGTGTGTGCCCACACCCATAATTCCATGTGCCCTGCCCCGTGCATGCACACGTGACACCCCCTCCCCCCTGCTCCTGGCACGCGATGGCTCTGTAGGCCCTCTCTAGGAGTCTCTGGAGGCTGGGGACAGCAAAAAACGTCACTTCCTGTGCAATCGAATTTGGAAATTCGGGCCATTTCGGGCTCTGGTGGGCCTCCGATGGGGTGGGGAAGGCTGTTTTTGCCCTCCCCAGATGCATAGAGTGGATCTGAAGCCAGGTGAGAAATAAAAACAGGCCTTCCCCCCGCCCCCAGGCCCTCCGGAGGCAGGAAACAGCCGGTTTCCCTACTTTGGGTAGGCCCAGAAAGCCCGAAAATCAGCTGGCTGGTGCACACATGCGTGCCGGAGATGAGCTGGCATGCCAGGCGACATGGCTTTGCGTGCCATCTGTCGCACACCTGCCATAGGTTCGCCATCACAGGTATAGGGTCTCTCCTGCTTGAGCATGGGGTTGGACTTGAAGATCTCCATGGTCCCTTCCAGCTTGATTCTGATTGATTGATCAATAAATTATCATCGGCGTCTTGGATGCAATCCCAAAACATCTGGATCAGTGGTGGGTTTCACTTACCTTCGGTACCGGTTCGCTCACTTGCACACACGCCATTTCTGCGCATGTGCAGAGCGTATTTGATGACATCTGGATGGGTGGGCGGAGCAACCCACCACTGATCTGGCTCATTACCTGAACACCATCGGCATTGACAAATTCACCATCAGTCAACTGCAAAAGGCAGCTTTATTTGGAACCGCTGACATTCTGTGATGAAATCTCTAATGTCATCAAACATCCTCAATTGCCTGTCCTCGGTCCTTTTGATGGATGGACAAAAATGCCAAATCCAGTCTGAATATCTGGTTCATTGGTATGACGAATGTAATTTATATTGTACTACTAACTAGAGCATACAAAACATTTGCCTGACCAATTCTCAAATTCAGCTCATCTGCCACAATGTCCTACCTGTCAGTGACTACTTCAGCTTCAACCACAATACACGAGCAAAAATAGGTACAAACTCAAGGTAAACCTTGGAGCCTTGGTGGAGCAGTGGACTAAAGCGCTGGTAAGTAGCACTTAGCTGCCAGCTGCCTGCAATTACTGCGAGTTCCAATCTCACCAGGTTCAAGGTTGACTCAGCCTTCCATCCTTTCGAGGTAGGTAAAATGAGGACCCGGATTGTGGGGGCAATAAGCTGACTTTGTATAAAAAAAAGAACACCGCTTAGGGGTGGTCGAAAGCCCTACTAAGCAGGTATAAACAAAAGTATGAAGGCTATTGCTTAACACATTGTAAGCTGCCCTGAGTCTCCAGAGAAGGGCGGCATATAAATCAAACTAATAAATAAATAAATAAATAAATAAACCGCTCCAAACTCAATTGCAGAAAATTGTTGTGGCCCCGTCCTCTGAGCCTATCCCATTGGAGGAAGGAAGCTCTGAGCATGAGGAAGAGGAGCCAGCCAGATCTCCCAGCCCCCCCCACACCTCTGGCACCGTCTCAGGTGCCAGCTGAAAGAGAGCAAAGTAGTGGGGAAACAGGTGTCTCAGATGAGAGTGAGGGAGAGACGTCATTCCTGGACGCACGTCAAAGAAGGCGAGATAAGCGCTTACAGCAGCTGAGGAGACGTACGAGGGAATAGACCTGAGTCACTGGACTTGAGTCACAGGACCAATGAGTCACTGGACCACACCCAGAGACTATATAAGACAGGATGGTGGTGAATGATCTCTGTGACGAACAAAAACTCAATCTGGTAGTCATTGGAGCTAAAAGAACGGATTTTGGCAAAGCTACGTATGTGATTTTCTTTCTGTGAACTATTAAAGCACTTGGCAGACGGTGTGCATATCGCTGCCAAGTTAGAGATAAGAACTGTGGTGTGTGCCAAGTGCTTCTTTAACCCTCGACTGGCTGTGTTTTTGTGGGTATCTGTAGAGGGGGACAGATCAAAAATATGACTTCAGCAACAGAGTGGTCAATGCCTGGAATGCACTACCCGACTCTGTGGTTTCTTCCCCAAACCCCCAAAATGTTAACCTTAGACTGTCTACTGTTGACCTCACCCCATTCCTAAGAGATCTGTAAGGGGCATGCATAAGAGCCACCAGCGTGCCTACCGTCCCTGTCCTAATATTCCTTTTTACTTACTCTTGTCATGTATTCAAATTATGTTTACACTTTTACCTAACTTTCCCTCTTAAACTGCTTTTAAATTTGTCTTATAAATTGGGTGTTTTAAATTTGTTTTTGGGCCAAAACTTTTAATGTATTTTAACTGGTTTTTTTAACGGTTGTATTATGTGTATTTTATCTTTTGGCTGTTCACCGCCCTGAGTCCTTCGGGAATAGGGCGGTATATAAATTTAATAAAATAAATAAATAAATACCTGTTATCTTATATATGCTTGACAAATAAAATGAATAAATAAATAATATAAAAACAAATCCTGGTGGGGCTCAAGCTTGACTCCACTTTCCATCCTTCCAAGATTGGTCAAAGGAGGACCCAGATTGTTGGGAGCAAATGTGCTGACTCTGTAACAGCCCAGAGAGTGCTGTAAAGAAGAGTTCTGAATTTAGAATCGAACAGAGCCGGAAGGGACCTTGGAGGTCTTCTAGTCCAACTCCCTGTTTAAGCAGGAGAACCTTTTGTCAGCCCTGGAAGCCATCTTTTTCTTTGGATCTTCAGGGCTGCCACATTTAGTGGCTGTCGGAAACCGGGAGTCGGGATTGTAAGGAGTGGAGAGGTATCTAGCCATAGTAACATTCTTTTCTCTAAGAGTCAAAGACATCTTGCCCTGCTTCTGGAGGGGTGTGACTCGGAAGCATCTCCAGTTCGGATGGTGCAAGTGATGGACATTTGAGTGCTGGGGTTTTCTTTTGGGCGGGGAAAACCTGGAAGCTTTCAGATTCGGGTTTTCCCAGATGTGCCAATATGACATCTCTAATAAAATGGAACTTTGAGGAATTTTGAGCCTCAGAGTCTTCTTTCGTTGGGGGGGGGGGTGTTACTTGGAACCCTAACACCTATACTATTTCAGATAAGTGGCTGTCTAGTTTCTTCTTAAAAGCCTCCAGTGATGGAGTGCCCACAATTTCTGGTGGCAAGCTGTTCCACTGGTAAATAGTCCTCACTGTTAGGAAGTTTCTTCTAACTTCCAGGTTACTTCTCTCTTTGGTTAGTTTCCATCCATTGTTTCTTGTCCTACTCTCTGATGCTTTGGAGAATAATTTGACCTCCTCTTCTTCGTGTGAGCCCCTCAAATAATGGACTATTGCTATCATGTCACTCCTAATTCTTCTTTTCTTTAGAATAGTCAAACTCAAATCCTGCAGCCGTTCTTCGTATGTTTTATGAGTTCCCCAACCTTTCCGGGTTGGTGGCTCGGAATGGGGGGGGGGGGGGGCTGAAGGGGTGAAAAGAGGAGATGGTTTTGTGTGGGGGGCTGGTGAGCACCCATTGCTCATGTGAGTGGAGCCGAGAGCATCCACGATGCTCACACCAGTGGGGTCGCGAGCCCCTGTGACACTCGTGCAAGTGAGGCAGTGTGCACGCACACATAGACCAGCCACTTACATAGCCCGGTTGCAAATAGATTGCGGCCCGGTAGTGGGTTGTGACCCACAGTTTGGGGATCGCTCCTGTAAAGCACCAAGGGGCGGTATATAAGTCTAAAAGCAGAGGTGAAATCCAGCAGGTTCTGACAGGTTCTGGAGAACCGGTAGCGGAAATTTTGAGTAGTTCGGAGAACCGGCAGATACCACCTCTGGCTGGCCCCAGAGTGGGGTGAGAATGGAGTTTTTGTAATATCCATCCCCCAGGAGTGAGAAGGGAATGGGGATTTTGCAGTATACTTCCCACAGGAGTGGGATGGGAATGGGGATTTTGCAGTATTCTTCCCCTGCTACGCCCACCAAGCCACACCTACAGAACCGGTAGTAAAAAAAATTGGATTTCACCACTGTCTAAAAGCTATTTTTTTAAAAAAACAACATATTAATAGGCTAAGAAAATATGGAGTAAAGAAAGAATACTAAGAGATAAAATGAACGGATTAAATTATTTCCCAACCAATAAGGTTCCTTCTCTTTTATGTAGCAAACTGTATGAGGGGACATTATTTAGCACAAGACCCAGTGGTCTAAAGGTGGAGCTCTTGCCTCACAATCAAGAGGTTGTGAGTTCAATCCTAGGTAGAGGCAGATGTAGAATCTCTTCCTTGGGACTAGATCACTGCAAGGTCGCTTCCAAATCTATTAAACTCTGCATTTTCCAGTTGAAATATTGGGCCTTCTATTTTTTTTTTTTTGTTGAAATATCCATGCACAAAATATCATTTTGCTTTTCTCCAATCTGGAGTGCCTCTCTGCCTTTCCTGGGCACGGTGCTGTTTTATTCCAGAATGATCCTTACGTGAGAGTAGTGGCCATATCAATAAGTACATAAAGATATCATTTAGTCCAAGGGCTAAATCCAAACCTCTGAGAGATCAGGCCATAAGGAAGACGTCCTCACGATGCTGCGTGACGTCACAAGTAAATTAAAGATGCTGCGTGATGTCACAAGTAAAATAAACCATAATTAGTTGAACCGTAACATGGTTAAACAGGGGGGAAGACAAATGGAGACAGGATTTAAGTGACAACCTTTCAAACACATGTCTTCATATCTGCAGCCGGGGAATAAAACACTGGAGATTTCAATGCCAGCAAAAAAGTGTGACTAATGACAATGACTCATCAGCTCGTAGCATAGTCTGTAAAATTAGGAGGGGAAGTGTCAATCTCTTTGGAAAAACAACACATTGATTTATTGGCATTTGGTTTAAAGAAATGACTCTGGTCAACTTTTAACGCACCTCTTAGCCTCTCGTTCCTTCTGTCATCAATCCAGGCTTGCAAAACAAGCTCCGTGCTGCAAACGGAAACCAACAGAGACACAGGTAGTCCTCGATTTACGACCACAACGGAGCCCAAAATTTAATGTTGCTAAGCAAGACAATTATTAATTGACCCAAAGGTCCTTTTTTTTCTAGAGGCCACTAGTCTTTCTGGGTTTTTTTCTTTGAAGATGTTTCGCTTCTCATCCAAGAGGCTTCTTCGGTTCTGACTGGATGGTGGGGAATGGAAGGATTGATACTCCTTGCAGACAGCTGGTCGTTAGCATCCTTTTAGAGAGTCATTGAGGCCGCCTGGAGGTTTGTCTTTGTCCTCAGGGACACCTGAGTGGTGCAAATGGGTGTGGAGCCTTCTTGGAATTTAAGGACTGTGTTGTAGACAAGAGATAGATGATGTCATCCCCCCTCCCCGTCTGTTGAGAGAGGGCTGTTCAATTTTGACATAGATGGCGTCTTTGACCCCTCTTTCAAACTATTGGTCCTCTCTGTCCAAAATGTGGACTTTACTGTCTTTTAAATGCAGATGGACTGTTGAATCTTGTCCTGATGGTTGATTGATTGATTGATTGACTGATTGATTGATTGATTTAGATTTATTTGCCGCCCTTCTCCAGAGACTCAGGGCGGCTTACAATGCGTTAAGCAATAGCCTTCATCCTTTTGTATATTTTATACAAAGTCAGCTTATTGTCTCCACAAATGGGATCCTCAATTTACGTACCTTAGAAAGGATGGAAGGCTGAGTCAACCTTGAGCCTGGTGAGATTCGATCTTACAATAATTGCAGACAGCTGAATGTTAATAACAGGCTTTAGTCTGCTGAGCTATCCAGGATTTATTTCTTTCTTTCTTTCTTTCTTTCTTTCTTTCTTTCTTTCTTTCTTTCTTTCTTTCTTTCTTTCTTTCTTTCTTTCTTTCTTTCTTTTTCTTCCTCCCTCCCTCCCTCCCTCCCTCCCTCCCTCCCTCCCTCCCTCCCTCCTTTCTTTCTTTCTTTCTTTCTTTCTTTCTTTCTTTCTTTCTTTCTTTCTTTCTTTCTTTGGATTTATATGCTGCCCTATCTCCACAGGACACAGGGCAACAATAATCAAAGCAAACAAACCATTAAAAACAAAGTCCATGATAAAATTGACAAAAATCCAATAAAACCCCATCAAGTTCTCTTAAAAACCCCATCAATCTAGGGCGGCTAGATGAAATAGCCACGTTTTCAGCCCACGGAGGAAGGAGCGAAGGTTGGGGGCCACCCGGAGCTCCAGAGGGAGTTGATTCTAAAGGGTGGGTGCGCCTACAGAGAACGCTCTCTCCCTGGGGGTCGCCAGCCGACACTGTCTGGCCGACGGCACCCTGAGTAGGCCCTCCCTGTGAGAGGGCACCGGGTGATGGGAAGCTATTGCTGGCTGCAGATGGTCTGCCAAGTATCCCAGGCCTAAGCCATGTGTTGTGGCCCCGTCCTCTGAGCCTATCCCATTGGAGGAAGGAAGCTCTGAGCATGAGGAAGAGGAGCCAGCCAGATCTCCCAGCCCCCCCCCCCCCCCCCCCACTCTGGCACCGTCTCAGGTGCCAGCTGAAAGAGAGCAAAGTAGTGGGGAAACAGGTGTCTCAGATGAGAGTGAGGGAGAGACGTCATTCCTGGACGCACGTCAACGAAGGTGAGATAAGCGCTTGCAGCAGCTGAGGAGACGTGCGAGGAAATAGACCTGAGTCACTGGACTTGAGTCACAGGACCAATGAGTCACTGGACCACACCCCAGAAACTATATAAGAGAGGGTGGTGGTCAATGATCCCTGTGACGAACAATAACTCAATCTGGTAGTCATTGGAGCTAAAAGAACGGATTTTAGGCAAAGCTACGTATGTGATTTTCTTTCTGTGAACAATTAAAGCACTTGGCAGACGGTGTGCATATCGCTGCCAAGTTGGAGATAAGAACTGTGGTGTGTGCCAAGTGCTTCTTTAACCCTCGACTGGCTGTGTTTTTGTGGGTGTATGTAGAGGGGGACAGATCACCATGTAGGGCTTTATAGGTGATCACCATCACCTTGAATCTCACCCAGAGGGCAACTGGCAACCAATGCAAGTCGCGCAGGAGAGGTGTAACATGGGAGTGTCGGGACACTCCCATCACTACCCGCGCGGCCGCATTCTGCACCAGCTGAAGCCTCCGAGTGGTCCTCAAGGACAGTCCCATGTTGTTAACTACTCAGGTGACCCTGAGGACACAGATAACCTTCCAGGTGGCCTCAACGTCCCTCTAAAAGGATGCAAATGACCAGCTGTCTGCAAGGAGTATCAATCCTTCCATTCCCCACCGTCCAGTCAGAGCTGAAGAAGCTTCTTGGAGGAGAAGCGAAACATCTTCAAAGAAAAACCAGAAAGTCGTTTGAAAAAAGTACCTTTGGGACAACCATGATCTGGATAACTGAGAATCTCCATAGAAATAAATTGACCCCCTCTTCTTTGAGGCAGCTACTCAAATACTAGAAGACGGCTATCATATCCCCCTAGTCCCGTGATGGCGAACCTATGGCACAGGTGCCACAGGTGGCACGTGGAACCATATTGTTGGGCACGCGAGCTCAGCTCTGGCATGCATGCATGCGCCATCCAGCTGATTTTCGGGCCTTCTGGGCAGTCCAGAACTCAGGAAACACACTGTTTCCGGACTCAGGAGGGCGTCTGAAGTGGTGGGGAAGATTGTTTTTGCCCTCCCCAGGCTCCTAGAAAGGCTCTGGAGTTGGGGAGAGCAAAAAACGGGCCTACTAGGCCCACTGTGCCATCATGTGGCAAAAGCAGGGAGAGCACGGGGAGGCGGGGCGCATAGAATTATGGATGTGGGCACACCACGCTCCCCCCGCTTTTGGCACGCGATGGCAAAAAGGTTAGCCATCACTGCCCTAGTCCTTCTTTTCTCTAGACTAGCCAAACCCAAATCCTGCTACCATTCTGGGAAAAAAAAAAATTGTGATTCTAATTGTGGCTCTAAGCTGAGGACTGTATGCTAAAGACTGCATGAAAAGGATCAAAACCAGGGGTGAAATCCAACAGGTTCTGGAGAACCGGTAGCGGAAATCTTGAAAAGTTCAGAGAACCGGCAAATACCACCTCTGGCTTGGCCTGAGAGTGGGATGGGGAATGGAGATCTTGCAATATCCTTCCCCCAGGAGTGGGGAGGGAATGGGGATTTTGCAATATCCTTCCCCTGGAGTGGGGTGGGAATGGAGATTTTGCAGTATCCTTACCCTGCTATACCTACCAAGCCACGCCCACAGATCCGGTAGTAAAAAAAAAATTTGGATTTCGCCACTGATCCAAGCACCCGTTTCTCTCTACTTTGAGAGTGTCTTTTGCTGAGATAAATGGCTGTGATCCACAGTCTGTTATAAACTCATCACACCCACCGTCTACAGGTTACCGTGCGGAGAGATAAATTTATCATGACTGAGTTGAGTGAATCACAGGGACTAACGGGAAAAATGTGCAAATTGTGCGAATTACATATGCGTATTGTCAGGGTTCCAAGTAGGCCTGGAAGCCATCTTTTGCACTGAAACTTCAGGCCTGCTATGTATTAGTACACATGTAAATCCCTTACCTATTTGGGGAACAAAAGGTAGAACACCGTATAGTAGTGGTAAAATCCAAAATTTTTTACTACTGGTTCTGGGGGTGTGGCTTGGTGGGCATGGTGTGGCTTGGTGGCATGGCTTGGTGGGCGTGGCAGGGGAAGGAAGCTGCAAAATCTCCATTCCCACCCCACTCCAGGGGAAGGATACTGCAAAATCCCCATTCACTCCCCACTCCTGGGAGAAGGATATTGCAAAATCCCCATTCCCACTCCACTCCAGGAGGAAGGATATTGCAAAACCCCATTCCCTCCCCACTCCAGGGGAAGGATACTGCAAAATCTCCATTCCCACCCCACTCCTGGGGGAAGGATATTGCAAAATCCTCATTCCCTCCCCACTCCAGGGGGAAGGATATTGCAAAATCTCCATTCCCACCCCACTCCAGGGAAAAGATACTGCAAAATCTCCATTCCCACCCCACTCTAGGGGGAAGGATATTGAAAAATCCCCATTCCTTCCCCACTCCTGGGGGAAGGAGATTGCAAAATTCCCATTCCCACCCCACTCCAGGGGAAGGATACTGCAAAATTCCCATTCCCACCCCACTCCAAGGGGAAGGATATTGCAAAATCTCCATTCCCACCCCACTCCTGGGGGAAGGATATTGCAAAATCTCCATTCCCACCCCACTCCAGGGGAAGGATACTGCAAAATCTCCATTCGCACCCTACTCCTGGGGGAAGTATATTGCAAAATCACCATTCCCTCCCCACTCCTGGGGGAAGGATACTGCAAAATCTCCATTCCCACCCCACTCCTGGGGGAAGTATATTGCAAAATCCCCATTCCCATCCCACTCTGGGGCAAGCCAGTGTCATTTGCCGGTTCTCCGAATTACTCAAAATTTCCGCTACCGGTTCTCCAGAACCTGTCAGAACCTGCTGGATTTCACCACTGCCATACAGGTAGCCCTCATTTAACTATCAGTCACTTAATGACTGTTCAAAATTACAACAGAACCCCAAAAAAGGAATTAATGACTTGGATTCAATGTCCATCTTCCTCGATTTACAACAGTTCATTTAGTGGCCATTTGAAGTTACAACAGAAGTGAAAAAAATGACTAGTCATTTTTTCACACTTATGACCATTGCAGCATCTCCATGGGCACTGTGAAGTGGATGTGAGCTCTAAGCATATAGTGCTTATTAGCAGTGTCCCGAATAACGGGAAGTGAGCTTCCTATAATCTTCTCCACTGTTCTCACCACTCTCTGTAGGGACTTTCTACCTGAGGCACTGCTGCCACCAAACCAAACAGCGATGCAGTTGACTTATTTTTATGATGGTTGCTGTGTCCAGAGTCATGTGATCTCCTTTTGCGACTTTCAGACGAGCAAAGTCAATGAAGAAGGCAGATTCATTTAACAACTGTGTTACTGACTTAGCCACTGCAACGATTCACTTAAGCACTGTGGCAGGAAGGTCGTAAAATGGGGCAAAACTTACTTAATTGTCTTGCTTAGCAACAGAAATTTTGGGCTCAGTGGCGGCCATAAGTTGAGGAACTACCTTTACTAAATCCCTGGCAATGTTTTTCAACATCAGCCATTTTCAGATGCAGGGATTTCGATTCCCAGAATTCCCCAGCCAGCATGCACTACACAACGCATCAATATTTTCCAGCTAGGCCTGAATTAATCACCCATAAGCTTTGAAGCAAAGCAGAAAATCAGTATCGCGTAGGTTTCTCTTGCCTACACATTTGAAATGGAAAAAAAAAATAAAAATAAAACAGGGAGTTGATCCATAAAATATCATATTCAATAACTGTAGAGAGGAACTTTCTGTACTGGCAAAGGAAGTAAATTATTTAGTTGCTACTTCTAGCTCGACGTATTAGACTGAGAGTGAGGAGAAAAATAATCTTTTCTTTTTTTACCCCCAAACGGTAACAGAGTTGGAAGGGACCTTGGAGGTCATGTAGCCCAACCCCCCCCCCCCCCCCGCTCACGCAGGAGACCTACACGAGGGATTCGAACTGCCAACTTTTCTGATCGACAAGCTTAGCATCTTAGCCCCTGAGCCACAAACACCTAAAGAAGGTTGGTTTAAAAATAAGGACTAGGGATGACAAGATAGCAGTGTTACAATATTTGAGGGGCTGCTACAAAGAAGAGGCGGTCAATTTGTTCTCAAAAGGACCTGAGGGCAGGACGAGAAGAAGCAATGGATGGAAAGTAATCAAGGAGAGAAGCAACCGGAAACTAAAGAGGCATTTCCCGACAGCTTGAACAATTAATATGTGAAACAAATTGCCTTCAGAAATTGTGGTTGCTCCTACACTGGAAGTGTCGAAGTGTGAATCAGCCTCGTTCCCCCACTGGGGAAACTGTAATTAATTAGAGGTGAATGGATCTTGTTTTCCATGGTGCATACTCTCAAAGAAAGAAAACCCGAAGTATATATTCTAAGAAAGCATTTTTATTAAAAAAGTAAAAAAAACCTAGCTAACTACATCTTACCGGCATTGATATCCCAGAGACGGACAAAGAAAGAAAGAAATCAGGAAGTTAGAAAGAAAGAATGCAGACATGTGCAGTAGCTTCAAAAATCACAAGACAGTCTTATCTCTGTTGATAAAGTTCTCTGGCAAGCTACCATAATGTTCAGAATGGAAGCTCAGCTGGCAAATACAAATAACACAGTGACAGGAAGTTTTTAGGAAGGGATTGGACGGCCATTTGTCTGGAATGATGACTGACATATCACTCCACAGTGCTTCACAGCCCTCTCTAAGCAGTTTTACGAAGTCAAGAATCTTGCCCTCAACAATCTGGGTCCTCCTTTTATGCACCTTGGAAGGATGGAAGGATGAGTCAACCTGGAGCCGGTGAGAATCGAACTGTCGAACTGCCGGCAGCTGGCAGCCAGCAGAAATAGCCTGCAATGCTGCGTTCTAACCACTTGGCCACCATGGTATAAGGCCGTCATGGTGAACCTATGCACAGGTGGCACGCAGAGCCCTCTCTGCTGGCATGCGAGCCATCACCCAGCTCAGCTCCACTCCACCTGCAAGCATGCGCCCCGCCGTCCAGCTGATTTTTGGGTCTCTGCCCTGCATGCGCAGGGGCTGGGGCGCATGCGGGAAGTGCACGCATATGCCCAGGGTGGGGAGTGGGGGTGTCATTTGCACATACGTGGGGGTGGGGGGGAGGAAGCACAGGGAGGGGTGCGGAACTAAAAACAGGCTTCAGGGTGGCCTGCTAGGCCCAAAACAGGCCATGGTAGATGCGTTTCTGTGTGCAGCACCACCTCCCACACACCCTTGGGCAATTTTTGGTCACAGGAGGCTGCAGGGAGGCCTGCTAGGCCCAAAATGGGGCACGGGGAGGGGGGGGGGGTTGCATGTATATGGGCGGGGGACAGTGGTGGGATTCAAAAATTTTTACTACCAGTTCTGTAGGTGTGGCTTGGTGGGCGTGGCAAGGGAAGGATGCTGTAAAATCTCCATTCCCTCCCCAATCCAGGCGAAGGATACTGTAAAATCTCCATTCCCTCCCAATCCAGGGGAAGGATACTGTAAAATCTCCATTCCCTCCCTAATCCAGGGGAAGGATATTGTAAAATCTCCATTCCCTCCTTAATCCAGGGGAAGGATACTGTAAAATCTCCATTCCCTCCTTAATCCCGGGGAAGGATACTGTAAAATCTCCATTCCCTCCCCAATCCAGGGGAAGGATACTGTAAAATCTCCATTCCCTCCCCAATCCAGGGAAAGGATACTGTAAAATCTCCATTCCCTCCCCAATCCAGAGAAAGGATACTGTAAAATCTCCATTCCCTCCCCAATCCAGGGAAAGGATACTGTAAAATCTCCATTCCCTCCCCAATCCAGGGGAAGGTTACTGCAAAATCCCCATTTCCTCCCAATCAACTGGGACTCGGGAGGCAGAGAATAGATGGGGGTGGGGCCAGTCAGAATTTTTACTACTGGTTCTCCGAACTGCTCAAAATTTCTGCTACTGGTTCTCCAGAACTGGTCAGAACCTGCTGAAACCCACCTCTGGCGGGGGGTGGGGGGGTGGGGGGGCAGGGCACAGGGTTGGGGGGGGTCTCAAGTGCATTGCATTACAGGTGCAGG
>CM075960.1:8230920-8252085 GCA_038048745.1 Coluber constrictor foxii
CCAATCATGAGGGGCCAATCATCTCTTGGCCTTACTCCCGAGTCATCCTCTTGCCTTCTGCCAGCTCTTCTCATACGTGCACTAGGAACAGGCTCCTCCTGTTCCTCTGCCTCTCTGCTGTCAGCCTCTGGAGGCTCTGGAGTCCGCACATCATCCCAGATGGCCCTGGCCCCATCTCTGCCTCTGATGCAGAGCCCTCATCCAGACCTTCCCCAGCCTCCAGGACTGGTCCATGTTCTTCCTCAGCCTCATTGCTGTCTAATTCCGCTGCCAGCTCCACAAGCTGCTGGCGGACCACAACACACTACCGGTTTGGGTGAACTGGCCCGAACTGGCTAAATACCACCTCTGGTTGCAATTGTTGGGAAAGATCTGTGGGAAGAAATATCCATCTGGTTCAGTTCCAAGTTGGGAGAAAGATACTGGAAACAAGGAGGCTGATTGAAAAGATGGTTTACGGATGAAGCAGAACTACCAAGCACGTGGTTCTGGGCAGCTGACCACATGGAGTTGAGATTGGGAGGGGTTTTTTAATACCTTCTCTTGGGCTTTGAACTTGAGCTTCCTGTTCCTGTGCAAGAACATATATTCTATTGGCTGTTCTCAAGACTTCCATGGGGTGATGTAGGGGTTATGTAGGGGTCATAGCTGGCTCTTTAGGCAAAGTACAAATTCTAGGTCAGCGATGCCTAACATTTTCCGGACCGAGTGCCTAAAGCGCGTGCATCAGTGGTGGGCTCCTCCCAGTTCCGCCTGGTTCCGCCGCGCCCCCCCCTGCATTATTCTTATCTTTTATTTGGCCCCACCCCCAGTCCATTGCTGCCTCTTGAGTCCCAGCTGATGGGCTATAAGGAAAAACTGTTTAAACGCTTGCCGCTGGGCTTCAAAGGGCCGCCCTACAGCTGATCAGTGGTAAAAGGCAGTTTGATGGTAGACTTTGCTTGTCAGAAAAAGTGATCACATGACCTCGGGAGGCTGGAACCATCAGAGACATGACTCAGTTGCCAAGCGTTGGAATTTTGATCATGTGACTACAGGGATGCTACAACAGTCATAAGTGTGAAAACTGGTCATAAGTCACTTTTTTCAGTGTTGTCACTTTGAATGGTCACTAAATGAACTGTTGTAAGTCAAGGACTACCTGTATATGATCATTGCAATATCCAGGGGTGGGTCTGAACACTTTTTACAACCTTCTGATAAGCAAAGTCAATGGGGATCCAGAGTCACTTAACAGCTGTGTTACTGACTTAACAACTGCAACCGTTTACTTAAAAACCATGGCAAGAAAGGCAGGGATGGGTTCTAATTTTTTTTACTACTGGTTCTGTGGGCGTGGCTTGATGGTCATGTGACAATTCTTTAGGATATAGCAGAGGTTCTGGTCTACCAGGCTTTTAACTGTTTGCAGAGCTGTACCGGTCTACCCATTTGTTTTTTGAGCGCACTGGTCTACCACCACACTGGCTTTTAACACTGATCAGCTGTAGGGCGGCCCTTTGAAGCCTGGAGGCAAGAGTTTAAACAGTTTTTTTCCTTCTAGCCGATCAGCTGGGACTCGGGAGGCAGCGAATAGATTGGGGGCAGGGCCAAATAAAAGGTAAGAATAACGCGGTGGCGGGCAGCTCCCGAACAAAGAGAACTGGTTCGATAATGTCATATCGTCACCTCTACCGGCTCGGCTGAACCACACCGAACCAGGAAGAACCCACCACTGAAGAAAGGTTGTACAATGGGACAAAACTCACTTAGCAACTGTCTCACTTAGCAACATGAATTTTGGCCTCAATTGTGGTTGTAAATGGAGGACTACCTGTCCTTTAGGAATTTACCCAGGGCCATCAGTTGTCCATACAATCACGGCGTAATAGCACTGATTCAAGACCCGGATTCACTTGGATTCTCTAGCAAAGACTGTCTGTGGCGATGCACCTCTGGTGGGTCGCTCATGAGAGCCAATTAAAGGAAAGACACGGAGAGGTTTTCCTTGGGATGAAGCCGACCCTTGCCAAAACCTGGGTCGCCCCTTTTATTGAGTACAAACAAAGAACTGGTGTGTACAATTACATCATAAACACATGATTAATAACAAGCCAATAATGAGGTTACAGCACATTAAGAAGCGATGCCTCAAAGGTGGGGGAAAGGGGTGAAACGGGGGGGTAAAGGATCCTACACATATTTCTATAGTCCATCTCGAAAGCTCACCAGCCAGGCATTTCTCATGTTGCTTTGTTGTTAGAAGTGCTTATCAGTTGATATATTTCGAAATGCCAAGGCCTTCTTCTTCACTAGCAGTATGTTACATTGCTGTAGCTAGCTAGAAGGAATGTTACACCAAGATAATGTTGTCCATCGACCTGAGCTTTGTACATGCCTCGAGAGGAGAGTTTTAGATAGGGCTGGGTACAATTTGTTGCAACTTTATATGTGAGCTTAGAAATAGCAGAAAGGCATATTGTTGTAGCAAATATCAAAGCATATCAAAGCATATGTGAAAGCATATTGCAATACATGGTTATATATTGTCATAAGAAATATAATGCGTATAAATTCATACAAAAGTATATAAAAGGCATATAAAAAGTATATTGCAACATCTCCTCATTTTTTGTCTTTAAATGAAGAGAGGAAAAACTTGTTTAAGTAGACAGCTTAAAATGCAGAGATGTTCTCATCACTGGGCGTAGTAAAAGGACGTTTCAGATGTAGCTGCCCATTATCCATTTGGTCACTGATGTCCTCTGAGTCCAGAAAGTACTTTGTTTCACAAACATGAACATCTTTCCTATCAGAGGAGAAAAAACTTTTGCACAATTGGAAAAGAGAAGGAATACATTGTATGCAACAACACAGCAACACAAGAATGACAATAATACACATGATGGAATAACAGAGGCTCTTTAGCCAAGAACCATCCGGGAGCCATGACCACAGACCATCCCACCAGGCTGGGAGGATATCTTCTCGGATCTGGGAAGCCAGCTCCTTCAAGGAATCAATCTGATGTTTGACTAGCCGGGAGGTGTCAGACAAATTGAAACAACACATGTTTTTGACAGATTCACAGCCTAAATGATGTAATAGCAATAAGAAATCTATAGCAGCACGGTTGTCTAAGACAGCATGTCTAAGTTCTGACTGTTCTAGGTTGAGAGCAGCTATCACTGCAGACGTGAAATTGATAGTTTTTGCTAGTGAGCAAGCAATGCGATGAGCAGTCCTGTGGTTGTGCATAGCTAATGCTGGAACACCGATTATGGACACAGCGAGGGAAATGTAATCAGCCTTACTCATGAGATGTATTGAGCTGTCACATGTTTCATCAAGGACCACCGTGGACCTCCTTGTTCGTTGAATGGGGTCATATGTGTGAGTGAGGTCCTGTTTGGTTGGTAGAACTGCAGTAAGGCGAATACAGCACAAGGAAAAAATTGTAGAATGATAGGAAAAAGTTCTGCAAGGCACAGGTTTCATAAGTTCCTGCCATAAGGACAGGGGATAGTCAGGAATCCGTCGGCGGAATAAGGGACATCCTTCTGGTGGCAGGTACGGTGGAGGGGATTCAGGCGGCGAATACGGAGGAGGGTGTCTGGTCCCAGTCTCTTGGTCAGGACAGGAAATAACCTCTGCAGGCTCTTCCTCATTCAGGGGAAGATGGATGGACGGCATCCTGTGGTGTGTGTGATGGTGTTTTAGGAAGAAAAGGTCTTACGTGTCTTCCAGGGACCCAAAGAACTCGATCAGGAAGTTGGATTGCCGCGTATCCCCGCCCCCAGGTGATAAGGTCAGCAGGACCACGCCAGGTCAAGTCCGGAAGGCAGCGATAATAGACAGGAGGTCGAGGTGAGGTGACCGGTACAGCTGCAAAATAACTAGTAGCTGCTGAGGATGGTGGGCTGCCAGTAAGATTCAAAAAATTAAGAGTGTAGAGACAAAGATTAAGTGTATTTTGCACTGCTGGGAGACCAGGGAGCATTTTTCCCTTATTGCCCTTATATCTGTCCAGGGCGTGTTTTAATGTCAAATGAGCTCGTTCTACCAGCGATTGACCCTGGCTGTTGAACGGTATTCCAAATTTATGTACAATTCCCCACTGGTTACAGAAGGTGGAAAAAGCCGTACTAATATATGCGGGGCCATTGTCAGATTTCAATTCTTTTGGGCGTCCCAACGATGCAAAGGTTTGAATGCGATGATTGATTACATGTTTGGTGGCTTCACCTCTTTGGGGGGATGCCATGATGTAGCCAGAAAATGTATCAATGGAAACATGCAGATATTTCCAAGGGGCAAAGGGAGGATACTGAGTAACATCCATTTGCCAAATTTGGCAGCACTCTGTCCCCCTAGGGTTCACCCCCATAGGGATAGAGTTTGCCTGTCTGCTACAGGTAGGGCACTGCTGAACAATGGCAGAGGCCTCATTTGCAGAAATGCCAAATTGTTTAATGAGTGCTTTCTTATTTTGATGAAAATAAGAATGACTCTCCCATGGGGTGGGAGCTGTCAGAGTCAAAAAGGAAAAAGAGCTGTGAGCAGCCGCTGCAGCAGCGTCCGCAACGTCATTTCCCTCCTGGAGAATCCCAGGAAAAGGTTGATGACTTCTAATATGAGAAACATGAAAAAAAATGAGTGCGAGCTGAGACTAGCTTCTGCAAAGATAAAAAAAGCGAAAGTAATTGTGATTCCAATGAGGGAGAAAGATAGGCCTCATAAATTGATTTCACTATTTGAGTGACATAGAGGCTATCCAAAATCAAGTTAAAGGGTTGATTTGGAAAAGTAGAAAAAGCCAAAATAGAGGCAGCAAGCTCTGCACGCTGAGCGGAGGTCTGCGGGGGGGGGGGGGGGTGATTTTTGTACACCATTGACCATCCTGCTGCCAGGCACAGGCTCCACACGTTTTGCTTCCATCGGCAAAAATAGTTAAGGCTTGAGGAAGCGGGCTAGGGGAACATGGAGTGTGCCATTTCAGGGGAACAGTTTTTAAAAACATACAGTGGGACATTAGGAATAAAAATTAGGGCAACAGAGAAAAGGTCAGTAGAATCAGTAAGGAAAGGTGTAGCAAGAACACCTTGAGATGTGAAATCACGATGAGGGAAGACTAAGAGAGGCACAGTGGGGGGTAATGGAGAAGAAGTAGCTGGAGTGAGTGGAAGGAAATAAGAAGAAGCAGACATAACCTCTTCAGCCTTGAGGTAACAAAAAAAAAGAGTTAGCCAAGTTGTTAATAAGGCCAAGAACATAGGTATTTTGTATCCCATGCAAAGTAACTGCCTGTTTCAGATCTCTAATTAATTTCATGGGGATCGGTTCAATATTTGGAATGCCATTAGTGTCGTATTCCACTGGGTGACAAAACTCATACTCAGCAGATTCCAATTCCCCAGTTAATTTTGCATTATGTAAAGCCTTTGCGATTGCTCCAGCAGGAGATTCAGGAAGAGTAGGATTTTCCTCGCTAGGAGCAGAGGCTTCCAGAGACGCGGCAGTCAATGTCTCTGTGTTAGGAGAATGGTAAGGCGGAGGGGGGCCTGAATTCCCCCGCAAGACATTCTCATGCACTTGCAAGCATTCAATTACAAGCCGGCAAGTAGAAAGAATTTCAGGAGGGGCCCTTGGGGGCTCATTTAAATGCCTTCCTAACTTTTGCCATGTAGAAACCGCAAGAGATCCTTTGTCAGGATAGGCAGGACAGTTTTGATAAATAAATGTCAAAAGAGATTTTAAGTCAGATTTGGTTGGCAAGGGGAGAATTTTACCATGATTTCTTAATACAATAATTGAGGACTTGGTTAATTCCCTAAGTTTGTGGAGATGCGCGATCTGAGGCTTAGAGAATTCTGCTCCCATACTCACGTATCCAAGAGGAACTTGGACGGGGAGGGTGCTCTGTCCGCAGACAGCCGGCCCTGAAATCGGTATCCAAGAGGAACTTGGACGGGGAGGGTGCTCTGTCCGCAGACAGCCGGCCCTGAAATGAGGGGATGCTCTGTCCGCAGACAGCCGGTCCCGATGTGCACGAGGCTTTCTTCTTCTTCGCTGGTGAGCATAGGAGTACCAAGTGAGACGAATGAGGCGACGTGCTTGACCCGCAAATCACGTCGGGGTCACCAGTTGTGGCGATGCACCTCTGGTGGGTCGCTCATGAGAGCCAATTAAAGGAAAGACACGGAGAGGTTTTCCTTGGGATGAAGCCGACCCTTGCCAAAACCTGGGTCGCCCCTTTTATTGAGTACAAACAAAGAACTGGTGTGTACAATTACATCATAAACACATGATTAATAACAAGCCAATAATGAGGTTACAGCACATTAAGAAGCGATGCCTCAAAGGTGGGGGAAAGGGGTGAAACGGGGGGGTAAAGGATCCTACACATATTTCTATAGTCCATCTCGAAAGCTCACCAGCCAGGCATTTCTCATGTTGCTTTGTTGTTAGAAGTGCTTATCAGTTGATATATTTCGAAATGCCAAGGCCTTCTTCTTCACTAGCAGTATGTTACATTGCTGTAGCTAGCTAGAAGGAATGTTACACCAAGATAATGTTGTCCATCGACCTGAGCTTTGTACATGCCTCGAGAGGAGAGTTTTAGATAGGGCTGGGTACAATTTGTTGCAACTTTATATGTGAGCTTAGAAATAGCAGAAAGGCATATTGTTGTAGCAAATATCAAAGCATATCAAAGCATATGTGAAAGCATATTGCAATACATGGTTATATATTGTCATAAGAAATATAATGCGTATAAATTCATACAAAAGTATATAAAAGGCATATAAAAAGTATATTGCAACAACTGTCCTTTAGAGAGCATGACCTGGGACACAGCAACGGTCGTAACTATGAACCCGTTGCCAAGCATCTGAATTTTGATTCCACGATCAAAGATCGTAACTGTAAAAGATGGTCAGAAGCTGCTGTGGCCTAGAGGTGGAGCTCTTGCCTCACAATCAGAAGGTTGTGAGTTCAATCCTAGGTAGAGGCAGATGTAGCGTCTCCTGCTTGGGTAGGGGGTTAGACTAGATGACCTGCAAAGGTCCCTTCGAACTCTGTTAATCTGTTAAACTTTTTTTCAGTGCCGGGGTCACTAAATGAAGTGCGGTAAGTCGTGGACTACCTATATACCAATTGCAGGGAAATGCAAATGTGGGAACTCTAATGCATTCAACTGATCCTGTTCCAGTTTCTGAATTAAATCTCCAGAGTCTGTGAATCAAATTGAGCCACTAAATCAAATCAAATCAAATCAAATGCCTCAAATTAACATGATAGGGAACTAGGAACCCAATCGGATCAGTTTCAAGCCTGCACAATTGATTTAGACCTGAATTGAAACCTCCCAACAGAAACAAGATGACAAATTGACTCGACAACCTGAATGCCATTTGGGATAATTCAGTGGTGAAATCCAATTTTTTTTTCTTACCAGTTCTGTGGGCGTGGCTCGGTGGGCATGGCAGGGGAAGGATACTGCAAAATCTCCATTCCCATCCCACTCCTGGGGGAAGAATACTGCAAAATCCCCATTCCCTCCCCACTCCGGGGGAAGGATACTGTAAAATCCCCACTCCCACCCCACTCCTGGGGGAAAGATACTGCAAAATCCCCATTCCCACCCCACTCCTGGGGGAAGGATATCACAAAATTGCCATTCCCACCCTACTCCTGGGGGAAGGATATTGCAAAATCCCCATTCCCTCCCCACTCCCGGGGGAAGGATACCGCAAAATCGCCATTCCCTCGGCACTCCTGGGGAAAGGATACTGCAAAATCTCCATTCCCACCCCATATTGGAGCCAGCCAGAGGTGGTATTTGCCGGTTCTCCAAACTACTCCAAATTTCCGCTACCAGTTCTCCAGAATCTGTCAGAACCTGCTGGATTTCACCCTTGGGATAATTTCTTACATTTTCTTTTGCATCTTGCCGTTGACATCATAAAAAAAAAAACAACTATGGAATTACAGTCCCTCAAACGAACCTTCTTCTTTCCTTAAATTACTTGCAAAAAAAGGAATTGATCTTGCCCGCTTGCAGATTTATCTCCTCTGCAAAAACACAGAGCGGGAGATAATTATAATTAATAATGCCCACAATCCCACTGCAGTTATAGGGCCAATGTTTTAATTATAATTAGGCGATTCCATAATTGGCTGCCGTGGATTTGTAGGTTGTTCGTTTTCTCAGAATGTCTCTGATGCCCAAGAAATTGTTTTGATTATTCTACAACCTGGATTTTTTTTAAAAAAATTTTTTTTTTAAAAAAAATAAATGTCATTGGAGATGACTTATTCCCTCCTGATCCTCTTTAATTAGACATTTCAGCAAAGAACTTTAAATGTCATAGAAAAAAGGCCTGGATGACATGTTTGCCTAAGGTAATCCAATTAAGGTTAAAAAACAAAGGTTATTATCTTGACATGGTAATTTACTATCTGGCTAATCAAAATCTGATTCTTTTGTGTGTCCCCCACCCCACCCCAATCTAGAAACTTATTTTTCTGGGGTGAAATCTTGACAGATTTCACAGTGGTGAGAATGGAGTACTGCAGGCTACTTCTTCTGCCTGCCGGCTGCCTGCAATTTGTCAGTTCGAATCTCACCAGGCTCAAGATGGACTCAGCCTTCCATCCTTCCAAGGTGAGTAAAATGAGGAACCCAGATTATTGGGGGCAAGAGGCTGACTCTGTAAACCGCTTAGAGAGGGCTGTAAAAGCACTGTGAAGCGGTATATAAATCTAAGTGCTATTACTATTGCTATCCTAATCAACTACCAAGGAAAATAATCACACTCCCACCAACACTGTCATGTCAAGGAACTAGATTTAAAAAGGGAGCAAACCATCATGACTTGTGTGGGATTTGAACTCACCACCGCCTGGCTTCTAGCCTGGTACCTTAACCACTAGATCAGACTGTCTCTCTGGTCAACAACCTCTTACGAGATGATATTCTTTACAGGCAGTTCTTGACTTACGGCCGCGGCTGCGACCAAAATTTCCATTATTAAGCGAGGCTGTTTGTTAAGTGAGTCGGATCTGATTTTGCAACCTTTTCTGCTGTGGTTGTTAAGTGAATCACTTGCAGTTGTTAAGTGAACCTTGCAGTTGTTAAGCGAATCTGGCTTTCCCCTTGTTGAAAGCCCGCTGGAAAGGTCGCAAATGGATATCACACAACCCCTGGGGGATACACAGGTATGTTGTGTATGTAAATACACAACAGTTGCCAAGCCCCTGAATTCTGATCCTATGATGCACTAATGACTGACTGCTATTAAACAGACTTTACTAGAACAGCCGATAATTAACTCATTCTCAGCCGTAGTCCAAACTAAATTAAAACAAACTCTTCATAACACAAATTCTTCAGTCTAATCACCAACCTTGGTATAATTAGGCAAACTGCCAAAGGCTTCTCTTGGCAAAAGTTCAGAAGCAGAAGACCAGAGATAAGTGCAGCAGGACAAGAAGTTGTATCAACGTTGTTTTCCGACAAAGAGCCCAAGAGCCGTTGCTAGTCTTTTAAGCCTTATGGGAGGGGCCAATCATCTCTTGGCCTTACTACTGAGTCGTCCTTTTTGCTTTAGCTGCTCTTGCCTTCTGGCAGCTCTTCCCATGTGTGCACTAGGAACAGGCTCCTCCTGTTCCTCTGCCTCTCTGCTGTCAGCCTCTGGAGGCTCCGGAGTCTGCACCTCACTCCCCGATGGCCTTGGCCCCATCTCTCCCTCAGACGCAGAGCCCTTATCCGGGCCTTCCCGAGCCTCCAGGACTGGCCCCTGTTCTTCCTCAGCCTCATCGCTGTCCGAATCTGCTGCCAGCTCCCCAGGCTGCTGGAGGACCACAACAGGTTGTAAGTCAAGGAGTGCCTGTAACGGATGGAGCCTACAGCACAGTTCTCTTGCTGGAACTAAGGGGACAGAGAGAGAGAGCTGGGGAGAAACTGGTCCCTCAATTTTCATTGATTGATTGATTGAATAAATCTCTAATTAAATAAATACAGGTAGTCCTTGATTTACAACAGTTCGTTTAGTGGCCGTTCAAAGTTACAACAGCACTGAAGAAAGTGACTTATGACCGTTTTACACACTTACAACCGTTGCAGCATCCCCACGGGCACGTGATCAAAATTCACACACTTGCCAACCGACTCGTATTTATGACGGTTGCAGCATCTCGGGGTGTGTGTGTGTGTGTGTGTGTGTGTGTGTGTGTGTGTGTGTGACGTGATCCCCTTTTGCGACCTGTGGACAAGCGAAGTCAATGGGAGAAGCCAGATTCGCTTAACGACCGTGTGACTAACTTAACCACCGCAGTGATTCCCTTAACGACGGCGGCAAGAAAGGTTGCAAAACGGGGCACCGAACGTGGAGCACTTCACGACTGTCTCCCTTAGCGACGGACACTTTGGGCTCAGTGGTGGTCGTAAGCCAGGGGACTCACCTGCAATTCAACTTTAATTTTAAAATGTTTGCTGCTGGCGTCAGAATGACAGGAGGGCCTTCGGACCTTAAGGCCTCGATTGTTTGTCGCTGTCCGGTGTGCGTGCGGCTTTGCGTTGGGTGAAGGAAAGTGGTGGGGTCTATGTAGAGGTGGGCTTCAAAAATTTTAGCAAGGGGTTCTCTGCCTGGTTGCTGGGCGGGCGTGGCCATGGTGGGCATGGCCTAGTCGGCCTCCTGCATCATGGCAGGGAGCATTTTTGCCCTCCCCAGGCTCCGGAGGCTTTTCTCGATTCTCCAGGAGGGCGAAAACAGCCTCCCCAGGCTCCGGAGGCCCTTTTGGAGGCCAGAAACGGCCCTGTTTCTGGCGTTCCTGAACTTCTGGTTGGCCCGTTTTGCCCTCCCCGAGCCTCCCCGTGCGCCCTGCACTTACCTGCATTCAAAATGGGCTGCATGGGGACTCCTGGAAGGGGTGGGGAGGGGTCGGTGGGTCAGCCAGGAGTGGGATTTTGGGGGTTCTCCAAATTGCATTGGAATCTTAGCTAGAGGTTCTCCCAAACTCCTGCGAACCTCTGGGCCTGTGTTGTCACGCCACCACAATATTCACATTATTCTGGACAAGGAGAGGTCAAGGAGATGCTGCCGTCATTCCCCAGTCGAGAGGTCTCCAACCGAAGCTGCCTCTTAACTGGCGTACTTCGTATTTCCGAGCAAATTAAGTTAGAAAGCTGCAGAGGGCCATACAATAAACCAGCAGCAAACACAGGTCATAACCACTAATATATAGCAACACGGCACAGAACGGAAAGCAAAGCGACTCAACAACCATAAAATAAAAGACGACCAATAAAGGAGAATATTTGTAGCTCAGGGTTGAAATGAGCGGTCCTTGCTGCTCTCCGTTGCTTGCTTCTTTTCTTGTAGATGTTTCATTACCCAACTAGGTAACATCATCAGTGCGAGTAAGGAGTGCCGTTTGCTGTCAGTTTATATTCTGGTGACTTGCCTGTCAGTGTGGACGGGGACGATCTTAAGGATATTTTGGTTGGGCTATTTGCTGATGGCTCTCTGGCAGTTTCTTGATTGGGGTATCGTTCACTTGATTGTTACCTTGGAGTTAACCTATGCTGATCTGGGTGCTGATTCCTGGTGGAGAGGTGCTGGAGTCCTTTTTGTTCATTTTTGGGCTGGTTGATTGTCTCCGCGACCATCCTAAGGTAAAGGTAAAGGTTCCCCTCGCACATACGTGTTAGTCTTTCCCGACTCTAGGGGGCGGTGCTCATCTCCGTTTCAAAGCCGAAGAGCCAGCACTGTCCGAAGGCGTCTCCGTGGTCATGTGGCCAGCTGGACTAAACACCAAAGGCACACGGAACGCTGTTCCCTTCCCACCAAAGGTATTCCCTATTTTTCTGCTTGCATTCTTTATGTGCTTTCGAACTGCTAGGTTGGCAGAAGCTGGGACAAGTCACGGGAGCTCACCCCATTACGCGGCACTAGGGATTCGAACCGCTGAACGGCATACCTTTCAATCAACAAGCTCAGCGTCTTAGCCGCTGAGCCACCGCGTCCCTGGGTGTGACCATCCTAGACCAGGCCAAATCCAAAAATGCCAGGGTATTTCTAGAAACCTGGCACTCTGACAAATCCGCCATCAACAGACACATAGACATTCACAACATCTATAGACGATGCAATAGAAACAATCAACCAATCCAAAAAGAGAAAAAGACTCCAGGGTTTCTCCACCAATAATCAGCAACCAGATCAGAATAGATGAATTCCAGGGTTAACTTCAGACCAACAGTACCCTAGTCAAGAAGCTCCCAAAGAAGCCAACAGCCAAGGGGGTGAGGTGTTGCCCCCTGTTGAAAGGGCGCACAATTTAGACGTCCTCCTGGATTCACGGTTGACTTTGGAAGATCATGTTGTGACCGTGACCAGGGGGCCATTTGCACAGATTCGTCTGGTGCGCCAATTGCGCCCCTACCTGGACCGTGATAACCTCCGTACAGTCACTCATGCGCTCGTGACTTTCCGGATAGACTACTGCAATGCTCTCTACATGGGGCTGCCCTTGAAGACTACTCGGAGGCTTCAGCTGGTGCAGAATGCGGCCGTGCGGGTAGTGATGGGAGTGTCCCGACACTCTCATGTTACACCCTTCCTGCGCGACCTGCATTGGCTATCAGTTGCCCTCCGGGTGAGATTCAAGGTGCTGGTGATCACCTATAAAGCCCTACCTGGCTTAGGCCCAGGGTACCTGACCGATCATCTGTGGCCAGTGACAGCTCCCCATTACCTGGTGCGTTCCCACAGGGAGGGCCTTCTTGGAGTGCTGTCGGCCAGGCAGTGTCAACTGGTGACTCCTAGAGAGTGGGCTGTTGTGGCCCCGTCCGCTGAGCCTATTCCATTGGAGGAAGGAAGCTCTGAGCAGGAGGAAGAGGAGCCAGCCAGATCTCCCAGCCCCCCCCCTCTGGCACCGTCTCAGGTGCCAGCTGAAAGAGAGCCAAGTAGTGGGGAAACAGGTGTCTCAGATGAGAGTGAGGGAGAGACGTCATTCCTGGACGCACGCCAAAGAAGGCAAGAGAAAAGATTACTGCAGCTGCGGCGACGTATGAGGAAATAGACCTGAGTCACTGGATTGGAGTCACAGGATCAATGAGTCACTGGACCACACCTACAGCCTATATAAGACAGAACGGTGGGTCAGGATTTTTGTGACGAACAAACAAAACAACATAGCAACCTCGTAGTCTTGGAAGCTAAATGAACGGCAAAGCTACGTAGGTGATTTTCTGTTTGTGTAAATTAATAAAGGCCTTGGCAGACGGTGTGCATATCGCTGCCAAGTTTGAGATAAGAACTGTGGAGTGTGCCAAGTGATTCTTAACCCTCGACTGGCTGTGTTTTTGTGGGTCTCTGAAGGGGGGGACAGATCAGTGGGCTTTCTCTGTGGGCGCACCTACTCTATGGAATCAACTCCCCCTGGAGCTCCGGGTGGCCCCTGATCTGTGCTCCTTCCACCGTGACCTTAAGACATGGTTATTTCCCCCAGCCGGATGGGACTGAAGGGGTTTTTTAAGGGGAATTTTAATAGTTTTAATTCTCAAATATTGATTTATTGCTTGTTTTATTCCTGTGAGCCACTTTGAGTCCTTGTCGGAGTGAGGGCGGCATACAAACTTAATAAATAAATAATAATAAATAAATAATAAATACCACCGTTGATCAGCAGCCAGCTCAGCATAGATCAACAACTCCAAGGTTAACTTCAGACCAACAATCTAATAAGCAACACCGCAATCAAGAAATGGCCAAAGAGCAAAAGGTAAACAGTCCAAATCAAAGAATCTCTAAGACTGTCCCTACCTACACAGACAGGCAAGGCACCAGAGAGCAAACCCCACTCCTTACTACTCCCAGATATCTCTGCAAGGATGTCGTGCATCTACTGCATCCCCTGAGCCTTGAACCCTATGCCCCGCTTGGCTTGGTACCCCTTTTTCTGCAGCCTCCTGCCTCAGCACAAATCAAACCAGGCAGGTCCCACGAAATAAATCACCTCTGTAACAGCATTTATCAGCTGCATAAATTTGCATCTTATGAATGCCGATAAGCTCAGAGCAAAACCTCATCTGAGGTTATCCAGAAAGAGAAGTAAAATTAAGAAAAATGCCAGCCTCCTGGCTCTTGCTGTTGTTTACCACGCATTCCCATTTCTGGGAAGTTTTTTTTTTGTTTTTTTGCAATGGGACATCAATGTTTGCCAGGATCCTTCTTGGAAATCCATGTGGCTGATTCCGAAAAGCCCTAACAATCTGACATTTGATGTACTGCGTTCCTACAGGGCAAGGACTCAGGAGTTTTCATTTGAAGGAGAATACCAAAATGCGTTTCGGAAGCCACAAGCCTGAAGGAGAAACAGCATTGGAGGGAATGCATTACAGCTTCTACGAGACCAGGGTTACTGAACGTGGAGGGAGTTTGCATCATTTCCCCAACCTCTTCCTTGTGTGTCCAATCACACTTGGCCAATAAAGAATTCTATTCTGTTTTGTTCTGTTCTGTTCTGTTTCATATTCTGTTCTATTCTATATTCTGTTCTGTTCTATATTCTATATTCTATTCTACCCTGTTTCCCCCAAAATAAGACATCCCCTGATAATAAGCCCAATTGGGCTTTTGAGCACATGGCAATAAGGCCAAGCGCTTATTTCAGAGTTCAAAAAAAATATAAGGCAGGGTCTTATTTTTGAGGGACCATGGTATTCTATTCTTTTTCTGTTCTGTTCTGTTCTGTTCAATTCTATGCTATATTCTTTCTGTTCTATTCTATATTCTGTTCTGTTCTGTTCCATTCTATATCCTATATCCTATATCCTATATCCTATATCCTATATCCTATATCCTATATCCTATATCCTATATCCTATATCCTATATCCTATATCCTATATCCTATCCTATCCTATTCTATCCTATTCTATTCTATTCTATTTTCTACTCTACTCTACTCTACTCCACTCCACTCCACTCCACCCCACTCCACTCCACTCCACTCCACTCCACTCCTATTACTTTCTATTCCACTCCACTCCATTCCTATTACTTTCCACTCCACTCCACTCCTATTACTTTCTATTCCACTCCACTCCACTTCACTCCACTCCTATTAATTTCTATTACATTCCACTCCACTCCATTCCATTCCACTCCACTCCACTCCTATTCCTTTCTATTCCACTCCACTCCACTCCACTGCACTCCTATTAATTTCCACTCCACTCCACTCCACTCCTATTACTTTCTATTCCACTCCACTCCACTCCTATTAATTTCTATTACATTCCACTCCACTCCATTCCATTCCACTCCACTCCACTCCTATTCCTTTCTATTCCACTCCACTCCACTCCACTGCACTCCTATTAATTTCCACTCCACTCCACTCCACTCCTATTAATTTCCACTCCACTCCACTCCACTCCACTCCACTCCACTCCACTCCACTCCACTCCTATTACTTTCTATTCCACTCCACTCCACTTCACTCCACTCCTATTAATTTCTATTTCACTCCACTCCACTCCATTCCATTCCACTCCATTCCACTCCTATTCCTTTCTATTCCACTCCACTCCATTCCATCCCACCCCACCCTATCCCACTCCCTTCCGTTCTATTCTAATTAAGGTTGGAAAAAGATGCATTGAGACGCGTGGATATGTACTAGGTTCCCAAATTAATTTAGTTTCTTGGGTTGTAAAGGAATATGAAGTTGACCTCGGGGTACAGACAGTCCTTGACGTATGACCACAATTGAGCCCAACATTTCTGTTGTTTAGCGAGACAGTTGTTAAGCAAATTATGCCCTATTGTACGAGCTTTCTTGCCCCAGTTGTCAAGTGAATGACTTCAGTTGTTAAGGTAGTAACACGGTTGTTAAGTGAATCCAGCTTCCCCATTGACTTTGATTGACAGAAGACTGCAAAAAGGGATCACATGACCCGGGGACACTGCAACCGTCATAAGTACGAGCCAATTGCCAAGGATCTGAATTTTGATCACGTAACCATGGAGAAGCTCAAAGATTGTAAGTGTGAAAAAGTCGTAACTTACCTTTTTCACTGCCGTCGTAACTTCAAATGGTCATTAAATGAATGCTTGTAAGTGGAGAACAACCTGTATTGTTAAGAAAGCCATTAAAAGGGACGGGGTTAGTAAAGAGTGAGTAGATCAGGAGGGATTTGCAGAAGATATTATATACCCTGGAGCAGTGATGTGTTTCAAATTTTTTTACTACCGCTTCTGTGGGTGTGGCTCGGTGGGCAAGTCACAAGTCAGGGGAAGGATACTATAAAATCTCCATTCCCACCACACTCCAGGGGAAAAATACTGTAAAATCTCCACTCCCTCCCCAATCCAGGGGAAAGTTACTGCAAATTTCCCCATTTCCTCCCTATCAGCTGGGACTTGGGAGGCAGACAATAGATGGGGGCGGGGCCAGTCAGAGGTGGTATTTACCAGTTCTCCGAAATACTCAAAATTTCCGCTACCAGTTCTCCAGAACTGGTCAGAACCTGCTGAAACTCACCTCTGCCCTGGAGGCAGAAGGATGCACGAGAAAGAAATTCAAAACATCTCTACGTTGATTTTGTTTGGTATAAGATCGGACTGAAAGATATTTGGACGAGCTTTCAAGATTTTGTTAATGTCTTGTATAACAAGCCCTTTGTATTCCTCAGTTTAAAAATGCACTCCAAAATTCGTACATTAGGGAAACTGGGTAGAGAATATGCAGTATGTTATTCCAGAGGATAGGACTGCAAAAATATGCTTATTTTGGAAAAAGTGTATGCCCCCACAAATGCATAGAGATGTTAAGCTTTATTTAGTTGGTGTTAATTTTTATGTTTTTTTAAAAAAAATATTTATGCTTTAATGGGGTTAAACTATCTAGAGTCTAGAGTCACTAGAAAGATGGGTGGCATATGAATTTAATAATTTAATAATAAATAAATGAATTGCAGTGCCAAAGTTGAAGTGAGCAAACATGAACATGGAAAAGGAGAATGTGGTAAAAAGCCACAGAGATTAAGGTGGGGGATATGATAGCATTCTTCCAATATTTGAGGGGCTGCCACAGAGAGGAAGGAATCAAGTTATTTTCCAAGGCACAGACAGGGAACAAAGGATGGAAACTGATCAATGAGCGATTTAACCTGGAAATAAGGAGAAATTTTCTGACAGTGAGAATTTATTTATTCATTTTTTTATTGGTTCCATTAATATGCCGCCCTTTTCCAGAGGCTCAGGGTGGCTTACAATGCATTAAGCAATAGCCTTCATATTTTTGTATATACCTGCTTAGTAAGGCTTTCACCCCCCACCCCCAAGCAGTGTTCTCTTTTATACCAAGTCAGCTTATTGCCCCCACAATCTGGATCCTCATTTTACCTACCTTGGAAGGATGGAAGGCTGAGTCAACCTTGAGCATGGTGAGATTTGAACTCACAGTAATTGCAGGTAGCTGGCAGCTAAGTGCTAATTAACAGCACTTTAGTCTGCTGCGCCACCAAGTTGGTGAATGATCAACCAATGGAACAGAAGTTGCCTTCTGAAGTTGTGGAAGCTTCATCGCTGGAGGTTTTTTAAGAAGAAACTGGACTGCCATCTGTCAGAAATGGTGTAGGGTCTCCTGCTTGGGTGGGGGGGGGGTTGGACTAGATGACCTCCAAGGTCCCTTCCAACTCTGTTAATCTGTTAATCTGTTACCAATACTCACAGGAGTCTTGGTTGAAATCCGAAAACAACTAGAGTACCACTATCGGCATTGTCCGAAAACAACTAGAGTTGACACTATCAGCATTGACAAAATCCCCATCAGTCAATTGCAAAAGGCTTACATCCTGGAAGGATATCTTTAATACCATCAAACATCCAGATCTGCCTATCCCAGGTTCTTGGGAAGAACTTGATAGGTGGAGAGAAATGCCAAATCCAGACTAAACATCTGGCTGAGAAGGTGACAAACAATTATAAAAATGTATTTGAATCAACTTTTAAAGCAGGCTTCTGTGATTTTTTTACAGTATTTAGTTTAATAATAACAACAACAACAACAACAATAATGATAATGATAATGAAACTGAGTTTGTGTTGTGACTCAGGCCCAAGTAGGTATTATCAGACGCAAACAGTTTGAAATTAACAGACTTTATTAGAACAGCTGAGAATTAACTCATTTTCAGTGTAGTCCAAACTAATTCAAAACAAATTCTTCATAGCACAATTCTTCAGCCTTATCACCAACCTTGGTCTAATTAGGCAACCTGCCAAAGGCTTTTCTTGGCAAAAGTTCAGAAGCAGGAGACGCCAACAAGAAATAAATCTATCGACGTTGTTTTCCGACAAAGAGCTCAAGAGCCGTTGCTGGTCTTTTAAGCCTTATGGGAGGGGCCAACCAACTCTTGGCCTTACTACCGAGTCGTCCTTTTTGCTTTAGCTGCTCTTGCTTTCTGGCAGATCTTCTCATACGTGCACTAGGAACAGGCTCCTTCTGTTCCTCTGTCTCTCTGCTGTCAGCCTCTGAAGGCTCCGGAGTCAGCGCATAACTCCCAGATGGCCCTGGCCATATCTCTGCCTCCGATGTAGAGCCCTCATCCGGGCCTTCCCCAGCCTCCAGGACTGGCCCATGTTCTTTCTCAGCCTCTTCCCTGTCCAGCTCCACTGTCAGCTCTGCAGGATGCTGGCGGACCACAGCAGTTTCATGTTTAATGAATAAAAGAGATAACAACAACAACAACAACAATAATAATACAGATTTCGAATACAGACGGATCATCATTTGGAACACAACACGCCAGATATCATGGTTGTCAAGAGCTGAAGTGTACAGTTTATTAATATTGCTGTACCAGGAGATGCCAGAGTCGAAGAAAAAGAACTAGAAAAAAATCACGAAATATCGCGACCTGGCCATCAAAACTACATGGCTATGGATGAATCATGTAACAGTGATCCCTACCTTAATCGAGGCACTTGGTACCATGTCCAAGAATTTTACAAAACACATTAAGAAATTGCAGCTTCCTGCAATAACACCAGTGGAACTGCAGAAACTGCTACTCGGAACATCGTACATCTTAAGAAGGTAGTTGGTTGATCTGTTGGACACTGGCAGCAACCCATATCAACCATTAGCACCAGTCAATGCTATTTGTGACGCATTTTTGAATGTCCAGTTGACTGAGTTTCATGTTTAATGAATAAAAGAGATAATAATATGATATCATCAATAATAATATCATCGTACATCTTAAGAAGGTACTTGGTTGATATGTAGGACGCTGGCAGCAACGCATGTCAACCATTAGCACCAATCAGTGGTATTTGTGATGCATTTTTGAATGTCCAGTTGACTGAGTTTCATGTTTAATGAATAAAAGAGATAATAATATGATATTATCAATAATAATATCATCGTACACGTTAAGAAGGTACTTGGTTGATACCTAGGACGCTGGCAGCAACGCATGTCAACCATTAGCACCAGTCAGTGGTATTTGTGATGCATTTTTAAGTGTTCAGCTAACTGAGTTTCACGTTTAATGAATAAAACAGATAATAATAAAAATCTTGGTTGTTCTTCTAATGCACATTTCTTCGAATGATGGTCCACAGTTAATAAAAATTTATATTTAGGGAAATGTTTAGACATAAAAAATTCATATCTTCATCAAAGTACTGTAGAAAAAGGAGTCACACGGGGTGGGAAGAGACAGGAAGGCTGGAGGGCGAGAAAAGGAAACAGAAACAGATTATCAGAGTTGGAAGGGACCTTACAGTCCAATTTCTTCTTGAAAGCCTCCGGTGGTGAAGCTCCCACAATTTGTAAAGGCAAGCTGCTGTGATAGTGTGTTGGGACATGGAAGTGAAGGAAACCTGTAGGCAGGGGGTGAAATGCTACCGGTTCGCACCGGTTTGGCTGATCCGATAGCAGTGGCGATGCGTGGTTTGGTAAACTGGTAATGGTGGCAACGCGAAGCTC
This sequence comes from Coluber constrictor foxii, assembly GCA_038048745.1. Taxonomy (NCBI): domain Eukaryota; kingdom Metazoa; phylum Chordata; class Lepidosauria; order Squamata; family Colubridae; genus Coluber; species Coluber constrictor. The sequence continues at coordinate 8,250,912 of CM075960.1, forward strand.
CACCCACCCACCTGGGCATCGTTACTTCCTGGTTTTAACCAGGAAGTAACCTGTTTTTGAACCTCTGCACATGTGCAGGAGGCTTTGCGCATGCACAGAGGGTCCAAAATTGCATGTGATGCGCATGTGCACGAAGAGCGCACACTTCCGAACCAGTAGGGAAAGTAAGTAGATTTCACCCCTGCTTGTAGGCAAAGGATGTGTAGACTAAACCATATGGTGAATGATTGAGGGAAATAGGTATGTCTAATCTAGAGAAGGCTTCATGGTAGCCGATGCAGAACATCGAGATGCAGTCACAGTTTTGTTCCATATAGCATCAACCTTGTGAAGTCTCAAATTTCCTCTTTCTGTTACATATTCAAAACGGTCAGCAATTAATATATGTGTGCGTATGTGTGCATGTATACATATATACATCAGTGCTGAAATGTAAAATTTGTTACTACCGGTTTTGTGGGCGTGGCTTGGTGGGGGGGAATGTGACTGGATGGGCGTGGCCAACTTTTTTTTTTTACTTTTAAAAGCATTTTTTCTACAACCTTAAGAGGTTGCAGAAAAAAATGCTTTTAAAAGCCTCAGGCAACTCAGCTGGATCGTCAGAGGCTTTTAATGGCATTTTTTCCCCCTGCAACCTCTTTGGCCGAAGAGCATTTCATCCCTGATATACATATGTATGTATGTATGTATTCCTGGCAAATAGATGGGGGAAGAAATGGAGGTAGTGACAGATTTTATTTTCCTGGGCTTCAAGGTCACCGCAGACGGGGACTACAGCCAAGAAATGAAAAGGCGCTTGCTCCTGGGGAGGAAAGCTACGGCAAATCTAGATAGCATTCTAAAAAGCAGAGACATCACCCTGCCAACAAAAGTGTGTATACTCAAGGCGATGGTTTTCCCAGTTGCAATGGATGGCTGTGAAAGTTGGACCATAAGGAAGGCTGAGTGCCAAAGAATGGAGGCCTTTGAACTCTGGTGCTGGAGAAGACTCCTATGAGTCCCTTGGACTGCAAGGAAATCCAACCAGTCAGTCCTAAAGGAGATCAACCCTGACTTCTCTGTCTTGCCATGGTTGTTAAGTGAATCACTGATTAGAATTACTAATCACAGTTAGTAAGATGGTTGTTAAACGAATCCGGCTTTCCCATTGACTTTTTTTTTTAAAAATTGATTT
>CM075960.1:8252285-8284296 GCA_038048745.1 Coluber constrictor foxii
GTCTATCTATATCTATCTTCTTCATCATCATTCTATCTATCTATCTATCTATCTATCTATCTATCTATCTATCTATCTATCTATCTATCTATCTATCTATTTTCTTCACCATCCTATCCAATCATCATCATCATCATCATCATCATCATCATCATCATATCAACCTATCCATCCATCTGTCTATCTATATCTATCTTCATCTTCATTATATCTGTCCATCCATCCTTTCGTCCATCCGTCCATCCATCATCATTATCTATCTTATCTAGATAGATAGATAGATAGATAGATAGATAGATAATCCATCATCCATCATCATTATCTATCCATCATCATTATCTATCTATCTATCTATCTATCTATCATCTATCTATCTATCTATCTTTCTATCTTCATCATCAAATCTATCTATCTATCTATCTATCTATCTATCTATCTATCTATCTATCTATCTATCTATCTATCATCTATCTATCTTCATCATCATCAAATCCATCCATCCATCCATCCATCCATCCATCCATCCATCCATCCATCCATCCATCCATCCATCCATCCATCCATCCATCCATCCATCTATCTATCTATCTATCTATCTATCTATCTATCTATCTATCTATCTATCTAACATCTATGAAATTCATTTGCTGCCCGTCTCATATCCAATATCTGGGTGGTTTACGACATGAAAACATTGGAAAACCGTAAAAGATCCATTGTAAAAAAAACACAGCAGATTAAAAACATGAACAGATAAAATCTGCTCTGGTCTTCCTATATTATTCCACTGGGTGTAAATCAGGCTTAAAAACAGGATCAGAAAATATTGTGCAACGTGCTTAACATGGAATAGATAGTTTAAACCTTGACAGCTTTATGCCATTGTCCTGCCAACAAATTCTCTTCTCAAGCCACCAAACAGATTTTATGCACTCTTTGGGCCTGTGTTAATCTCTAGCATTACGTTCAGAAGAGGGAGTTTGCAAAGTGATAATATAGAGGCAGAAATTATCTTTATTTTGGGAGAAAAGGGGCAGAGATTTCTGATGGTAAATTGTACAATCGCCGTGACTTGGTTGGTATATGATTGTCAGAGGTAGAAGTTTACATTTATGAGATGGATCAAATCTTCTTTTTCAGCTGGAAAATGAAGGCAGCCTGGTACAGTTGTATGAATAGCCTGGTAGAAAATTGTAATGTTTTTGTACTTCATGTTGAATTCTATTGTCCTTTTAAGCACATGTAGTTCACAATTTACAATAGTCTATTTAGCGATGGTTTGAATGGCACTGAAAAAAGTGACTTTTTTGATTGTTTTTCACTCTTATGACTGTTGCAGCATTCCCATGATGGCGTGATCAAAATTCAGGTGCTTTGTCACCGACTCATATTTATGACGGTTGCAATGTGATCTCCTTTTGTGACCTTCAAAGTCAATGGGGAAGCCAGTTTCACTTAACAACCATGTTACTAACTTAACAGCTGCAGTGATTCACTTAACAACCGGGGCAAGAAACATCATAAAACAGGGCAGATCTCACTTAAACACCTATCTCGCTCAGCAACAGAAATTTTGGGCTCAGTTGTGATCATAAATCAAGGACTATCTGTATCCCATTAATACGGGGAAATGAATTTCAGAGGCAGCTGATGCTTTAAGTCGGACATCTCTTATTTTATTTGTATCTACTAGAATTTTTTCCAAAGCCAATGATTGTGTTTTTGAAGGGCAAAGCATGTTCTTTTCTAGATTGGGAGTTGAGTGGTGAATTTGTCCAGGAGAAAAAAAAAGAGGTGTTTGCAGAAAGCACTTAGTGATTAGAAAATACTTGTTCTCTGAGCATAGTTTGTTGTATGCTGATCATCTGTTGTTCTGCTGTGAACTGTAAATGCCTTATGGTATCCGGGCTTTTGGCTATGAAGCTCCTTTAGATGTTCATTTCGTTTTGTTCCAGGGTTCCAATTTTTTAACATTTATTTTCGATGAAAGCAAAAAAGAAGCGTAATTGTTCAAGACCAATGTGGGACTGGAATGTTCTCTCAAAAACCCAAACCATGAAAGATCTAAGATCTGGTTGCCGACTGTAATAAAAGTAACTACTGTATTTTCCTGCGTATAAGACTACTTTCTAACACACAAAAATCTTCTCAAAAGTCGGGGGTCGTCTTATATGCCAGGTCTCTTCTCCTGTAACCAGGCAGACCAGCCGATAAGGCTCTGACGAGCCTTAAATGGCTCTGAGGAGGGTCGTCTTATACGCCCAGTCGTCTTATACGGCGGAAAATACGGTAATTAACTTTGAATAGAATAGACCTGGAAGGGGCCTTGGAGATCTTCTAGTCGAGCCCCCTGCTGAAGCAGGAGACCTTAGACCTGTGATGGCGAACCTATGGCACGGGTTCCATATCTGTGGGCACGCAAGCATTGCCCTACCTCAGTCCAGCACGCATGTGTGTGCTGGCCAACTGATTTTCAGGCCTTCTGGGCCCACTGGAAGTCAGGAAACAGGCTGTTTCCGGGCCTCCGGAGGGCGTCTTGAGGAGTGAGGAAGGCTGTTTTCGCCCTCCCCAGGCTCCTAGAAAGGCTCTGGAGCCTGGGAAGGGCAAAAAAATGGGCCTACCGGGCCATCACATGCCAAAAGTGGGGGGGGACACAGAAGGGGACGGGGCGCATTGAATTATGGGTGTGGGCACCCACGTGCGCAATCCTCCCCTCCCCACTACCCCTGCTTTTGGCACATGACGGCAAAAAGGTTAGCCATCACTACCCTAGACCATTTCAGACAAGTGGCTGTCCAGTCTCTTCTTAAAAACCTCCAGTGATGAAGCATCCAGAACTTCTGGTGGCAAGCAGTTCCACTGGTTAATTGTCCTCACTGTTAGGGAGTTTCTCCTTAATTCCCAGTTGATTCTCTCCTTGATTCGTTTCCATCCATTGTTTCTTGTCCTGCCCTCTGGTGCTTTGGAGAATAATTTGACCCCCTCTTCTTGGTCCCTCAAGCAGTGGTGAAATGCTACCGGTTCGCACCAGTTTGGGCGACAGAACCAGTAGCGATAAAAACGAGAGAGAGAAAGAGAGAGAGAGAGAGAGAGAGAGAGAGAGGGAGATTGTAAACTGTTTACATGCAGTGCTTGTAAACAGAGATTGAGGGCTCAGTTGCGCAACTGTGGCTACCATCCTGGCCTTTTTTTGACCATCCCCCACCCAGTGGATCAACTGAAATCCTTTAGCTCACCTTACTTGGAGCTGGACAAATAGGATTGAACCTCCTTCCCTCCGACAAATCTGGGAGGGTCCCTTTTAAGGGAAGGCTTTTTCTTTGACCGCTGAAGGCGTCCATAAGCAGTGAGAACAGCCTTTTGAGATGTGAAAATGTGGGTGGGTGCAGGAAAAATGTAAACCCAGCGAATGGGACAGGCGGTGTTATTCAAACAGCAAACATTTAAACCTGCTGACTTGGACTGCAGTGAAGAATGTTACCGATGGCACAGAATTAGTCTTCGGGGTCTGGATTTCTGATGCTCCCTCCTTCTAAATCCGCGACGGTGAACGTTTTGGATTCGGTGTATCAAAAATCCAGAAAATGCCCGACTTGACTGCTGGTGTGCTCTTCTTCCATCTCCTGCCTGAACGAAAGAGAAAGAATTCTGCAAGGTGTTGGTGAAACAAAAGCAGAATAACAGAGTTAGAAGGGACCTTGGAGGTCCTCTAGTCCAACCTCCTGCTCAAGCAGGAAACTCTATATACCATACGGACAGAGGGTTGTCCTGTCTTTTCTTAAAATCCTCCAGTGTGGGAGCACCCACAACTTCTGAAGTCAGGTCGTTCCTCTAGTTAATTATTCTCCCTGTCAGGAAATTTCTCTATATTTCTAGGTTGCTTCTCTCCTTGATTAGTTTTTTTTTTTAATTTGATTTATATGCCGCCCTTCTCCGGAGACTCAGGGTGGCTTACAGTGCGTTAAGCAATAGCCTTCATACTTTTGTATATTTATATTTATACAAAGTCAGCTTATTGCCCCCAACAAACTGGGTCCTCAATTTACCCAGCTTATAAAGGATGGAAGGCTGAGTCGACCTTGAACCTGGCTGGGATTGAACTCGCAAGTAATTGCAGCAGCTGGATCTTAAATGCTGCCTTTGTAGTTTCTATCCATGGCTTCTTGTCCTGCATTCTGGGGCTTTGGAGAATAGGTTGACGACCCCCCCTTCTTTGTGGCAGCCCCTCAAATATTGGAAGACTGCTATCATGTTACCGCAGTCCTTTTTATTCATTAGACTAGACCCGTTATGGCGAACCTATGGCACGGGTGCCACAGGTGGCACACGGAGCCATATCTGTGGGCACGCGAGTGTTGCTGTAGCTCAGCTCCAGCGCACATGCGTGGGCCGGCCAGCTGATTTTTGGGCCTTCTGGTTCCACCAGAAGTTGGGAAATGGGCTGTTTCCAGCCTCCAGGGGGTGGGGAAAGCCGTTTTTGCCCTCCCCAGGCTCCTAGAAAGCATCTGGAGCCTGGGGAGGGTGAAAAAATGGGCCTACAGGGCCCACCGTGCCATCGCGTGCTAAAATCTGAGGGACTTGGGGGAGACACATGCGCATGCATGGGAACGGGGTGCATTGAATTATGGGTGTGGGCACATACATGGGCAACCTCACCGCGCTCCTCCCGGTTTTGGCACGCGACGGCAAGAAGGTTAGCCATCACTGGACTAGATAATTCCTGCAACCGTTCAGCCTCGAGTCCTCTAATCATCCTTGTTGCTCTTCTCAGACAGATTAATAGACAGATAAACAGAGTTGGAAGGGACCTTGTAGGTCATCTAGTCCAGCCCCCCGCCCAAGCAGGAGACCCTACACCATTTCTGACAGTCTCTTCTTGAAAGCTTCTAGTGATGAAGCTCCCACAACATCTAAAGGCAACTTCTGATCCAATGGTGGATGGTTCTCACTGTGAGAAAATTCCTCCTTATTTCCAGGTTGAATTTCTCCATCAGTTTCCATCCATCATTCTTTGTCTGGCCATCAGGCGCCTTGGAAAATAGCTTGACCCCCTCCTCTCTGGGGCAGCCCCTCAAATATTGGAAGACTGCTCTCCTGTCTTCCCTGGTCCTTCTCTTCACTAGACTGGACATGCCCAGTTCCTGCAACCGTTCTTCATAGTTTTACTCTTTAGTTTTTAGTTTAGTCTCCAGTCCCCTCATCAGCCTGGTTGCTCTTCTCTGCACTCTTTCTAGAGTCTCTCAACGTCTTTGTTATAGTATGGTGACCAAAAATGGATGCAGGATTCCAAGTGTGATCTTACCAAGGCATTTTAAAGCAGTATTGACACTTTAACACAAGGGTGATCTTGATTCTATCTCTGGGTTAATGCAGCCTAAGAATTAGGTGTGCTTTTTTGGCAGCTGCAGCACACAGCTGGCTCATATTTAAGCAATTGTACTAGTGAATGAACTCTGGTGCTGGGGAAGACTCCTGCGAGTCCCTTGGACTGCAAGGCCATCCAACCGGTCAGTCCTAGAGGAGATCAACCCTGACTGCTCTTTAGAAGGCCAGATCCTGAAGAGGAAACTCAAATGCCTTGGCCACCTAATGAGAAGGAAGGACTCCCTGAAGAAGAGCCTAATGCTGGGAATGATTGAGGGCAAAGAAGAAGGGGACGACAGAGAATGTGGTGGCTGGATGGAGTCACGGAAGCAGTCGGCGTGAGCTTAAATGGACTCTGGGGGATGGTAGCGAACAGGAAGGCCTGGAGGAATGTGGTCTATGGAGTTGCAATGGGTCGGACACGACTTCACAACTAACAACACTAGTGAACACATGTGTCGCCTTTGACACATGTGTTGTAGGTTTGCTACCCCTGTCCTAAAATTTGACATTTCATCAGGATTTTTAAAAAATCAATTTGGGGAGGGTAGTAGCCAATGGAACTCTTAGCTTCTCTTGTGCATGTGGGATGATTTATCCCCAGTGAGGGATAGTAGCATTCCATGAGTAGTTTTGGCTTGAGATGGTCTCCAATTCAATTTGGGTTTCCCAATGGAAACTCTTCCTGCATCTCAAATGCTTGAATTGGATTTGAGGTCTCCAAATCAATTCAAGCAGCTCGGATGACTTCGGAGTCTAATGACTCCTCTTGGGAACCCGAAATGAAATCAGGACAGACTTGCAAAGAATTAAAGACAGCTGAACCAAATTGCAAATCCACCTGGAATCACCTATTCAAATGGGATAGCCGAGCCAGATTGAATTAAACCATTTGTTCCCGGTTACGTAATTGTGCCATGGCTGGAGAAGGAGAAGAAGGAGGTGATTGTGTTCACGGTTTCCATCTTGCCTGTCTCTTTTGAGCTTCAATTTGGGGTAGTGGGGTGGTGGGGAGGAATCCTTAGTGTTACTAGAATGATCCCGCACTGACGATGTTACTTCGCTTGGGGGATAAAACTTCTGCAAGAAAATAACCAAGCTCAGAGAGCACCAAGGACTCCTCGGTCCTCCTCCTCTTCCACTTCCTCCCAAGTCCCATTCCTTTCTAGCACTGATGATATTACCTATTTGGGTAATAAAACATCTACAAGATGTTACCAAGCTCAAAGAGCACCAAGGACCACGGAGTTGTTGTTGTTGTTTTTGTTGTTTTTGTTGTTGTTCTTTTTTTTAATTTGATTTATATGCCGCCCTTCTCCGGAGACTCAGAGCGGCTTACAGTGCATTAAGCAATAGCCTTCATACTTTTGTATATTTTATACAAAGTCAGCTTATTGCCCCCACAAACTGGGTCCTCAATTTATCCACCTTAGAAAGGATGGAAGGCTGAGTCGACCTTGAGCCTGGCTAGGATTGAACTCACAGAATTACAGGCAGCTGGATGTTAATTGCTGCCTTTAGTAGGAGACATTAGCCCCCTACGCTACTCAGGCTCTCCTGTTGTCCTCCTCCTCCCTCCCTCCCTCCCTCCCTCCCTCCCTCCCTCCCTTTCTTCTAGTACTGATAATATTTATTACTTATTTATGTAATTTATATGCCGTCCTATCTGCAGGGACTCAGGGCGGCTCACAACGATAAAAATACATAATCCCTCATTAAAACGGTAAGAATGAAAATTCAGATTTAAAACAGTTAATTAAGAAATCCCCGTCAGTCCAAACTGTGAAATAACCAGGTCTTCAAATCGCGGCGGAACGAGCGAAGGGAAAAGGGAGCCTGGATAGCTCTGCAGACTAAGCACCCTAATTAACATCCAGCTGTCTGCAATTACTCCATGTTCAAATCCCCAGGCTCAAGGTTGACTCAGCCTTCCATCCTTTCTAAAGTAGGTAAAATGAGGACCCAGTTTGTGGGGGCAATAAGCTGACTTTGTATAAATATACAAAAGTATGAAGGCTATTGCTTAACGCATCATAAACTGCCCTGAGTCTTCGGAGAAGGGCGGCATATAAATCAAATTTTAAAAAAAAAGAAGGTCAGGAGCCATCCAGAGCTCCAAAGGAAGTTGGTTCCAGAGGGTGGGTGCGCCCACAGAGAAAGCTCTCCCCCTGGGGGTCGCCAGCCGACACTGTCTGGCCGACGGCACCCTGAGGTGGCCCTGTCTGTGGGAACACACCGGGCGATTGGGGATTGTCACTGGCTGCAGGGGATCTGACAAATATCCCGGGCCTACGCCATGAAGGACTTTATAGATGATAACCAGCACCTTGAACTTCACCTGGAGGCAGTGGTGGGATTCAAGTAATTTAACAACCGGTTCTCTGCCCTAATGATTTCTACCAACAACCAGTTTGCCAAACTGCTCAGAAAGTGAATAACCGGTTCTCCTGAAGTGGTGCGAACTGGCTGAATCCCACCACTGCCTGGAGGGCAACCGGTAACCAATGCAGGTCGCGCAGGAAGGGTGTAACATGGGAGTGTTGGGACGCTCCCATCACAACCCTGTTGTGGCCCCGTCCTCTGAGCCTATCCCATTGGAGGAAGGAAGCTCTGAGCAGGAGGAAGAGGAGCCAGCCAGATCTCCCAGCCCCCCCCCCCTCTGGCACCGTCTCAGGTGCCAGCTGAAAGAGAGCCAAGTAGTGGGGAAACAGGTGTCTCAGATGAGAGTGAGGGAGAGACGTCATTCCTGGACGCACGCCAAAGAAGGCGAGAGAAACGATTACTGCAGCTGCGGAGACGCATGAGGGAATAGACCTGAGTCACTGGATTGGAGTCACAGGATCAATGAGTCACTGGACCACACCCAGAGAGACTATATAACAGACAGAGGGGTGGTAATGATCTCTGTGATGAACAAATTATACTATATCGGTTAGGCATTGGAGTTTACAAGCTGAAGCTGATCAGAGACTTTGCTGAATATTTGTGGTGCTTTTCTTTCTGTATACTATTAAAGTCCTTGGCAGACGGTGTGCATATCGCTGCCAAGTTTGAGATAAGAATTGTGGAGTGTGCCAAGTGCTTCTTAACCCTCGACTGGCTGTGTTTTTGTGGGTCTCTGAAGGGGGGGACAGATCAAACCCGCGTGGCTGCATTTTGCACCAGCTGGAGCCTTCGAGTGGTTTTCAAGGGCAGCCCTAGGTAGAGAGCGTTGCAGTAGTCAAGGCGGGACTATTACCTAGTTGGGTCACGAAACATCTACAAGAAAACGACCAAACTCAGAGAGCACCAGACACCCCACAGTTCAACTCTTAAGCTACAGATGTTCTTTTCTAAAGTCAGGTCTTGCAGTCTCTTAACCATATCAGAGGGTGGCATGGTGTCAGGTTTTGATTAATACCCGTGTGGTTGTTGTTATCTCCGGTAGCTTTCAACCTTCATCTCTGTTGTTGATATTAAGTAGCTCCTGACAGCCTGTGAGAGATTTGCTTGGCATGCCTGCTTTTTATGCTATGCTTTTAACTCGTCTTCGCTTGCCCTAAAAAAATTGAAGCTTAAATTCCTTGTGTTCCATTTGTCTCTGGATCCAAAAGAATCAATTGTCTGGGCCCCTGTGATCCCTGCTTGACACTTGGCAAATCTCTATTTTATAGAGCTACCCTATGTTCTCCCCCAAATGATTGTGCAGTTGCGTGCGGTAACTTCAGCGTTGTTCACAAAAAGCAGAGAAAGGCAATTGACCTTAATGTAAGAGTCTTAACTGCTTCAGTTATCCGATTCTGAGCCGGAAGACTTTAAAAACAAATTTTGGTTGGGTTTGGGAGATTTTTGGTAGCTGAGAAAGAGTCCAGGCGGTCCTCAACTTACGGCCACAACCTAGCCCAACATTTCCGCTGCAAAGCGAGACAGAGGTGACGTGAATTGTGCTCCGTTGTGCGGATTTCCTTGCCACTGCCGTTAAGCGAATCGATGCGGTCGTTAAATTAGTCAAACGGCTGTGAAGTGAATCTGGTTGCCGCGTTGACTTTGCTTGTCAAAAGGGGATCCCGGGACACCCACCCCCCGGGACACGGCAACCCGTCATAAATACAAGTCACTTATTAAGAACCTAAATTTTGATCACGTGACCATGGGGATGCTGCAACGGTCGTAAGGGTGAAAACCAGTCGTAATTCACTTTTTAAAGGATGGTTGTAACTTCGAACGGTCATTAAACGAGCTGTTGTAAGTTGAGGATTAACTGTACTTTACCTGTGCTTTTACATCTTCCAGTGGCTGTGGCAAAATATGAGACAAGCAATGCAGTAACAAGTAACAGAGTTTGGAAGGGACCTTGGAGGTCATCTAGTCCAACCTCCTCACGTAGGAGACCTATACTAGGGATTCGAACTGCCGAACCGCCAATCTTTCTGATTGACAAGCTCAGCGCCTTAGCCACTGAGCCACCTATATTCACCTATACGATGATGATCTGTCCCCCTCTGCAGATACCCACAAAAACACAGCCAGTCGAGGGTTAAGGAAGCACTTGGCACACTCCACAGTTCTTATCTCAAACTTGGCAGTGATATGCACACCGTCTGCCAAGGGCTTTAATAGTACACAGAAAGAAAATCACCACAAATATTCAGCAAAGTCTCTGATCAGCTTCAGCTTGTAATTCCAATGCCTATCCGATAGAGTATTTGTTCATCACAGAGATCATTACCACCCCTCTGTCTATTATATAGTCTCTGGGTGTGGTCCAGTGACTCATTGATCCTGTGACTCCAGTCCAGTGACTCAGGTCTATTCCCTCATGCGTCTCCGCAGCTGCAGTAAGCGTTTATCTTGCCTTCTTTGGCGTGCGTCCAGGAATGACGTCTCTCCCTCACTCTCATCTGAGACACCTGTTTCCCCACTACTTGGCTCTCTTTCAGCTGGCACCTGAGACGGTGCCAGAGGGGGGGGGGGGCTGGGAGATCTGGCTGGCTCCTCTTCCTCCTGCTCAGAGCTTCCTTCCTCCAATGGGATAGGCTCAGAGGACGGGGCCACAACAGATGAATACAGGTCGCGCTTGACTTACAATGGTTCATTTAGTGACCATTCAAAGTCACAACGGCACTGAAAAAAGCAACTTACGACCGTTTTTCACACTTATGACCGTTGCCATATCCCCATTCTCATGGGATCAAAATTCGGACGCTTGGCAACCGAGTCGTGTTTATGACCGTTGCAGCGTCCGGGGCGGGGGGGGGGGAGGTTTCACACAACCCCTTTTGCGACCTTCTGACAAGCAAAGTCAGCGGGGAAAGCCAAATTCACTTAACAACCGTGTTAAGTGTTAACAACAATTGTGGCACGCAAGGTTCTAAATTCACCAATTCATTTCTTTGGTGAAATTCGCTTCACCAATGTTTCCCTTAGCAAGGAAAATTGGGGGCTCGTTTTCGGTCGTAAATTGAGGACTACCTGTATTGTTCTCAGTCCACACCGAGATTGCTTGGACTGTGTGCGCACGTATTGTGCGTGCATTGTGTAGCAGTTTAGCGAGGTGAACTGGGATGGAGAGTACGGGGGCGGAACGAATTACAAATGGCATAAAGTACATGGATCAAACGGCTGCAAAATTTGGAAATTAAAAATAAATGAAAGTGGCCAAGGATTTGTTTCCTTTCCATTTCAGAAACAGAGGGAGAGGGAGAGAGAGAGAGAGAGAGAGGGAGGCATGGAGAGAAATTCCTGGAACCTTTCAAATTAATCAATTTTATTGTATCGTAAGACACTTCGGATCAAGCCTGGGTCATCACAGGAATGGAGCAAAGTATCCAGGGAGCTTTTAAAAGTACGTGTAATTCTAGGAGGGGTGGGGTGGGGGGACGAGGGAGAGGGGAGAAAGGAGAGCGGGAGCAGAAGGAGATGGCGAGAACAAAAGAGCTTAGCAAAAGGTCATAAATAAAATATGCGCCTGAAGCCTTGCCTTACGCAGTATTGTAAAGTCATTGGAGAACTTTACAATGATCTGTGAAAGATCAGGAACTCAGTTGGGAAGTTTGTAGTCTGGATAATATCCCGGGGGGGGGGGGGGAGAAAGATGTTGTCATGACATGCATGATGTCATTCATTCTCCCCTACCCTCCTTTCCCTTCCCTCTTTCCTTCCTTCCATTCTCCATCCCTCCCTCCCTCCCATCCCTTACTCCCTCCCTTCTTTCCTTCCATCCTCCCTCCCTCTCTTCCCTTCTTTCCCCTTTCTCTCTCCTTTCCCTTTCCTCCCTTCTCCCTTCCCTCTGTATAGAAACAGAGAGCAAATCTGCACTCCCTCTAGCATTGATGATGTTACCTCGTTGGGTTATGAAACATCGGCAAGAGAGTGGACAAGTTTAGAGACCATCATGGTTACATGTCACAAAAAGTGAATTTGTTAAATTATTTTTCTCAGCTGGATAGATTTTTAATCAAGACCATTTTTAACCATTATTGTTAATTTGGCTTTTCCCTGTCTAGAACTGGAATAGGTTGTTCTTACTCTAAACAAACAACTGCCATTGACCTACAGAAATGCGCATTTCAGGTTTGCAAAGTTTTGGCAATAATACACCTGGCAGTTAAATGAAAATCATAATGTCGACATCTAAGTTGTGATCAGAGTTGTAGTTGTAGGATGTGAAATGCCTGTTTTATGCTGGATCGTTAAAACGAGTTGGGAATCCTTTGGGTGTATTGTGTAATCTTCTGCTGGATAGGATCTCTCTCCAAATGTTTGGATCTGATCACTGCACTGGTATTGAGTGACTTCAATCTCTAGGTCCTGAGATTTGAGTCCAGGTAGTGTTGCCAGGTAGCTCCGCTGCCAGATAGCTCCGCTGGCAGCAGAGACAGACAGTGAGGAGGCTGGGAAGGACCATGGACCAGTCCTGGAGTCTGGGGAAGGCCCGGACGAGGGCTCTGCATCAGAGGCAGAGATGGGGCCAGGGCCATATGGGAGTAATACGCGGACTCCGGAGCTCCAGAGGTGTTGTGGCCCCGTCCTCTGAGCCTATCCCTTTGGAGGAAGGCAGCTCTGAGCAGGAGGAAGAGGAGCCAGCCAGATCTCCCAGCCCTCCCCCTCTGGCACCGGCTCAGGTGCCAGCTGAAAGAGAGCCAAGTAGTGGGGAAACAGGTGTCTCAGATGAGAGTGAGGGAGAGACGTCATTCCTGGATGCACGCCAAAGAAGGCGAGACAAAAGAGTATTGCAGCTGCGGCGTATGAGGAAATCCTGAGTCACTGATTGGAGTCATGGGATCAGTGAGTCACTGGACCACACCCAGAAGCATATGTATATAAGACAGTACGGTGGGTCACGAAGTTCGTGACGAACAAAGCTAAACAAACGGAGCAACCTCGTAGTCTTGGAAGCTAGATGAACGGCAAAGCTACGTAGGTGATTTTCTTGTTTGTGTAAACCAATAAAGTCCTTGGCAGACGGTGTGCATATCGCTGCCAAGGCTGAGATAAGAACTGCGGAGTGTGCCAAGTGATTATTAACCCTCGGCTGGCTGTGGTTTTGTGGGTCTCTGAAGGGGGGGGACAGATCAAGAGGCTGACAGTAGAGAGGCAGAGGAACAGGAGGAGCCTGTTTCTAGTGTACGCATGCGAAGAGCTGCCAGAAGGCAGGAGAAGCTCAAGCAAAGAGGACAACTCAGGAGTAAGGCCAGAAGATGATTGGCCCTTCCCATAAGGCTTAAAAGAGCAGCAAGAAGCCATTGGGTTCAATTTATAAGCCAACCACCTTCCTGGTTTACTTGCATTTTCAAAAAAAATAAAAATGTTTAGTTGCTCTTAATTTGTTTGCTAATTGTTCCTGTTCATTTATATTTATTTCATGTTTTTTCACTTCCATCAACTTCTTAAATTTTGGGGAAGTCTTTTTCTAGTTTCTTATACCCCTCGTTTAATCTTATCTGTTTTTGTCTTTTTCTTTTTATTCTTTTTTCCCAAATACGTTATTGCCAGACCTCTAATACAAGCTTTCATAGTATCCCCTACCGTCTGAAGTGATATGTCCTCTTCTTTATTTATTTTAAAGAAAAACTCTAATTCTTTTTCCATCAACTGTTGAAATTCTTTTTCGTTTAATATTGTTGCATTTAAAAGATTCCAGTGCTTCTTGTCAGCGTCTCTTGAACTATGTGGGGTTTTTTGCCAAGAAAAGTCTTTGGCAGATTGCCAGAGACATCTAAGGCTGTTGATAAGGCCCCTGGACTGGTTATTAAGAATGTTGTTTTGGACTAAGCTGAGAATGAATTAATTCTCAGCTGTTTTAATAAAATAAGTTTGTTGAGGACTGAATTGTGTTTTGTAATCATTACCTTGGTCATAACAGGTAGGCAGTCACTTGTCTGAAATGGAATAGAGTAGTGATGGCGAATCTTCTCGGCAACTAGTGCCCAAATCGGAACGGGCATGCATGCAGCTGGCCGGAATAGTGCATGCCTGTTTTTTGGCTGTTTTCCGGGCCCTTTTCAGGCTGTTTTCCGGTCCTCTGGCGCCTGCGAAGACCAGCTGGACAGCATGCATATGTGCACCGTAGGTTCGCCATCACGGGAATAGAATCTCTTGCTTGAGAACTGGGTTGGACTAGGACTGCCAAGATTCCTTCCAGCTCTATTCTGATTGATTGATTGACCATGGCAGTTCATGGTGTAGAAAGTTAGCACCTACCCCTCTCCTAGAAGAGCGAAATATTTTGAGAAATATTAAAAAAGCAGAATATTATATTTCCCCAAATGAGAAATGGAGAAACATGTTTTTTTAGAGGGAGAAAGCAGCCCCCACCTTTCTTAGTAGCCCTCAGCACTTAAGAGATAAAGAGCATAAAGAGATACCGTATTTTTCAGAGTATAACATGCACCAGAGTACAAGACGCACCTTAGTTTTTGGGAAGGAAAATAAGAAAAAGGCTGATTGGCAGGTGGATCGGCCTCTGGAATACCCCCAATCAGCTGTTCCCAGAGGTGAATTTTAGCAACAGCTTCCTTGGTTGTGAGCTCTGTGCCTTGTTTTTTTTCCCTGCCTCTGAAACTTCTGAAACTCCGTTTTAGAAAAACTTTTTCCTGCCTCTAAAAGCCTCTGAAACAGAGCTTCAGAAGAAAAGCCTCTGAAGTTCTGTTTGGGTGCTTCTTTTCTGAAGCTTTGTTTCTGATGCTTTTTTCAGCCTCTGAAACCTCCGTTTGAGAAGCTGGACAGGGCTACATTCAGAGTATAAGATGCACCCAGATTTTCACCCTCTTTTTTGGGGAAAAAAGGAGCATCTTATATTCCGAAAAATACGGTAGATAGCACTATTCATAAGCAAATCCCCTGCAGCAAGGTCTGAACCAAGGTAGGGTTAGCTCTCAGCCACAATAGGAATTGCCCAACAAGCCCCTTCATCGCATCACCCTCAGAAACTTCAACCAAACCTAGCTCAGACAAACTCCTAGGATTTGTACATGGCCCCATGGGAGTCAACAGCCAATAGAACACATGTTCTTGCACAGGAACAGGAAGCTCAAGTGCAAAGCCCAAGAGAAGGTATAAATACCCCTCACTCTCAACTCCATGTGGTCAGCTGTCCAGAGCCCCCCCCCATGTGATTCTGCTTCATTGTTAAACCATCTTTCCAATCAGCCTCCGTGTTTCCAGTGTCTTTCTCCCAGTTTGGAACTGAACCAGAGGGATATTTCTCCCCACAATGGGCAGTCCACTTTTATCTCAACATTTGCTGAAGACTGTACCTTAGACTTAATTTTCATCTCTGAGCAGTTGGCTATGATCTAGATGTGAAGGACATTAGTACCTGATCCTTTATCACAATTTTACTTCCTGATCAAGATGAGATTCATCTCTGTAGATCGGGGGTCGGCAACCTAAAAACTCAAAGAGCCACAAAGGAACTAACAGACAAAGAACGGACAAAGGTCTCTTCAATTCTGGAGCTGGCTGGAAGTCCAGTTCCCCCATCATAGTCTCCTCCTAGTGCGGCGTCTTTTTTCCTCTGCCGACTGGAAGTCCAGTTCCCCCACCATAGTCTCCTCCTAGCACGGCATCTGTTCTGTCCCCGACCCCACGCACACACACCAACAAGCATTCAGGAGTTAAGGAGCAAACCAGCCAGCAAAAACCTAGTGGCTGCCTGCCAAGAGTTTATTAGTTACAAAGAGGAGAGATAACTTCTCCCCACTTCTGGCACATCAAAGGTAAGCAGCTCAATAATTACAATTCATTCCAGAGATAATCCAGTCTTAAAGCAAGAGTCCGGCAATGCAGAATGGCATGGAAGCTTTTAGCTTTGTTCGTCACAAGGTCTGACTGGCCACCACGGTCCCTTTTATATCCTGTGGGGTGTGCTCCAGTGACTCAGCTAATCTCTGGCATGCCTTCCCTTCTGCTGTGCACGTTTCTCCCTGCGTCGCTGTCGAGGATCCAGCCAGCATTTATCTCCTTCGTCGCTGTCCACCTGTGGCTGCGGAGACGTGCTTGGCTCTGAGCCTATCTCTTGCCCTTCGGTGTCCTCTGGGGGCATTGCCAGAGAGGAGGGTCCTGGAGAGGGAGGCCTTGCCAACTCCTCCCTTTCATTCTCGGAGTCCTCTCCTGACGATGACACAGGCTCAGGCAACGGAGCCACAACAGCATCCTTTTTCCTCTACCTGTCCTAACTGAAAGCCCTATCAATTGTGAAACCAACCAGCAACAGGGAGCCGCAGCAGAGGGATGAAAGAGCCACATGCGGCTCCAGAGCCGCAGGTTGCTGACCCCTGCTGTAGACTAAGGACTGTCTAACTTGGATGGTCCACGCTGGGAGCCTGATGGATCTAGCGATGGAAGATTTTTTTTAGAGATTTCCTCAATGGTTCTGTTGCTAGACTAGTCAGTTTCTGGTACACGTAGTTCTTGAATTAGAACCCCAAATTTTCATTGCTAAGCAAGACAATTGTTAAATGAATTTTGCCCCATTTTTTTTGACCTTTTGATTCCCATTTTATGGAAGCTGAGGCCTCCAGGTGGGCTGGAATCACAATCTCAGGTTTCCAGCCAAATTTCCAAATTTTGTTCCTGGTTGGGAAGTCCGGAAGTCATACCTGGTGGGAGGGTTCCGGATAGCAGATGCTTCTTTATGTACACCTGTGTTAAATCTTTTTATGTTCCTGAGCTTAATTTGTAGTTTTTCACGATGAAAAGTGTTTGCTCTTAGAACTCACATCATTCTTAAATTTGTTGTGATGGAATCATTTCATTTCCAAACAAACTGTTCGTCTATTAGGCTGAATGCAGATTTAATCATCCTTCCTTTTTTTCATTTCAAAATGCATTCATAAAAACAGAAATATGCCAATTATAAATGTTCTCACTGAAGGGTGACAACTCATACTGATTCCTCAGTTTGACTTTCTCCTTTTTCTCCTTTCTCTACTATTTCTTCTTCTTCTTCTTCTTCTTCTTCTTCTTCTTCTTCTTCTTCTTCTTCTTCTTCTCCTCCTCCTCCTCCTCCTCCTCCTCCTCCTCCTCCTCCTCCTCCCCCCTCCTCCTCCCCCTCCTCCTCCTCCTCTCATCTCCTTTCCCTTCCTCCCTCCTCCTCCCTTCCTTTCTCCCTCCCTCCCTCCCTTCCCCTCTATTTATTCAGTCAGTATTTAACTAAGTTATCTTGGGCCGTGGGCATTACATTTAAAGAACTCTGCTTTTTAAATCTATCCACCTTGATGGCTTAATGATGATACTTTAGAGCGAATGTGATCAGATTTACCAGAATAAGGAGCTAAATCTTAGAAATTTTTTAAAGGAAAAAGAACTTATCTGTCTCCAAAAGAGAATAGAATTTGTGTTCGGCTCTAGGTCTTCTGAAAGTCTCAATCATTTTGTTTTTTTTCAGCAGATGGTAGGAAAACAGGGAGACCCTCTGCAAAATAATTATCATTTTGGTTTCATTTTGGGGTATATAGAAAACACAATTGCTTTTTTCCCTCATACTTCAAAAGACTATAAGGAAAAGCAATTGAATGAATGGAATTGAATCTAATTGGAGAGAATGGTCCAATTAGATTAGAAGCACAGTAACTGCTTCGCCTTCTCTATTTTATTTTTGCCTTCTCTTCTCTTTGTTAATTTCATCTCCTCTGAGTTTGACAGATTGGGGAGGGGGAAAACGGGGGATACTTGCCTCAGTTCTCCTTCTTCCAACTAGCACCGCCTCTTGTGGGCCCTCTATGGGGGCGAGACCTTGGCCCCCACAGAGAGGGCTTGCAACTTGGGTGTCCTCCTGGATACCCGGCTGTTTTTAGAAGAACATGTGACGGCTGTGGCCAGGGGGGCTTTTTATCAGGTTCGCCTGATTCACCAGTTGCACCCCTTTCTGGACCGGGACTCCTTGCGCAAGGTCACTCATGCCCTCGTCACTTCCTGTCTGGACTACTGTAATGCTCTCTACATGGGGCTCCCCTTGAAGAGCACTCGGAGGCTCCAACTGGTCCAGAATGCGGCCGTGCAGACAATTATGGGAGCGATTCAGCGCACCCATGTAACACCCTTCCGGCGCGAGCTGCACTGGCTCCCGGTGGTCTTCCGGGTGCAATTCAAGGTGGTGGTGACCATCTTTAAAGCACTCCATGGCTTAGGACCCGGGTACTTGCGAGACCACCTTTTGCTGCCGATAGCCTCCCACCAGCCAATACGCTCCCACAGAGAGGGACTCCTCAGGGTGCCATTGGTCAAACAGTGTTGATTGGCGGCCCCAGGGGGAGAGCCTTCTCTGTGGAGGCACCTGCCCTCTACAACGAATTGACCTCGGAGATACGGATGATCCCTGACCTACGCACCTTTCGCCGTGCCCTCAAGACGCTATTGTTCCAACAAGCGGGGCTGGCCTAGACATGATTTTTAATTGGGGTTTATTTTTAATGATTAGGCCAATGCTTTAATATGTTTTTTAAAATGTTTTTTTTTAATTTTGTACCTGGACTTGTTTTATTGTTGGCTGTGCACCGCCCTGAGTCCTCTGGGAGAAGGGTGGTATAGAAATCGAATAAAATCTAAATCTAAATCTCTCCTTCCCACATCCCCATTTAGACTTTCACAAAAACCTTCCTTTTCCCATTGCAGTCCACTCGTCTGAGAAGTTAAATTCTCAGATGTTGCTTCTGTCATCTCCCTTGGGTATCCTTAAGTGTTAGAGGCAGTGCTACTTTCCCTTCACCCTTAAGTGAAGCGTGTAACAGCCTGGAAAAACTCCGGAAAAAATGAACAGGGAGAGGTTTCCTTTGCTTTATAAATCGTGATGGCGAACCTATGGCACACCAGAGCCCTCTCTGCAGGCACACTAGCCATCGCCGCAGCCCAGCTCTACTGTGCATGCATGCACTCCTCCCACCAGCCAGCTGCTCTTCGGCTCTCAGCCACGCATGCATGTGGGGTGGGGCGCATATGCAGGGGGCACTCGCATTGCAGCCCCCCTCCCCCGGTGCTCTGTTTTGGGCCCGGAAGTCCTCGTGCATCACCCTGGAAGCCAAAAATGGCCAGTGGGGGTATGCATGCGGGGTGGGGCGGTCCGTGCATGCATGGGGGGGGGGGGGCGGGGTCACATGGGACCATGCATGCATTGTATTATTTTTTATTTATTTATTTATTTATTGAATTTCTATACCGCCCTTCTCCCAAAGGACTCAGGGCGGTGAACAGTTTAAGATTTCATATACATATAAATATATTTTATAAACAGTAAATAATAAATTGAGTCAACTTGGTGTATCTACTAAGACTTTGGCATAGAATTTTGATGTTTATGTTAGCCCTGCTTCTTGAAATAGAAAGGTCTTCAGGGCACGTCGGAAAGTGCGAAGATCTGGGATTATTCGTATTCCAGGGGGTATTTTGTTCCAAAGCGTAGGTGCCCCCACAGAGAAGGCTCTCTCCCTTGGAACTACTAGACGACATTGTTTTAATGATGGTACTAGGAGTAGGCCCACTCTGTGAGAGCTTATTGGTTGGTGGGAGGTTATCGGTTGCAGCAGGTGGTCTCGTAAGTACTCAGGTCCTAAGCCATGGAGCACTTTAAAGGTAAGAACCAACACCTTGAAGCGCACTCGGAAGGCCACTGGAAGCCAGTGCAGCTCGTGTAGAAGAGGTGTTACATGTGAGCGCCATGTTGCTCCCATAATTACTCACGCAGCCGCATTCTGGACCAGTTGGAGCTTCCAGGTGCACTTCAAGGGGAGCCCCATGTAGAGAGCATTGCAGTAGTCAAGTCGGGAAATGGGTGTGGGCGCATGGGCGTGCTGTTGAGGATGGGCGTACTTTCGGCACGCGACGACAAAAAGTTCAGCCATTGCTGCTCTATAATAATAGAACGAAACTCGTCGAATGCCAGTGACGGAAAGGAAATGGCGAATGGACAAGAAACGAGCCATGCTGAATGCCATTAACCTCTTGGGATTCAGTGTCACCAGAAGGAGAAACAGCCATTAAATTGGCATGGCTTTTAAAGAGGAGGCAGGCTGGCTGACAGCTATTCGAGGATTTAGCCATCGCTTCAAGGTTGAAGAGGAGCTCGCCTTGAAATATCAAACGCAGAGGAGCAGTGGTGGGAGGCGGGAGTGGGGCTATCTCGGTCCCCCCTTTTGAGAATATCATAAATGCATCCGATCTGGGCGCTGTGTGAAGCAAAACGGCAGATTAAGAGGATCCTTGAACCAATCCAATGGGGAGTCTCTTGATTTTTTTTATTTCTGTGTTAGATTTTCATCCTGCTTTCATTACTTGATATGGAACTGAAGGTGGTGAGCACACCTAATATTTATTTATTTATTTATTGGTTCAATTTATATGCCGCCCTTCTTTGAAGACTCAGGGTGGCTTACAATGCGTTAAGCAATAGCCTTCATACTTTTGTATATACCTGCTTAGTAGGGCTTTTGGCCCCACCTAAACAGTGTTCTTTTTTATACAAAGTCAGTTTATTTCCCCCACAATCTGGGTCCTCATTTTACCTCTCTCGGAAGGATGGAAGGCTGAGTCAACCTTGAGCCTGGTGAGATTCGAACTCGCAGTAATTGCAGGCAGCTGGTGTTACTTAACAGCACTTTAATCTGCTGTGCCACCAAGGCTCTTCCTTCCCTGTCCTATTTTTTCCCCCTCAACAACAACCCTGTGAGGTGGGCTGAACTGAAGGAGAGAGAGACTGGCTCAAAGTGACCCATCTGGTTTTTTCATGCCTAAGGTGTGACTAGAACTCACTGTCTCCTGGTGATTGACCCAAAGTCACCCAGTGTGTTTTCATGCCTAAGGCAGAACTAGAACTCCCGGTGTCATGATGATTGGCCCAAAGTCATCCAATCAGCTTTCATGCCTCAGCCAGAACTAGAACTCCCAGTGTCTTGATGATTGCCCCAAAGTCACCCAATTAGCTTTCATGCCTCAGCCAGAACTAGAATTCCCAGTGTCTTGATGATTGGCACAAAGTTACCCAATGGGTTTTCATGCCTCAGGAAGGACTAGAACTCATGGTCTCCTGATGATTGGCTCAAGTCACCTGGTTGACTTTTATCCCTAAGGCAGAACTAGAACTCATGGTCTTCCTGTTTGGCTCCTGATTGGCTTCACTAGCTGTTCTGACTCCTTGTATTTGGCCCCCCAGTTTTACTTCTTAATTTTCACAATTTGTCAATTCTAACTTATAAAATTTGAAGCTGCTCTGTTGGTTTATTTAAGGGTCAGTGTTTCAAATACCATTTTATTTTAATC
This sequence comes from Coluber constrictor foxii, assembly GCA_038048745.1. Lineage (NCBI taxonomy): Eukaryota > Metazoa > Chordata > Lepidosauria > Squamata > Colubridae > Coluber > Coluber constrictor. The sequence continues at coordinate 8,273,382 of CM075960.1, forward strand.
ATGTTCTTTTACGGAATAGGTTTAATTACGCCCAGCCACCAAAAAGCACCACAATCAAGATGGGTACATAATTGATGAAGAAATCAATAATACAAAATGCCCGTTTATTTCTTTATTAGATTTGTAAATGTCAATCTATAAAACAGAACGTTCATTTATTCCTTCATTAGATTTTTCAAGGTCCATAATAAGCTGAGACCAAGCACTCAGTTGACCCATCCTTGGCCAAAAAAAACCCCCTGCCTTTTTCTGAAGCTTTGCAACATCCATTAGTTGACTGGGATAGGCTGGTTGCAATTGGTGACATGATAGCAGTGTTCCAATATTTGAGGGGATGTTACGAAGAGAAGAGAAGGAAAGGGAAGGGAAGGGAAGGGAAGGGAAGGGAAGGGAAGGGAAGACAAGAGGGAAGAGAAGAGAAGAGAAGAGAAGAGAAGAGAAGAGAAGAGAAGAGAAGAGAAGAGAAGAGAAGAGAAGAGAAGAGAAGAGAAGACAAGACAAGACAAGACAAGACAAGACAAGACAAGACAAGACAAGACAAGACAAGACAAGACAAGACGGAAGAGAAGAGAAGAGAAGAGAAGAGAAGAGAAGAGAAGAGAAGACAGGACAGGACAGGACAGGACAGGACAGGACAGGACAGGACAGGACAGGACAGGACAAGACAGGACAAGACAGGACAAGACAAGACAGGACAAGACAAGACGGAATAGAAGAGATGACAAGAGAAGAGAAGAAGGAACAGAAGAGAAGACAAGAGAAGAGAAGAAGGAGTAGAAGAGAAGACAAGAGAAGAAGGAATAGAAGAGAATAGACAACAGAATAGAACAAACAGAAAGGATAGGATAAAACACAGAATAGAAAAAAGAACAGAATACAACAGAGAACAGAACAGAATAGATTAGAGAAAACGGATTGGAGAAGAGGAGAGGAGAGGAGAGGAGAGGAGAGGAGAGGAGAGGAGAGGAGAATAGAATAGAACAGAGAACAGAATAAATTAGAGAAAATGGATTGTAGAAGAGAAGAGAGAGAAGAAAAGAGGGTAGAACAGAGAACAGAGAACAGACTAGAACAGAACAGAACAGAATAAAATAGAAAACAGAACAGAACAGAATTAAATATACTGTGCCTTCCAATCACTCTTGGCTGCTGGTAACAGACTGGATGAATCTCTACTGTTTTCTTAGCAAACTTCTCAGAAGTGATTTGCTGTTCCCTGTTTGTTTGTTTGTTTGTTTGATTGATTTATTGACCTTACTTAATTTATTGAATCTTACTGTAGAGTAACTCTGGACAGTTTGCAGTCATAAAAATATGTCTATACATATACAATGAAAACATAAATATTCATATATGCAATTAAATATACATATACAATACACATATACAATGTCTATACATATACATACAATTAAAACATAAAAATCTCTTCCTGAAATGTTCATGCCAAAGGCAGAACTATAACTCCCGGTCTCCTGGTTTCCAGCCCAATGCTTTTAACCTGCTCTCTTTAATCTAATGCTAAATTATACTCTCGGCTGATGGCAGTTTTGGCTTTGGCAAGTCAAACGGTTTATGGGGGAACTTGACAGAACGTGAAATGTTAGTAAACATTTCATGTTCTGTCAAGTTCCCCCATAAACTCAATCAATTGTCTCAGATCATGATTTTTATCGTCGCTGTGCGAAGAACCACATTAGAAGCGTCCTTTGCCATTGTGCAGAGCTGGAAATGATACTAACACGATGCCCAGATATGGGGCTGGCAGCTCGAAAACCCTTGATAGCGCTGTAGGAATTAAAATATTAAGTGTCACATTTGTACACCTATAATAGATATTTGTAACTGACTGTTTATAACAGCTATTTACTCTCCACAGATTAGAAGGAGGCAGGAATAAAGAATTGAAGTGTTTGTACCGTGATTTTAATACCAGGCATTATGTGTCAGTTTTCTATAAAGTGAAAATGATCATTAATCCAACAGAAAATCATTATTTTTTTCATCGCCTGGATATTTCTGTGGGTTTTTTAAAAGAAAGAAACTGGTTGTTCAGCTAATTGATGGCAAAACATAGTTCTGAGGGTAATATTTTTCTCTAAAGGGTGGTACCCATTTTAATTGGCAGAAAAATGATTTTGATTGTTAATTCAGCTCCAAAATACGAGTTGGCTTTTTTTGTTTTATATACGTTCTTGTGAATTATATGTTGTTTGTATAAAGTTGAACAATGTTGTCTTAGTCCTAATACAGGAGGGGCAGGGGCAGGGAGGAAGAGGAGGGGAGGAGGAGGAGAGGAGGAGGAGGAGGAGGAGGAGGAGGAGGAGGAGAAGAAGAAGAAGAAGAAGAAGAAGAAGAAGAAGAAGAAGAAGAAGAAGAAGAAGAAATAGTAGAGAAAGGAGAAGGAGAAGGAGGAGAAAGTCAAACTGAAGAATCTGTTGAGTTGTCACCCTTAACTGAGAAATTTATAATTGGCATATTTCTATGTTTTCACGAAAGCTTTTAGAAATGGAAAAATGGAGGATGATTAAATCTGCATTCAACCTAATAGGCGAACAGTTTGTTTGGAATGAAATGATTCCTTCACAGCAAATTTAAGAATGATGTGCGTTCTTAGAGCAAACACTTTTCATAGTGAAAAATTACCAATTAAGCTCAGGAACATAAAAAGATTTAACATATACACAGGTGTACATAAAGAAGCATCTGCTATCCGGAACCAGAGGAAGAGGAAGAGAAGAGAGAAGGAGAAGGAGAAGGAGAAGGAGAAGGAAAAGGGAGAAGGAAAAGGAGAAGGAGAAGGAGAAGGAGAGGAGGAGGAGGAGGAGAAGGAGGAGGAAGAGGAGGAAGAGGAGGAGGAAGTAGAAGACAAAATAAATAATAATAATAATAATAATAATAATAATAATAATAATAATAATAATAATAATAATTAGAAGAAGAAGAAGAAGAAGAAGAAGAAGAAGAAGAAGAAGTTCCTAGGTCCTTGGTTAGGACTCGAGCTGCTGCGCTATTTTATTATTATTATTATTATTATTATTATTATTATTATTATTATTATTATTATGTCTTCTACTATAATAATAATAATAATACTAAGAAGAAGAAAAAGTTCCTAGGTCCTTGGTTAGGACTCAAGCTGCTGTGCTATTATTATTATTATTATTATTATTATTATTATGTCTTCTACTATAATAATAATAATACTAAGAAGAAAAAGAAGTTCCTAGGTCCTTGGTTAGGACTCGAGCTGCTGCGCTATTTATTATTATTATTATTATTATTATTATTATTATTATTATTATTATTATTATTATTATTATTATTATTATGTCTTCTACTATAATAATAATAATACTAAGAAGAAGAAGAAATTCCTAGGTCCTTGGTTAGGACTCGAGCTGCTGTGCTATTAATTATTATTATTATTATTATTATGTCTTCTACTATAATAATAATAATACTAAGAAGAAAAAGAAGTTCCTAGGTCCTTGGTTAGGACTCGAGCTGCTGTGCTATTAATTATTATTATTATTATTATATTATTATTATTATTATTATTATTATTATTATGTCTTCTACTATAATAATAATAATACTAAGAAGAAAAAGGAAGTTCCTAGGTCCTTGGTTAGGACTCGAGCTGCTGCGCTATTAACCAGCCTCAAAGGCTGTGAATCTCACTAATGATTTAATAATAATAATAATAATAATTGTACCAGGAGACGCCAGAGTTGAAGAAAAAGAACTGGTAAAAATTATGAAATATCATGACCTGCCATTGAAATTACACGGCTGTGGATGAAACATATAACAGTCATACCCACCTTCGTCGGGGCACTTGGTATCATGTCCAAGAATTTTACAAAACACATCAAGAAATTGCAGCTTCCTGCAATAACGCTGCGCTACTCGGAACATCATATATTTTAAGAAGGTCCTTGGTTGATACCTAGGACGCTGGCAGCAACCCGTATCAACCATTAGCACCAGTCAATGGTATTTGTGATCCATTTTTAAATGTTCAGTTGACTTAATGAATAAAAGAGATAATAATAATGAGGGGGAACTGAGATACGGAAAGCAGAGACAGTGATAATGATTGTAATAAAGGGACATAACCAGAGCCTTGTTAGACGTGAGACAGCATTATTGCAGAGGTGAACTGATCTGCACCGTGTGTGTGTGTGTGTGTTTATTAGTAAGATGTTCGGGATGAAATGTTCAGGTCCTGGTTTTCATAGAAACATGGCAGGTAATTAAGAAGAAGAGCAGGTGCCCCTTTTTCAGAAAAGATTTGGCTTCATGAAATATTTAGTGTAAGAGTTAATGGGCCGCCATCTTTACACTGAGGAAAATGCCAAATTAGGGCTCCCTTCTTTTCCATCAATTACATCTCCCACACTTGTCCTTATTAATGCCTCACTTTTTATTTACGCAAATAAAATAGGTGCCGTAAAAAGGAAGAGGAACGAAGTGAGCATTCTTTCAGACAATCCTCTGAATGAAAGGCCAACTGATAGTATAAAAAGAAAAAAAAAAAATGAGCTAGCAAGCAGCTCAATATAAGGATTAAATTAAATTAAACTGGCGTTGAACACAAGATAAATACTTTATGAGAAGCTTGGTGAGCCTCGTGAGCTGATCCTTCTTTTATAACTCCCATCCCAGGCAGAATAAAACAGAGAATGAAAGAAAAATATAATTAGCAAGAAAGCATGTGGATGCCAACTGATCAAAATATTAGTAGAGAGGCCAGCAGGGGGCAGCACTGGCTGATCTTGTCTGGACTTAGAAGTTAAGCAAGGATGATCTTGGTTGATTCCTCTTTGGATGTGACACCACCAGGAGATCTCAGAACTGGGAAATTGGAAAAAAAAAGCCTTAGAAAAATTAGCAACCACTTCTTTGCATATCATTATCAAATGAAATCCTCAACTTAGAATAGTTCATTTAGGGACCGTTTGAAGTTACAGCAGCACTGAAAAAAGTGATGTAGGACCATTTTTCACACTTATGATCATTGCAGCCAGCAGTGGGTTTTACATTTGGTTACCACCGGTTCGCCGCACGTCTGCATGCTCGCTTCAATGCACGCCGCACCTCCCCTGCATGCGCTTTGCAGCATCTTCAAGGTCTGCTGATTCAGATGCTTGACAACTGACTCGTAGTTATGACGGTTGCAGTTTTCCCCGGAGTCATGTGATCGACTTTTGCGGCAAGCAAAGTCAATGGGGAAGCCAAATTCACTTAACAACCATGTTCCGAATGATATTTGCACAAAAGTGTAAAGGGAGCCTGGATAGCTCAGCAGACTAAAAGCATTGTGATTGACTCCAGCTGTCTGCAATTACTGTAAGTTCGAATCTCCCCAGGCTCAAGGTTGACTCAGCCTTCCATCCTTTCTAAGGGAGGTAAATTGAGGACCCAGTTTGTTGGGGCAATAAGCTGACTTTGTATATATATAAACAGCCTCCCTTTATTTATATAGAATTATCAGCAAAAATATTAAAAACATAGAAAATAGCTTGTCGGCTATATTATACTGTCTGGATGGCCCATGAGATTGGGCTGAAGGCAAAAAATTGGAGATTTGCGATATCTCCTTCTCCATTCGTGGGTAATCCAGGATGACTTAACAAACATATACACACACACACACACACACACACACACACACACACACACACACACACAAAAGTATGAAGGCTATTGCTTAACGCATTGTAAGCCGCCCTGAGTCTCCGGAGAACGGCGGCATATAAATCAAATTTTTAAAAAAAGTGGAAAGCAGAAAAAAATCCCTACAAAGGGAGAGGTAATTAGAAAATATTGGAATGTGCAGAAATGAATAGGTTGACATTGGCGATTAAAGGAAAACAGAATCAGAGTATTACAACATTTGGGGGAAAATTTTATCAATGGATAGAAAGTGAGTATAGACAATAAACATGGTAAAGGCAAGAATTTGAGATGAATATGTTGTAGTATGTTAAAATTAAATGAAAAAAAAAAGGAAGGATAAATATATATGTTAAGAATGATGATAAACTTTGAAGATGATGGCACAAAAGTTATACCCCAGATGATACATGGATTGATTAATAATGTACAGGAATATTAGAAGAGGAATAATTTTATGTGTAACAATTTTAAACTGTAGTTTTATCGATGTTTGTATGTTTGTGTTTTTATCTTGGCTGTACACCGCCCTGAGTCCTTCGGGAGAAGGATGGTATAGAAATAAAATTAAAGTAAAGTAAAAATAATTGTAAAGTAAAAAAGAAATTTGAAATGAAGATGTATGTAAATAGAAATAGGGTCTGCTTAAATACCACCCTAGATTGAATTAAAAAAGAAAACAACAAAGTCCCTTGGTGGCGCAGCAGGACTAAGTGCTGTTAAGTAGCACCAGCTGCCTGCAATTACTGCAAGTTCGAATCTCACCAGGCTCAAGGTTGACTCAGCCTTCCATTCTTTCGAGGTAGGTAAAATGAGGACCCGGATTGTGGGGTCAATAAGCTGACTTTGTATAAAAAAGAACACCGCTTCGGGGGGCCCGAAAGCCCTACTAAGCAGGTAATACAAAAGTATGAAGGCTACTGCTTAACGCATTGTAAGCCGCCCTGAGTCTCCGGAGAAGGGTGGCATATAAATTGAACCAATAAATAAATAATAAATAAATAAAGGAATGGGAAAGAGGAGAGGAGTAGAGAGGGGAAAGTAGGGAGTTGGGAGGTGAGAAGAGAAGAGAAGAAAAGAAGAATGGGAAAAAGAGAGGAAGAAGGAAGGAGAAGGAAGAGCAGAAGAGAGGGTAAGAAGGGAGGGAGAAGAGAGGAGAGGAGAAAAAGGAGAGGAAGTAGAAAAGGAAAGGAGAGGAGGTATGAGGAAAGTAGAAGGAAAAGAGGAGAAAGAAGGGAAGAGGAAAAGGAAAGAGTGTGTAAAACAAAGGAAGGAAATGGTAAAAGAGCAGACCCGAACAATTTATTAATTAGCTAATAGAAGTTGAAGAATAAGATGAACGAACAATGGATAAGGATGGATAAAAGACTGTACATTTAAATATGTTGATGAAAAATAAAAATTCAAAAAAAATTCAAAAAAACAAAAAAAACCCCTATGTTACTAACTGAACTAACTGAGCAGTGATTCCATTATCAACTGCGGCAAGAAAAGTTGTAAAATGGGCAAAACGGACTTCACTCTCATGCTTAACAACAGAAATGTTGGGTTCAGTCGTGTGGCCATACATTGAGACTTACCTGTGGTTTATACAATCACATGCTTGCTAAGAAATGCATTCATCCAGAGAAAGTTTCAACTGTCTGGAACCTACAATGCAGGGTTACCCTTTGGGCTCCATCCACTAAGTTGTTGCCAAGAGCTCGACTGTCAGTTTTAGTTGTTTTCCATGTAGTTCTCATAAGAAAATTATCATTGGTCTTTAAGGACCCATCTGTCCCTTTTTATCTTTAAAACGAAATTGATAATCTTTGGATAGCAGGAATGGGAAGTGGCCTTCCTTCCCTTCCCTTCCCTTCCCTTCCCTTCCCCTCCCCTCCCTTCCCCTTCCCTTCCCTTCCCTTCCCTTCCCTTCCTTCCCTTCCCTTCCTTTCCTTTCCTTTCCTTTCCTTTCCTTTCCTTTCCTTTCCCTTCCCTTCCCTTCCCTTCCCTTCCCTTCCCTTCCCTTCCCTTCCTTCCCTTCCTTTCCCTTCCCTTCCCTTCCCTTTCCTTTCCTTTCCTTTCCTTTCCTTTCCTTTCCTTATCTTTCCTTTCCTTTCCTTTCCTTTCCTCCTATTTTCCTTTCCTTTCCTTTCCTTCCTCCTATTTCCTTTCCTTTCCTTTCCTTTCCTATCTTTCCTTTCCTTTCCTTTCCTCCTATTTTCCTTTCCTTTCCTTTCCTTTCCTTTCCTTTCCTTTCCTTTCCTTTCCTTTCCTTTCCTTTCCTTTCCTTTCCTTTCCTTCCCCTCTCCTCCCTTCCCTTCCCTTCCCTTCCCTTCCCTTCCCTTCCTTCCCTTCCCTTCCCTTCCCTTTCCTTTCCTTCCTTCCTTCCCTTCCCTTTCCTTTCCTTTCCTTTCCTTTCCTTTCCTTCCCCTCTCCTCCCTTCCCTTCCCTTCCCTTCCCTTCCCTTCCCTTCCCTTCCCTTCCCTTTCCTTCCCTTCCTTCCCTTCCCTTCCCTTCCCTTCCCTTCCCTTCCCTTCCTTTCCTTTCCTTTCCTTTCCTTTCCTTTCCTTTCCTTTCCTTTCCTTTCCTTTCCTTTCCTTTCCTTCTTCCTATTTTGCTCCCTTCCCTCCCTTTCCTTCCCTCCCTTATTGATTTATAATTGATTTGCTTAATTTCCCACCTTCCTTCTTAAGCAAAGCCTCGAGGCAGCTAACCACAATCCAAATGCAGAATACGAAAATGCCAGCAAACACGAAAAACCAGCTTAATTTTTTAAAAAACAAAAAAAACAATCATAATATAAGGCAGCCCGGTGAGCGCAGATGTCCTGCGGAAAAGCGAAGAGAGGCATGCATAAAACGCAGAGAGGCACGCGTGTTAATAGATATAAATACAGATGCCAGGTCTGTGGCAACATATGCTGGCTGGAAGGGAATTTGGCCGCACCATTCCGTTCGCAAAGATCCCAATTGCTCCCTGCGCAGCTGTTTTTCCCTGCAGCAAAATGGCTGGTTAACAGGGAGCTTAGAACCAGAAGGATGATGACCCTGGCAAGGGGGCCAAGATGGCAAGATGCTTTCTTAGGGGGGGGGGATCTGCTAGGAGGCAATTTTGGGCGCCCTTCCTACGTGCCAAACATTGTCTTGAGCTCCATCCCCACCTCCTTTCCTGGTCCAGCAGTGGGGTTTCCATTTTTGTTTTTTTGTGCTGATGAGTCATCTGCTTCTTGCTGTTTCACATAGAGATGAACCCAGCCGAGGCTTATTCTGGATTCATTGAGCGTCTGTCATTATAAACGAGGAACCGTTTCAGAAAAACAGCCACCGCCAAGACGGCATCGGCATACTTAATTCTAAGGCGCAGCTCTCGTTTCTGGGCGGAATAAACCCCAGTCCCTGTTTTGGGAACTGGGCCCAGGACAAACGTGTTTGAGATCGAAGAGGGGATGATGTCCTTCCAGAATGGCACTGCTGGCTTCCCCATTTGAAGAAGGGGTTTTAATATATATAGGCTCTCTTGCAGTGATGATGATGATGATGATGATGATGCCAAGATTTCTGGAAGGTTTTGGATCAGGCAGACGGGAGTCATGGGGTTACCTGCAAGGGCTCCTCCACTTTTTCCTTCTTGAACTATGGGGGTGCCAGGAAATGATGGCACAGACTTAATGAGTGATTGATGGGGACATGTCTATGTGAAAGCTTTTCTTAGGTTCACAACAGGTCTTAGACAGGATATCTGTTTTTAGTTTTGAGCTAATCTTCTCTTTTCTTTCCTTCTTTCCTTCTTCCTTCCTCTTTCTTTCTTTCTTTCTCTTTCTTCTTCTCAATTTCTTCTCTCTTTCTTTTCTTTCTTTCTCTTTCTCTCTGTCTTTCTCTCCCTCTCCCTTTCTTCCTCTTTTCTTTCCTTCTTTCCTTCTTTCCTTCTTTCCTTCCCTCTTTCTTTCTTTCTTTCTTTCTTTTCTTTCTTTCTTTCTTTCTCTTTCTCAATTTCTTTATCTCTGTCTTTCTTTTCTTTCTTTCTCTTTCTCTCTGTCTTTCTCTCTCTCCCTTTCTCTTTCTTTCTTTCTTTCCTTCCTTCCTTCCTTCTTCCTTCCTTCCTTCCTTCCTTCCTTCCTTCCTTCCTTCCTTCCTTCCTTCCTTCCTTCCTTCCTTCTTTCTTTCTTTTGGTGATCAAGGTTTGTGTTCCTTCAGGACAGTTCTGTGAAATACCAGTAGGTCAGGGCTCAACTGTTCAACTTGTTGGCTTAAAGAATTCCCCAGAATTCCCCAGCCAGCCAGCCAGCCTTCTTTCTCTCTTCTCCCCCTCCCCTCCCCTTCTCCTCCTCCTTCTCTCTTTCCTTTCCCTTCTTCCTTCCAATCTTTCTCCTTTCTTTCTTTTTCTTTCTTTCTTTCTTTCTTTCTTTCTTTCTTTTCTTTCTTTCTTTCTTCCTTCCTTCCTTCCTTCCTTCCTTCCTTCCTTCCTTCCTTCCTTCCTTCCTTCCTTCCTTCCTCCTTTCTCTTTTTCCTTCCTTCCTCTTCTTTTTTCCTTCCTTCCTTCCTTCTTATCTTCTCTCTCTTTTTCTCTCCTCCTCCCTCCCTCCCTCCCTCCCTCCCTCCTTCTCGCGAAACTAGAATTCCTCGTGATCCTATAGTTTCATATGTTTTCCCTAGGAACTGTCACTTCTTCATAACACTTGGTAGCTATTACTCAGAGGTTTTTCTCACCATTTCATGCTTCAATAAATGAGAATCCCAGATAATTGTTCCATGAGAGAATGGCGAATCTTGGAGGGGGGGGGGGAATGTGTCAGTCTGCTGGAAGAAATTCCCAATTGATGTGAAGCAGGCAGCAGTGCATAAGCTTTGCAAGATAACCTCTAGATGAAGGCAGAACAAGAAGCAATGGATGGAAACTAAACAAGGAGAGAAGCAAGGGGCTGGACTAGAAGACCTCAAGGTTCCTGCCAGCCTTACGATTCTATGCCCTGCGGAAGTTTTCTCTAGGTTTGTTGATTTAGAGAAAGTGTCGGTAAATTGAATGGGTTTGAATTGTGGACATGTTTTTTCACAAAAGGAGATGAACAGTAGTCCTTGACTACGACCTTAATGTAGACTTCTCATTACAGTCACGTCATAAAACAGATCACTCGTGCGACCGACCTGATTTTATAGCCTTTTTTTTTTTTTTACAGGTGATTGTTAGAGAATCCTGAGGGGGTTTAGCAAACCAATTGTTTTCCATGGGGGTTTTTGCCAAAAACTGGAAGTAA
>CM075960.1:8284496-8309496 GCA_038048745.1 Coluber constrictor foxii
AAGCAATTTATAAAGGCTTGCTGGTGACTGAGCACCCGAAATGTAATCACGGGACTGCAAGAATAGCTATCAAAACTTCAGAACCAGGTGTAAGTGCCCGAGAGACGTCTGTCGTAACTTCCAACAGTTGTGTTAAGTGACCGATAGTAACTGGAGAACTCTCTGTAGTCGGAAGAAGAGATTTGGAATCCTGCATCATTATAAACTAAGCATAGATCTACTCGTTGTTTACGTTTCCTTGTCAAATAATCAGCTTGCTTCATTGTGTCCCAAAGGTATTTTTTTTCTTTAAAAAAAAACTTTATTTACATTTTCAATTAAAACAAACATTAATCAGGCAATCAGACATCATACAGTAAAAAAAGAACATTATATATAAGAATAAACCTATAATCCCCTATACCCCCCTAACCAAAAGTTTCTATACTTTTTGTTAATACTCTAATCCGGAGAAGACAGAACACCTTACATATCTTTATATATCAATCCTATCCTTTCTATTTCCTTACTGTATATACTATATATTATGTTATCTTATATAATATCTATTATATCCCTAATAAAATATATGTTTCATCATCTATTTTAGTAGCCAAAGGTACTTTTTTCAAGAGGCAACTGGATTCTCTGGTTTTTTTTTGAAGATGTTTCGCTTCTCATCTGAGGAGCTTCTTCAGCTCTGACTGGATGGTGGGGAACGGAAGGATTTATATTCCTTGCAGACAACTGGTCCTTTGCATCGTTTTAGAGAGATGTTGAGGCCACTTGGAAGTTTATCTGTGTCCTCAGGATCACCTGAGTAGTTAAGAAACCCGTCAGGACAAGATTCAGCAGACCATCTGCATTTAAACGACAAAGGCCGCTCTTTTGAAGACAGCAAATTCCACATATTTTGGATAGAGAGGACCACTGAAGAGGGATCAAAGAGGACATCTATGCAGTGGTAAAATCCATTTTTTTTTCCTACTGGTTCTGTGGGCGTGGCTTGGTGGGCGTGATGTGGCTTGGTGGGCGTGGCTTAGTGGGCGTGGCAGGGGAAGTATACTGCGAAATCCCCATTCCCTCCCCACTCCTGGGGGAGAAGGATATTGCAAAATCTCCATCCCCACCCCACTCTGGGCCCAGCCAGAGGTGGTATTTGCCGGTTCTCCGAACTGCTCAAAATTTCCGCTACGGGTTCTCCCGAACCTGTCAGAACCTGCTGGATTTCACCCCTGCATCTATGTCAAAATTGAACAGGCCTCCCTCAAAAGAGGGTGGAGGGATATGCGCATCATCTATCTCCAGTCTACTGTCTACTGTCCGGCTGGAGTTGTCTTAAGAAATAAGACCCTTTTCTTTTCCCCATATGCCTAACAGCCCCAAAAACAGGTACCCAAGGGACTTTCCAAGCCCTAGTAGATTCGGGTTGCACGAGGTGCCTGATTAAAGTCCTAAAACTGGGGATCCGGGCTAAAAGGCTCAGCCACCCAATCCGTTTTCAGCAAGTTGATGGATCCCTACTAGGGGGGTGCGGATGCCACACATTTGACCGAGCCGGTGAAGCTGGAGCTAGCGGATCACTGGGAAATGATTCGGTTCATAATAGCCCCCAAGATAACCAACCCAGTCATAATGGGACTCTCCTGGTTGGACAAGTGGGGCCCCACCATCTGGTGGCAAGAAGGGACCCGCAGACTGAGGATAGCAAGGGGACCCCACCCCTTGCCACCACAACCAGAGAAAACGGCCCCTCCTCCCACCCAGGGGGTCCAACCCCTCCCTCTAGAGGGACAAAAGACACCTCCAACACAGGTGCCCAACCCGCCTTGTAAAGGGACAACAGAGCAACTGGCGGGCCACCTCCAGCACCTCTCCACGGCCAGGACCAGATCCCAAAAGGCAGAAGTATTTAGCGAGACCGAGTGTGACATACTACCCCCCCCACCGCGACGCCGATTGCTGCTATCGAAATCATCCCTGGTTTGAAACTACCAAAACCTAATTGTACGCCATGGCGAGATGGCGCTCACCCTTGGGTCCTTCTAAAAGGGATGCAAAAAATGACCAGCTGTCTGCAAGGAGTATCAATCCTTCCATTCCTCACCAATCCAGTCAGAGTTGAAGAAGCTCCTTGGATGAGAAGCGAAACGTCTTCAAAGAAAAAGCAGAAAGACCAGTTGCCTCTTGAAAGAAATAAAACACCCCACCTTTGGGACAACCATGACCTGAGAATTTCCGTAGTCATTTTGCTTCACTGTGACTGTTTGCAATTTCTTGCAAAGAGGCAAAGGACCAGGGTCAATATTCATCATAATTATTTGGGGCAGATGGCAGAAAAGGGGGAAAAGGGGGGACTGGGGTATAGTCAGGGCTTCACCCTGTATCCTCTTCGTCCTTTCCATTTTTAGCTGCGGCTTGTTAGTCATTTGGAAAGAGTCTGGCAAAAGTGAGAAACGATGTTTTCACGAAGCTGTAGTTAAGATGTTCTGTTTAATGTGTCATTATGCAAAAATGTTCTAGACAATTAAGAAAGCCTTCGGTGGAAACGGAAATCTATTCCCACTGGCAGAAATCTATTTGCTGTGGTCCGTAAAATATGTTTATGGGGAAATGAAAAGTACCATGTCGGAAGGAGGGGGGAGGAAAAACCCTGCCATGGATTATTATTTCTTCTAGTTCTTGCCCAAAAAATATTTCTAAATGGTGATTTTTCTCTTTTTAACCTTGTAAGCCACCCGGAATCACATGTGTGAGATGGGCACTTAGCGAATCAATCAATCAATCCGTCCCACCAACACTGACAGGGCAAGCTATTTGGATATAAGCCCTTCTCCCTTCTACCGGTAATACTGATGATGTTACCTAGTTTGGTCATGAAACGCTCAGAGAGCACTAAGGGCCCCACAGTTGTCGTCATCCTCCCTCCCTCCCTCCCAGCACTGATAATATTACCTAGTTGGGTCATGAAGTGGCTTTTTTTGATCCATACATGATCTGATATTTCATTGCCCTTTAAACATTGGAGGTTTTAAGAAGAGTTTGGACAGCCGTTTGTCTGAAAAGGTACGGGGTTTCCTGCTTGAGGAAGGGGGTTGAACTAGAAGACCTCTGTTAGTCCGTCATAAATGAGGTCTGCTTCGAATGAGCGGGATTTGAGAGTCCCCTGGGAGCTGGGTGTCATAGAAATGCGACAAAATAAAATCAATCAATAAATTTGGAAATGCTTGAAAATGTCCCCCAAAGGATTGCCTGTGGACCACTGTTAAGTTCCTTCTTCTTCTTCTTCTTCTTCTTCTTCTTCTTCTTCTTCTTCTTCTTCTCTTCTTCTTCTTCTTCTTCTTCTTCTTCCTTCTTCTTCTTCTTCTTCTTCTCTTCTTCTTCTTCTTCTTCTTCTCCCTCCCCCTCCTCCTCCTCCTCCTCCTCCTCCTCCTCCTCCTCCTCCTCCCTCCTCCTCCTCCTCCTCCTCCTCCTCCTCCTCCTCCTCCTCCTTCTCCTCCTCCTCCTCTTCCTTTTCCTTCTCCTCCTCCTCTTCTTCTTCTCCTCCTCCTTCTTTTCTCCTCCTCCCCCTCCCCTTCTCCTTCTCCTTCTCTTCCTCCTTTTCTCCTCCTCCTCCTCTTCTTCTTATCATTCTCCTTCTTCTCTCCTCCTCCTCTCCTTCTCCTCTTCCTCCTCTTCCTCCTCTTTCTTTTCTCCCCCTCCTCCTCCTCCTCCTCCTCCTTTTCTTCCTCCTCCTCCTTTTCTTCCTCCTCCTCCTTTTCTTCTCCTTCTCCTCTTCCTTCTCCTTTTCTCCCCTTCCCCCTCCCCCTTCTTCTCCTCCTTTTCCTCCTCCACCTCCTCCTTTTCTTCTTCTCCTCCTCCCTCCTTCTTTTCTCCTCCTCCCCTCCCCTTCTCCCCCCTCCTCCTCCTCCTCCTCCCCCTCCTCTTCCTCTTCCTTCTTTTCTTCTCTCCTTCTCCTCCTTCTTCTCCCCCTCCTCCTCCTCCTGCTCCTTTTCCTCCTCCTCCTTTTCTTCTTCTCCTCCTCCTCCTCCTCTCCTCCTCCTCCTCCTCCTCTCCCTTTTCCAGAAGCTTCCACCATACATCAAGAGATGGAAAGCCCAGCTTTATTGCTCTGTAGTGCCATGTTCTTAATTATGTATTAAAACACCTGTGATTTGATAGGATAAGACCCAGCGTTTAACGACTTTCTTCCTTGCTCCCTAGATTCACCAAGATGAAGACGGCCACCAACATTTACATCTTCAACCTGGCCTTAGCGGACACCTTGTGCCTCTATGACCTTACCTTTCCAAGGCACGGATACCTTCATGGGTTCCTGGCCGTTTGGAAATGCCCTCTGCAAGATTGCCATCTCCATCGATTACTATAATATGTTCACCAGCACCTCACCTGACCATGATGAGCGTGGGACCGCTACATCGCCATCTGCCACCCCATCAAGGCCCTGGACATCCGTACTGCCCCCACAAGGCCAAACTGGTCAACGTGGGCATCTGGGCGTTAGCATCTGTCTTCGGCATTCCTGTCATGGTGATGGGCTCCACGGAGAGAGAAAATGAGGGTGAGGAACAAGAAAACGAAGAAGGATGCGGGGTGGGGGGGGGGCTGCCTTTAATCGGAAACAAAAAAATGGTGAACGTAGCCTGGCATCCGGATCCAGTTTCCTCAGCCGGGCCTAAAACACCTGAGGTAAAATAGGGGATGTCCCTTAATCGTAGCTCAGTCATCGGATGGAAAAGAGGACAGTCACAGTTAAAAGTCTAATAATAATGGGGAGCTTCTGGTACTTATAACGCTCAATAAGCACAAAGCAAATTATGTAAAAATATTCCTTTTGAAATATAAATTCTTTTTTCCAGACGAAGAAAATTCCTTCCTTCCTCCCTCTCATCTCCTCCCTTCTTCCCTCTCTCCCTTCCTTCCCTTCTTTCTCCCACGTTTCCCATCTTCTCCCTTCCTCCCTCTCATCTCCTTTCTCCTTCTCATCCCCTCCCTCCCTGTGTCCCTTCTTCCCATCTCCTTCTTTCCTCCCTCCCTCCCTCTCATCTCCTCCCCTTCTTCCCATCTCCTCCCTTCCTCCCTCTCTCCCTTCCTTCCCTTCTTTCTCCCACCTTTCCTGTCTTCTCTCTTCCTCTCTCTCATCTCCTTTCTCCTTCTCATCCCCTCCCTCCCTGTGTCCCTTCTTCCCATCTCCTTCCTTCCTTCTTTCCTTCCTCCCTCCCTCCCTCCCTCCCTCCCTCCCATCTCCTCCCTTTCTTCCCATCTCCTCCTTTCCTCCCTCTCTCCCTTCCTTCCCTTCTTTCTCCCACCTTTCTTGTCTTCTCCCTTCCTCCCTCTCATCTCCTTTCTCCTTCTCATCCCCTCTCTCCCTGTCTCCCTTCTTCCCATCTCCTTCCTTCCTTCTTTCCTTCCTCCCTCCCTCCCTCCCATCTCCTCCCTTTCTTCCCATCTCCTCCCTTCCTCCCTCTCTCCCTTCCTTCCCTTCTTTCTCCCACCTTTCCTGTCTTCTCTCTTCCTCTCTCTCATCTCCTTTCTCCTTCTCATCCCCTCCCTCCCTGTCTCCCTTCTTCCCATCTCCTTCCTTCCTTCCTTCCTCTCTCCCTCCCCCCCTCCCTCCCATCTCCTCCCTTTCTTCCCATCTCCTCCCTTCCTTCCTTCCTTCCTTCCTTTCTCCCTTCCTTCCTTCCCTTCTTCCTCCCACCCTTCCCATCTCCTTCTGTCTTCCATCTCCTCCCTCTAGTCTCCTTTCTTCCTTTTATCTCCTTTCCCTCCCTCCTCCCTCCCTCCCATCCGTCCATCCATCCATCTTCCAATTGCCTGCTTGCCTGCCAAATACACAGGAGCCATAGATTCCTTTCCTAACTGCCGAGTGTGAAATAACTCTGACTAATCCTGAGCTTACACGGGTTTGCCTGCAGTTTTAACAGCACCCTCGACATATCGTTAAGTTTTCCAGGACAATTTGCAGAAGGGAAGGGGGGAGAGAAAAATCAGTGCTGTTGCTGTGTTAAAGCCCAAAGCTTGATTCATAAAAAGTCTTCAGAGGATTAAGCCTTGGCTAGGATATTAGCTAAGCAGCATCTGCATACAGTCAAGAGGAGCCCCCAGGAGGGGCCAGGGACATCTACAGAAACCCCCAGAGATATCCAACACGATCACATCTGTGCAACGATTTGTCCTTGCACAAACCCTGCCTTTTGTACACTGGGGTCCCAACATCTGACACAAGAACGGAGGTCATGTTGCAGAGAGTCCTTGGCTACTCTATTCGATGCAGTACAGGTAGGCCTCGATTTACGACCACAATGGAGCCCAAAAGTTCTGTTGTTAAGCGAGACACTGGATAAGTGAGCTTTCTCCCATTTTAGGATTTTTCTTCTCACCGTTGTTAAGCGAATCACTACGCTCGTTCAGTTAGTAACATGGTTGTTCAGTGGGGGTGCTCTAAGAATGGAGGTTTTTAAGAGATCGGACTACCATATAACTGATAACTGAGGGCAGGACAAGAAGCAACGGGTGGAAACTAATCAAGGAGAGAAGCAACTTAGAACTAAGGAGAAATTTCCTGAGAGTTGGAACAATTAATTGGCGGAAGGACTTGCCTCCAGAAGTTGTGAATGCTCCAACACACTGGAAGTTTTTAGCAAGATGTTGGATAACCATTATTTATTTATTTATTTATTTATTTATTTATCAAATTTATATACCGCCCTACTCCTGAAGGACTCAGGGCAGTGAACAGCCAGAATAAAATACAAACAATATAAACGTTAAAAACCCATTAAAATGATTAAATGTGTTGGCCCCAAAACAAATTTAAAACCCAATTCATAAGATGAATTAAAAACAATATAAAAATTTAAAAGGGAGAGTTAGGCCAGGCCAGCCTGCTGGAATAAAAATGTTTTAAGAGCACGACAAAAGTGCGCAGATCCGAGATCCTCCGTATCTCTGGGGGGGAGCTCGTTCCAGATGGCAGGTTCCCCCACAGAGAAGGCGCTCCCCCTGGGGGCCGCCAGTCGACACTGTTTGGCCGACGGCACCCTGAGAAGCCCCTCTCTATGGGAGTGTACTGGTCGATGAGAGGCTATTGATGGCAGGAGGCGGTCTCGTAGATACCCCGGTCCGATGCCATGGAGGCTCTAAAGGTGGTAACCAAAACCTTGAAGCGCACCCGGAAGACCACCGGGAGCCAGTGCAGCTCGCACAGGAGGGGGGGGGTGTCACATGGGAGCGCCACGTTGCTCCCATAACCACCCGCGTGGCTGCATTCTGGACCAGGGGAGCCCCATGTAGAGAGCATTGCAGTAGTCCAGGCAGGAAGTAACAAGGGCATGAGTGACTATACTTAACGCATCCCGATCCAGAAAGGGATGCAACTGGCATATCAGGCGAATCTGATAAAAAGCCCCCTTGGCCACAGCCGTCATGTGCTCTTCTAAATACAGCCGTGAGTCCAGGAGGACACCCAAGTTGCGAGTCCTCTCCATGGGGGCCAATGATTCACCCCCAATAATCAGTGATGGCACCAACTGACTATATCGGGATGTCGGAAACCACAGCCACTCGGTCTTGGATGGGTTGAGACTGAGTCTGTTTCTCCCCATCCAGATCCACACAGCCTCCAGGCACCGGGACATCACTTCAAGGGCATCATTGGGGTGGTCTGGGGTGAAAATGTACAGCTGAGTGTCATCAGCGTACTGGTGGTACTTCACCCCTAAACCATGGATGATCTCACCCAGCGGCTTCATATAAATGTTGAACAGAAGGGGCGAGAGGACTGACTCTTGTGGCACCCCACATACAAGGGGCCTCGGGGTCAACCTCTGCCCCCCTGTCAACACAGACTGCGACCGGTCAGAGAGAAAGGAGGAGAACCACCGTAGCACAGTGCTCCCCACCCCTAACTCTTCTAACCAGTGCAGCATGATACCATGGTCGATGGTATCAAAAGCCGCTGAGAGGCTAATAGGACCAGGACAGACGAACAACCCCTGTCCCGAGCCCTCCAGAGATCATCAACCAATGCGACCCATGCCGTCTCCGTGCTGTACCCAGGCCTGAAGCCCGACTGGAACGGATCCAGATACGCTGATTCATCCAGGTACTGGGGGAGCTGTCGTGCTACTACACTCTTAACAACCTTCACAATGAAGCGAAGGTTGGAGACTGAACGATAATTTGCCAACACTGCCAGGTCCAAGGAAGTGGTGTAGAATTTCCTGCCTAAGCAGGGGGTTGGACTAGAAGACCTCCAAGGTCCCTTCCAACTCTTGTTATTCTATTCTATTCTATTCTATTCTATTCTATTCTATTCTATTCTATTCTATTCTATTCTATTCTATTCTATTCTATTCTATTCTATTCTATTCTATTCTATTCTATTCTATTCCATCCCATCCCATCCCATCCCATCCCATCCCACCCCATCCCATTCCTGTTATTCTGTACCTGTATGAGAAAGGTTGATACACCATGAAGAAAATAGCACCATGGCTTCTAACGACATTATTCACCTGTGGGTTTTTTTGTGTTTTTTGTTCCTGCAGAAATCGACTGTCTCATTAGGCTTCCTGAACCTGAGGACTACTGGGAACCCATTTTTGGAATCTGCATTTTTCTCTTCTCCTTCATGATCCCGGTCATGGTCATCACCATCTGCTACAGCCTCATGATCAGGCGCCTGAAAAACGTCCGCGTCCTCTCGGGATCGAAGGAGAAGGACAGGAACCTCCGGCGTATCGCTCGGTTGGTTCTCATCGTGGTGGCCGTCTTCATCATCTGCTGGACCCCCGTCCATATCTTCGTCCTGGTCCGGAGCTTGGGAGCCAAGATTGATAATGAACTCAGTTTATCCATCTTGTACTTCTGCACCGCCTTGGGCTATGCCAACAGTTGCCTAAATCCCGTCCTCTACGCCTTTCTGGACGAGAACTTCAAGACATGCTTCAAGAAGTTCTGCTTCCCGTCTGCCTTCAGGAAGGAGCTTCAGATGTCCAACCGTATGTGTAGCATCGCCAAGGACGTGGCCTACGCCTGCAAGAACTCCGACGGGACTAACAACCCGGCATGACTAGGCGTGGAACTCCCCATGGTCCCCGTCAGTCAGCAGAGCCCAACCACGCCAACGTCGGAGCTAACACAAATCACGGCTCTTTGAAGATCGTGGCTCTTTGTCTTGAGACCCAGGATCAGAGACCCCCCATGGGGGAAGCCGGAACATTTTAAAGCCTCGCTCCTACCGGAGTTCAGCGGGAAGCAAGAATTCAACGCTTCTTCTTTTGACGATTGTATCGGGGGTTTGAACTCCGAGATACTTTCAGGTGAATTGAATTTCTGGAGTTCTGTGTCGACAGACGTGCAATTAATTGCTCGGACTTTTTTCCTCCTGAGACGTGAGGCTGTCCCTCTTTCTGTATGTGTGTTTGTGGGCGTGCTTGTGTGCTCATCAAGTGTGCTTGTGTGTGTTCGCCTGTCGGGAAAAGACACTCAAGAAGTGGGAAAAGACAACCGATGTGCTGAATAGAATGTTGAGACTCCACGACAACAAATGAGACTCGGCTGCCGTCGCCATTAACACCTTGTCTAGAATCGTTGTTAACGTTCGGCTAACACCATCGATTCTGCGAGTTTTGCACACGTCAAGCCAAGGCAAGAATCTGGCAGCACTGGAAATCCTTGCCACCAACTTAGCTGCAAGGAACTGAAAGAGTCAAAATGTGTACATTTCCACACTTTTGGCCGCTTCAACAGCCTCGCAAATTCTACGTAACACCGGAAAGACTCCAAAACCAATTCTCACTAGACTCCTTGGGCCAAAGGAAAGTGAAAATTAGAGAAGGATATATATATATATTTTGGAAGTTTGTTTTTAAATGCCATTTTCTGGGCAATGGAGGCCTAGAGGAATTTCTCATGTGTGCGTTGAATGAGCTTTCATTTTTGCTAACTTTGGTAGTTGGGAAAGCTGTAACAACGTTCTAGGAGCATCCAAATTTTGAAATCAGTGACTCTTCAAACACGGATAGACAGTTTATACGTAGGCAGCGGCAGACTCCAGATCTTGAACAGTGATCAAGTCAGGGAACTTACGTTCCTTTCTCTGCTTTGCAAAGAGCACCTTTTCTTCACCTGGGATGTGTAATCTAAAGGTTAAAGGATCGTAAGGGAGGGACCCTTCATCTTAATCACATCTTAATCTGATGTGAAGTGTAACAATTGCAACCGGTTGATGCTGGCCACAAGGTCAAGGGATTAAAAATTAGTCGTTCCAGACAGTGGGTGAATTTAAAGGAAAAACACTTCTGATTTTTCTGATATTTTTTTTTTAATTCAGGTTTCTGGCAGAAATCTAAGACGAAGCATTGAGCTGATTCGAGCTTTTTCAAGTCGGTGGAAAAGAAACAACCTGCCAAGTTTTTTTGAGGGCAAAGAGATGAAAGTAGAAAATTAAAAGTAACTTTTGCTGATTCCTAAAGTACCAGATCAGGAAAAAACAACCCCGATTCTATTCAAACTTAATATGCTTCTCTAAACACCCTCCAGCTCCTGCTTCTTTGGGGGAGCGGGAGGCAAATTGTCCTCCTGTTCTACAGCTCCATGGTTTGGAAAGTCCAGGTAGACTTCCCCTGAAGAGGGAGGTTCTATGGAGCTGGCATGCCAGGTTTCGTTTATAGAAATACGCAATCGGCTGCTGGGCATTTTGCAAAATTGATGGAAAATGGATTCGGTCTTTTCTTCTCCTCCCCAAGAAAGTATTCAGGGATCAGGATATTTTTTTCCGGATTGATGGTTGCAAATTTTTTAATAGCAGCTTGTATACATTTGTGTTTTGGGCAGATCCACCCCCCCCCCCACCTCCCAAAAAGCCCATTCCTTTCTCATAATCTGTGTTTTTATTTTCTTTCTTTTTTCCCTTTTTAAAAAGCAAGACATCATTGGCCATTGTAAGAGTTTAGAAAGGTCTCTTTTAAATCGTCTGTGTTTTAAGGAGCAGATGCGAAAAAGCCCAATGAGATTTTTTTTTCCTCTCTCCCTCCTACCACGAAAAGCAGTTTGGAGCAGAAGGATGGAAGGGTTGCACAGACAGGTTGGTGTTTAGATCCAGTGGGTCACTGCGTGATGGAAGATATACCTTAATTCTGCCTCTTCAACAGTTTTGCTGTACCACTTGTGGAGGTGTGTTGGTCCTGATCTTTGCATCTTTGCAGTCTTTCTGTGGGTTGTGCTAGGTCAGGTGTCAGCAACCCGCGGCTCTGGAGCTGCATGTGGCTCTTTCATCCCTCTGTTGCGGCTCCCTGTCACCGCCACAATTTTGAGAGGAGCTTCCGGTTATGGGGAGGAAAAGCACGGCGGACCAGGAAGAGACTCTATGGCAAGGGGCGGATTTTCTGGTCAGCTCCACAATTGATAGGCTTTAAGTTAGGACAGGTAGAGGAAAAAGGATGCTGTGCTAGGAGGAGACTCTATGGTGGGGGAAGCGGACTTCCAGTCAGCTCCAGAATTGAGTGGGGGGCTTCCGGTTAAAATCTTTGTGGTTCTATGGGGTCTTAAGGTTGCCAACCTCTGTGCTAGGTCGTAGCAGCCTTCAACTCAATGGAAAAGTCCAGAGATTCCACTTAAGGCTATTCCCATCGTTCCTGCCTCTCTTCTCGTTGATCTTTCCTTTTGTGACTATTTCCTCCAGTCATGGAAAAGGAGGCCTAGACAACTTTTCAGAGAAAGTCCACCCGATTTCTGGGTGGAGACATCTCTTAAGTCGAAGGAGAAGAGAAGTTCTCCAGATGTTTCTCGGCAGCGAGTTGCCTTCTTCGCCGCAAGGGTAGCTAAATTGACAAGGAAGGATGGATGGACACTGAACAAGGAGAGAGATTCAACCTAGAAACAAGGAGAAATTTTCTAACCGTGAGAGCAACCCACCCATGGAACAGAAGGTGCTTTCGGAAGTGGTGGGAGCTTCATCCCTGGAGGCTTTCAAGAAGAGACTGGACTGCCATTTGTCAGAAATGGTGTAGGGTCTTCTGCTTGGGCAGGGGGTTGGACTAGATGACCTACAAGGGCCCTTCCAACTCTGTTAATCTCTTAAAAATGACCCCATGCTGGAAGGAAAGCAGGAAGGAGGATGGAGGGAAAAAAGACGCAGAAAAGAAAAAAAGGGGGACCAAAAAAAAAAAAAACCCCAATGGTGAGGCCAGAGAAAGAGTGTTGAGAAGAATGACCAAAATCATGAGGGATCTAGAGACTAAACTGTGCAACGAATGGCTAAGGGAACAACGGTCGGTCTCTGTAGCTTAATGAAAAGGATTAAGAGTGCCATGACAGCATCTTCTAATACTTGGGGGGCTGTCATAGAGAAGAGGGGTGGTCAGTTTATTCTCCATCGCTTCTGACAGCAGGAGAAGAAGCAATGGGTAGAAGCTTCCCACAGAGAGAGCCAACCTGAAAATAAGGTGAAATTTCCTGATGGTAAGAACGATTAATCAATGGAACGGCTTGCCTACAGATGTTGCAGATCCCTGGAGTTTTTCAAGAGAAGAAAGACTTAAGGGAGACATGATAGCAGTCTTCCAATGCTTGGAGGGCTGCCATAAAGAAGAAGGGGTCAATCTCTTCTCCAAAGCACCGGAAGGCAGGACAAGAACCAATGGATGGAAACTTATCAAGGAGAGAAGCAACTTAGAACTAAGGAGAAATTTCCTAATGGTGAGAACAACCAACCAGTGGAAGGGTTTGCCTTCAGAAGTTGTACGTGCTTCATCAGTGGAGACTTTTAAGAAGAGACTGGACAACCACGCGTCCAGAATGGGATATGCTTGAGCAGGAGGCTGGACTACAATGAGTGATGGAGAGAAGAGGAGTCAACAGAAGCAACCTTGGTGCAATGGGAAACCCATGTTCCACGTCTCACCAAGGAGTGATTTAGCCGAAACGTAGGACCAAAACCCCGGAAAAACAAAACTATCCTTCCTAATGAAAAGCATTTCTCCTCCAACGGCTTGGACTCCTTTGCAAAAGGCAGTTTATGAATGTTCATTAATAATATTGCTGTGAAATGCAGAGCTCGGGTCTTAGTGCGCCTGAAAAAACCAAGATTTTTTTTCCACCCCCATTATCATGCCTGGGGAGGACGGCTTTAATTTTTTTTTTAAATAAAAGATTGTGAAGAATGAAAGGCTCGGAAACCTCACTGAGAGCAAAAGAAAACAGGCTCCTCAGATTTGATTTCAGATGAAAAGCAAAGTTTTTTTTTCTCCTCCGACTGCTGCTGATTGTACAGATCTTTTTTTTATGGAAAATGTTTCTTATAACTAGTAATTAATTATTACACTATATATATATGCACATACATATACAGTATATATATATATATATGAAGTATTTATATACATACAGTAGTGGCCAAAATTGTGGAAACCTTTTGGGAAATGTGTATTTCTGAGGTTTGATGGCTAATAACACCACTTTTTTTCTTTTGGAGTTTCAAGATAATCCTATTTCGCTGCTGGAATGGCCTGGGAATAGCCCAGACCTTCACCCAATTGAAAATCTAGGGAGCCGACTAAAGAAACTTGTTAGTCAGCATTAAGTCAGCTGTTAGTCAGCATTAAGTCAGCTCCCCTTGAGGACCACCCGGAGGCTCCAACTGGTCCAGAATGCGGCCGCACGGGTGATTATGGGGGCCACTTGGCGCTCCCATGTGACACCTCTCCTGCACGAGCTGCACTGGCTCCCAGTGGTCTTCCGAGTGCGCTTCAAGGTCTTGGTTCTCATCTTTAAAGCGCTCCATGGCTTAGGACCTGGGTACTTACGAGACCACCTTCTGCCACCGATAACCTCCCACTGGCCAATACGCTCTCATAGAGAGGGTCTCCTCAGGGTGCCGTCGGTCAGGCAATGTCGACTGGCGACCCCCAGGGGGAGAGCCTTCTCTGTGGGGGCCCCCGCCCTCTGGAACGAGTTACCCCCGGGGATTCGATTAATCCCAAGCCTCCGCACTTTCCGCAAGGCATTAAAGACTTTTCTATTCCAGAAAGCCGGGCTGGCTTAATGTAGATTTTAATGGGTGAATTTTATGAGGGGTTTTAAATTTGGGAAAGCCAAAATTTGATTTAATTATGTTTTAGATTATTTTAACTTTTATATTGCTTGTATTTTAATGTTTGGCTGTTCACCGCCCTGAGTCCGTCAGGAGAAGGGCGGTATACAAATTTAATAAACTAAACTAAACTAAACTAAAACCCAGTTAATAGAAGCCATCATTCAATCTTGGTTTCATATTATAACAGCTGCAGAAGTCAAAGACTTGGTTCACTCCATGGGAAGACGTTGTAAGGCCATCATTCATGCTAAAGGTTACCCAACTAAATATTAACTGACGTGGTGATCATTTTTGCATAGTTCATTTTTTTCTATGGTAATCATTTTTGTATATCTCGTTTTTTTTCTACGTGTTTCACTTTTCTTCTTTATCCTATAACTGCTATGCTAATAGCAAATCCTTCATGAAAATTATTGCATTACATTCTTGATTAAATTATCTTTCCATTGATGTATAATTTTATGGTCCTACTCCAAAAAAAAAAAAAAAGAAGTGGTGTTATTAGCTAGTTTTAGAAAATGCACTTTTTCTAAAAGGTTTCCACAATTTTGGCCACTACTGTTTATGCATACGCACATGCATTTAATATGTTGATTTTGCTGGAAGCTCCAACACTTCCTGTCCAGTTTAGGAATGGAAGGTGCTGCTTTGTGGGTTTCCTTTTTTTCAGGGGGCTTCAGGAACAAGGAGCAAAGGCGAGTGAGATGTGGAGCGTCTTCAAGCATGGCTGAAATGTGATGGGAGGGGAGAAGCAGAAGATCAACCTCTTGACCCATGTTTCAAGACTGGTCAACACTTGAGTTGTGAGAGAGGTTCATTTCTTGGAAGGCAAAAGGCAGAGCTTGCCCTGAGAAGTCCTACCATGTCCAGAACGTTAGAAAACTCCCCACTAGATTACATTTCTAATGAGTTGGGGTGGGTCTCATCTGGTAACTCCTAAAAAAACCCCCAATGGTGAGGCCAGAGAAAGAGTGTTGAGAAGAATGACCAAAATCATGAGGGATCTAGAGACTAAATTGTGCAATGAATGGCTAAGGGAACTACGGTCGGTCTCTGTAGAAAAGAAGGATTAAGAGTGCCATGACAGCATCTTCCAATACTTGGGGGGCTGTCACAGAGAAGAGGGGTGGCCAGTTTATTCTCCATCGCTTCTGACAGCAGGAGAAGAAGCAATGGGTAGAAGCTTCTCACAGGGAGAGCCAACCTGAAAATAAGGTGAATCTGAATCTCCAGAATCTGTGCTAGTTTGATGGAGAAAGACAGAAGCTAGTTGGATGGGAGTCTACTTAGTTCAAGTAAACTTGGATCTTCTCAAAAGCATGTTTGATGGAGAAGGAAGCTAGTTTGATGGAGTTCACTTAATTCAAGTGAACCTGGACCATCTCAAAAGCTAGCTTGATGGAGAAGAAAGCTAGCTTGATAAAGAGGAAAGCTAGTTTGATGGAGTTCACTTAATTCAAGTGAACTCCATCAAACTAGCTTATTTGGCCCCACCCCCAATCTATTGCTGCCTCCCGAGTCCCAGCTGATCAGTTAGAAGGAAAAAAACTGTTTAAACTCTTGTGGTGGGGCTTCAAAGAGCCGCCCTACAGCTGATCAGTGTTAAAAGGCAGTGTGGTGGTAGACCTCTGCCTCCAAAAACGAATGAGTAGACCGGTGCCTCCAAAAACAAATGGGTAGACCGGTACCGCTCTGCAAGCAGTTAAAAGCCTGGTAGACCAGTACCTCTGTCACATGACCATCAAGCCACACCCACAAAATAAGTGCCCACAGAACAGGTAGTAAAAATTTTTAGAACCTCCCCTGCTCCAAGATCTCTTCCCACTCTGTTATTCTGTTATTATTATTATCAGTGCTGTGGATTCAAGACTTCGAAAACCTCAGCCCACAAAATAAGCCACGCCCACAGAACCGGTAGTAAAAAAAATTAGAACGCACCCCTGGATCAGTCCCATAATATAACTCATTTAACAACTGCATTGCAGTTGTAATTTGAGGACTGGCCTATCGGTCGTGCTTTCTACATATCTTTCAGTGCCAGAAAAGAATCCCAACATTAGATGTGCTGTCCCATTTCTGATTCTAAAATGGGATAGGGTCTGCTCCTTGCGCTGGGGGTTGGACTAGAAGACCTCCAAGGACTGTTTCAACTCTGTAAGAGATTTCCTCTCCTGCTCCGACTGTCCTCAGGCACTGAAATTCCTCCAAAGTGACCAAACGCAAGAGATTTGACATACTTTGGGGTGGAGTAAGGGGGGAAAGTTCTATTTCAACACATGCAGCAGAGAATGGCTGGACCCTTTCTCATTGATGGGGATGGGGATGAGATGGAGGCAGCACTGAGGGATCTGCAGGACAAAAGATATTTCCAAAATAGTTTCCGTGTTGGTGTGATGCAGATTGGGTTATACCCAGGGGTGGGCTGTTGAGGGTTCTCATGGGTTCAGGAGAACCTCTAGCTAAGATTCTATGCAGTTCAGAGAACCCCCAGACTCCTGGCTGGCCCCGCCCACCCCTCCCCTCCCCTCCCAGGAGTCCCCACACAACCTGTTTTGGATGCAGGTAAGTGCAGGGCACATGCGGAAGCTTGGGGAGGGTGAAAAACGGGCCTACTGGAAATTCGAGAAGGTCCGTTTCCGTCTTCCAGAGGGCCTCCAGAACTTGGGGAGACTGTTTTGCCCTCCCGGAGGCTCGAATAAAGCCTCCGGAGCCTGGGGAGGGCAAAAACCGTGGCGCAGGAGGCCAACTAGGCCACGCCCACCATGGCCACGCCCACCCAGCAACCGGACAAAGAATCTCTTGCTAAAATTTGTGAAACCCACCCGTGGTTATGCCCCACATCTGCTTGAAATCTGCTTTAAACACAACCAACTTCTCCCTTGTTTCCATGACACTCACTGAATTGTTAAAGATCTCCAGGCTGGTAGAGCTTCTGGGTGACTTATTTGTCAGAATGCAATGCTCACTGAGTAATTTTCCACCACTGTTGCACTTTCTGGAGAGTTATTAATTTTTTATATTTTTTTTGCTTTAGTTTAGAGAGATGGTGAGGAAGGACGGATATCCTTAATATAAGCCATTAAGTAGACAGTGAGGGCAGATTCTAATTGCCAATCAGCCAAGGGAACAGGGCTCTTAGAAATGCTTAATGTAGCCTTCCTATCACAGTGTAAATGATTGCAAAAATTACTTTTCCTGCATAGGGTGTCCTTGCTGATCAGATCTTTATCTGCTAGCAAATATCCTCTTGAGAAGGAGAATATTTGTCTTCATGTAGAAAGAGAGAGAAAAGGAGGAGGAGGAGCACAGAATTTAAATCCTGTTCGCCAATTTAATTAGAGTTGTCATATATATATTTATATATGTATATATATGTGTGTGTATATATATGTGTGTGTGTGTGTGTGTATTTTTCTTTAGCCAGATTCTACCTACGTAACCAAGATTTTATGCAGCCCTAGTTCAGTGAAATCACAACTCACTAATTTCTGGGCTTTTTTTTCTTCTGGCCAGAAGCTAGTGGATTGTGATTTCACTGAAGTAGGGCTGCATAAAATCTTGGTTACGTAGGTAGAACCTGGCTAAAGAAAAATACACATAAAGCCTACGAAAAGGAAAGAAAACATATATATGTGTGTGTGTGTGTGTGTGTGTGTGTGTGTGTGTGTGTGTGTGTGTGTGTGTGTGTGTGTGTATGGGAAACTCAGGGCTGGGGACATTCAAAAGTACAGCTTAGAGAAAGAACATGGTGCAAAATTAACGGCTGATTAATTGTTCAGTTAGCAAGGATGGATCGCACAATGAAACAGGAGGTGATATGTTGAAAGAGGGGGGAAGGAAGGAAGGAAAGAAGGAAGGAAAAAAGGAAGGAAGGAAAAAGGGAAGGAAGAAAGAAAGGAAAGAAAGAAAAGAGGAAGGGAGGGGAGGAAGGAAGGAAGAAGATAAGAGAAAGAAAGGAAGGTAGAAAGGAAGGAAAAGGGAGGAATGAAAAAGGGAAGGAAGGAAGAAGATAAAAAGGAAGGAAGGGAAGGAAAAAAGAAAGGAAGGAAAAGAAGGAAGAAAGAAAGAAGGAAAAAAGTAAAGAGGAAGGGAGGGAAGGAAGGAAGGAAAAAAGGAAGGAAGAAGATAAGAGAAAGAAAGGAAGGAAGAAGGAAGGAAGGAATGAAAAAGGGAAGGAAGGAAGAAGATAGGAAGGAAGGTAGAAAGGAAGGAAGGAAAAAAGGAAGGAAGAAGATAAAAGAAAGGGCGGAAAGAAAGGAAGGAAGGAAGGAAAAGAAAGAGAGAGAAGGAGAAGGAAGGAGAGGGGAAGAGAGGTGAGGAAGGAAGGCAGGCTGGCTGGCTGGTTGGGGAATTCTGGGAACTGAAGTCCACCCAAGTTGAGCCAATATGGCCAAGTTGAACAGTTGAGCTTGACTTATTTCACTGTCCTGAAGCAAGAAAAACCGGGATCACCTTCAGAAGGACTGTTAGCAAGGAAAATGAAACAAGGACAGGTCTGGAGTTGGTAGGAAGCATTTTAACAGTGTCGCAACATTTGTGCCTGGGAATCTTATTATTATTAGGAGATATTTACTAGGGCATGTTGAGAGTTTTGCTTTCTGAGATATGGACTTTTCTCCTTTTTCCCCTTTCTCAATCTCTCTTTGCTTCTCCTTTTCCTCCTTCTGTTTTGCCTTTTCCTTTGTTTTCTCTTCCTCTTTCTCCCTCTTCTCTCCTTCTCCTTTATTCTCCTTTCCCTCCCTTTCTCCTTCTC
The DNA here is from genome assembly GCA_038048745.1 of Coluber constrictor foxii. Lineage (NCBI taxonomy): Eukaryota > Metazoa > Chordata > Lepidosauria > Squamata > Colubridae > Coluber > Coluber constrictor. Next base: position 8,303,330 of record CM075960.1, read on the forward strand.
CTCCTTCTCCTTCTCCTTCTCCTTCTCCTCTTCCCTCCCTCCCTCCCTTCCTTTTTCCTAGCTGCCACCATACATCAGAGATGGAAAGCTTTATTGCTCTGTAATGCAATGTTCTTAATTATGTATTAAAACATCTGTGATTTTGATATGATATGACCCAGCTTTTTATGACTATTGCTCTGTGCAAATGGCTGTTTTCTTGGGGAACTGTGCTGTGAGACAAATAAAATCCTGTGTTTGGAGAACTGGTATTATTTTTGCCTCATTATATGACATTATTATCCATCATAGAATGCCCAGTTATTCTTAGCACTGTACTATTTCTGTGCTCTGAGAAATTTGGCTGGAGCTTAGCACTAAAACCATTCTCACCAATCCTTTTCTGTTTAAAATTCTTCTTCTTTTTTCATCACTATAAATATATGAGCATTACAAAGGTAGACTATATACTATTAAAATACTAAATACAATTCTTTTGGGAATTATAATACCTGTAGGAAGTTAGCACCCTCCCCTCTCCTAGGAAAATGAGATATTTTAGGAAATATTAAAAGGGCAGAATATTTCCCTTAAAAGGCAGGCAGAAACTCAGCCCCCCTCCCCCAAATCTTTGTCCATGGGCCATTAAGGCCAGACTATTCTACATAACAAAGATCTACCTCCTTCAGGCAGAGCCATAGTAGGAATTGCCCAAAGCCCTTTCAGTGCATCATCACCCAGCAAGAGTCAACCAAGCCTGGGACACAGACAACCTGCCTCCATGGCTCCACGGGAGTCTGACAACCAATCAGAATGCAAGCTCAAATTCAAAAGCCCAGAGAAGGTATAAAAAAACCCCAGGCACTCTCAGCATCTCTTCCCTTTTTTTCCCCTTCACCCAAGATCTTCAAGGCATGTGATCCTGTCCACCATTAAAACCATCTTTCCAAGCAGCCGCCATGCTTTCCACTTTCTTTCTCCCCACTTGGAACTGAACCCAGATGGGCATTTCTTCCAACCTGCCTATCCGCAGAATTTCAAACTTTTATATAAAGCTCTAATAAATATTACACATAAAAAGTGTAGCCCCCAAAGCAGGTTACCTTCAGCAAGATTTATACCAGGGATGGCAAACCCATGGCATGGGTGCCACAGATGGCATGTAGAGCCATATCGGTGGGCACGGAAGCTCAGCTCCGGCATGCATGGGTGAGCTGGCCAACTGATTTTCGGGCCTTCTGGGCCTACCAGAAGTCAGGAAACATACTGTTTCCGGCCTCCGGAGGGCCTCTGGGAGGGTGGGGAAGGCCGTTTTTGCCCTCCCCAGGCTCCTAGAAAGGCTCTGGAGCCTGAGGAGAGCAAAAAACGGGCCTACTGGGCCCACCGCGCCATCGCATGCCAAAAATGGGGGGAGCACGGGGGGGTTGGAGTGCATAGAATTATGGATGTGGGCACACATGCATGTGACCCCCACCACGCTCCCCCCGCTTTTGGCACGGGATAGCATAAAGGTTAGCCATCACTGATTTATACCATAGAAAAAAAAAATCTCTCCTATAAAGTCACAATCGAGACAATGACCAGATAAAAGGAAATAAAGTCCCATACAAAAAATGTAATATGACCATTCGTTGTAGCCAACTCATCAGGGCCAACTCTTTCTAGAGTCTCAATATTTTTTTTATTTTTTATTTTTACATTGTGGTGACCAGAATTGGATGCAGGATTCCAAGTGTGGCCTTATAAAGTGATATTAACACTTCACGTGATCTTGATGCCATCCCTCTGTTGATGCAGCCTAGGATTGCATTGGCTTTTTGGGTTGCTGGTGCACCCAGCTGGCTCTTAGGAATAGCAATAGCACTTAGATTTATATATTGCTTCATAGGGCTTTAAAGCAGTGGTGAAATCCATTTTTTTACTACCGATTCTGTGAGCGTGTCTTGGTGGGCATGGCTTGGAAGGAATGACAGGGGAAGGATACTGCAAAATCCCCATTCCCTCCCCACTCCTGGGGGAAAGACACTGCAAAATCCCCATTCCCTCCCCACTCCTGGGGGAAGGATACTGCAAAATCCCCATTCTGAGGGGAAGGATATTGCAAAATCTCCATCCCCACCCCACTCTGGGGCCAGCCAGAGGTGGCATTTGCCGATTTTCCGACCTGCTCAAATTTTCCGCTACCAGTTCTCCAGAACCTGTCAGAACCTGCTGGATTTCGCCCCTGCTTCAAAGCCCTCTTTAAGCGGTTTACAGAGTCGGCATATTTTCCCCCAACCATCCGTGTCCTCGTTTTTACCGACCTCGGAAGGATGGAAGGCTGAGTCAGCCTTGAGCCAGTCAGGATCGAAGTCCTGGCATTCTAACCTCTGCACCACCACGGCACTAGCCATATCTAAGTGGTTGCCCACTAGGACTCTTAAGATCCCTCTCACAGTTACCGTATTTTCCGGCGTATAAGACGACTGGACGTATAAGACGACCCCCGACTTTTTCTGTAAAAATATAGGGTTTGGGCTATACTTGCTGTATAAGACGACCCCTCTTCCAATGCGCACCAAATAAAAATTAAAAAACATCAACTGGCTCACCCACAATGTAAAAGCAGCTATGCTAGACCCAAAATGGCCCCTGCAACAAGCAGGAACCTCACACGGCCACAAAAAGCCCAAAAACCCAACTTTCACACTTTACACACACAAAATTCCACATACAGCTTTGTGAGATTTTGTGCGTTTGTGTAGTTAGAGTGAAACACTACAGAAACACACTAAATCTCAGAAAGCTGCACAAATATTATTTTATTTTATTTTTATTTTTATTTTTATATGAAAGCTAAATTTAAAACTTCCTAGCCTAAAACTTCCTAGCCTTTAAATGGCTAAGTCTAAAAAAAAAACAACTACAAAAAACCCCAATTAACTATTTTTTTTAAAGCTCCCAAAGGGGAAAAAAACTTACCCAATAGAACAGGGGTCTCCAACCTTGGCAACTTTAAGACTTGTAGATTTCAATTCCCAGAATTCCTCAGCCAGCTTTGCTTTGCTGGCTGGAGAATTCTGGGGGTTGAAGTCCACAAGACTTCAAGCTTCTAAGTTTGAAGACCTCTGGACTAGACAGTCACTTATCTGAAATGGTATGGGTTCTCCTGCTTGAGCAGGGGGCTGGACTAGAGGACCTCCAAGGTCCCTTCCAGCTCTATTCTATTCTAATCTATCACCTCTACCAGCATCCCCCAACCTTTAGGGCACCAGGGACCAGTTTCATAGAGAGTGTGCAGAGAAGAGCAACCAAGATGATGAAGGAACTGGAGGATAAAACATACGATGAACGGTTGTAGGAACTGGGCCTGACTAGTCTAGTGAAGAGAAGGACCAGGGGAGACAGGATAGCAGCCTTTCAATATTGGAGGGTCTGCCCCAGTGAGGAGGAAGGAGGTCAAGCTATTTTCCAAAGCATCCAAAGGCCAGACAAGGAACAACATGTCACTGTGTTATTTGTATTTGCCAGCTGAGCTTCCATTCTGAACATTACAGTAGCCTTGTCATTATTTCTAAGAAAAGCCCATCTTGTGATTTATGAAGCTACAGCGCATGTCTACATTCTTTCTTTTCTAACTTCCTGGCTTCCTTTCTCTTTTGCACGTCTCTGAGATAAATTGCCGGTAAGAATGTAGTTAGCTAGGTTTTTTTACTTTTGTAACAATAAATATGTTTATTAGATTTTATACTTCGGGTTTTCTTTCTTTGAGAGTACACACCATGAGAAACAAGATCCATTCCCCTCTAATTAATCGGTTTTCCTCAGGGGGCGGGAACGAAGCTGATTCACGCTTCAACACGATGGATGGAAACTGAGCAAGGAGAGATTCAACCTTGAAATAAGGAGAAATTTTCTGACAGTGAGAGCAATCAACCCACGGAACAGAAGTTGCCTTCAGAAGTTGTGGGAGCTTCATCACTGGAGGCTTTCAAGAAGGGACTGGACCGCCATCTGTCAGAAATGGTGTAAGGTCTGCTTGGTCACGGGGTTGGATTAGAAGTCCTACAAGGGTCCCACAAGATCCCTTCCAACTCAGTAAATCTGTATCAGTGTATTTTCTGTGGACCGGAGGAGCTGCGGTTTTGCATGCTGCCTGCAACCCAAGGATGGGGCTCGACTTGTTTGCGTGGTCCAGTTGCTGGCATGCTGTGAACCGGTACTGGTGCATGGAGCAGGGGTTGGGGACCCCCTGGCCTGTACTATACCTGTGCATTTGGTTTGTCTTGCCTAAACAAAGAACCTTTTAGAATTAGTAGAAAGGAAGCTGAAAAGGAAATTCACAGGTAAGGCAAGAGAGAATGGATCTTCAGACACGTCAGGTGAAGTTGTCTTCAAAACCCAAACAAGGCCATCGAACATGACTTAGGAGGTTGTTTTCTCACTGTCAGGCTGTCAATTTCCTATCTCACCATTAGAGACGCATCTACCAGTCTGTTGTGGCCCCGTCCTCTGAGCCTATCCCATTGGAGGAAGGAAGCTCTGAGCATGAGGAAGAGAAGCCAGCCAGATCTCCCAGGCCCCCCCCCGGCACCGTCTCAGGTGCCAGCTGAAAGAGAGCCAAGTAGTGGGGAAACAGGTGTCTCAGATGAGAGTGAGGGAGAGACGTCATTCCTGGACGCACGCCAAAGAAAGCGAGATAAGCGCTTACAACAGCTGAGGAGACATACGAGGGAATAGACCTGAGTCACTGGACTTGAGTCACAGGACCAATGAGTCACTGGACCACACCCAGAGACTATATAAGACAGGGTGGTGGTTAATGATCTCTGTGACGAACAAAAACTCAATCTGGTAGTCATTGGAGCTAAAAGAACGGATTTTGGTAAAGCTACGTATGTGATTGTCTTTCTGTGAACAATTAAAGCACTTGGCAGACGGTGTGCATATCGCTGCCAAGTTAGAGATAAGAACTGTGGTGTGTGCCAAGTGCTTCTTTAACCCTCGACTGGCTGTGTTTTTGTGGGTATCTGTAGAGGGGGACAGATCATAGTCTTTGGAAGAAGGATCCACGGCAGGGGTGAAATGCTCCCGGTTCGGACCGGATCGCCCGATCCGGTAGCGATGGAGGCAGGTGGTTCGGAGAACTACTGGCAAAAATCCCTGCCCCCTCCCCCCATGCCCAGTTGAGCCGTACAATCATCAGAGGCTTTTTTTTTTTTTTACTTTTAAAAACATTTTTTTCTACAACTACGGCTGAAAAAAATGCTGATTAATTGTTTCCACTGATTTAATTAATATAAAGAGAGAGATGAGAGATGGGAGAGGGAGAGGGTGGGAGGGAGGGAGAGAGAGAGATGAAAGATGATCGAAAAATAATAGATGGTAGATATATATATATATATATAGAGAGAGAGAAATATTATATTGATGAAATTGATAGATAGACAAGCGATACCTAGACAGCCGGACAGAGATGATAGAGAGACAGAGATGATACATAGGCCTCTAGGTGGCTCAGTGGCTAAGACGCTGAGCTTGTCGATGAGAAAGGTTGGCAGTTCGGCGGTTCGAATCCCTAGTGTAAGCCTCCCGCGTGAGCAGGGGGTTCGACTAGATGACCTCCAAGGATAGAGAGGTAAGCAGCTTCCTTTTACCTTTTCTCTCCATTTCTTGATGCAGTTAAAAAAGAGAGAGAAAGCCGGAATTTAAAGTGTGATGCTACAGACTCTTAAAAGGCCTCCTGTCAATCTTACGAAATCTTATCCAGGAAATTAATCCACTCTACGCTTTCCCCAGCCGTCCGGGTGAATTTCCCATTCTCTGGGCTCTCCCTTTAATCCCATAGCGGAAGATCACTCGCAATCCGCTCGGCCCGTTTTACAAAGCAGATCCCTTTGAACTCGGGGAGATTAGAGGAAGGCCAAATGGTTAGACAAATCTTCTCGCTTTAATTCCCCCAAGAGGGGGAACGAGCTTTTTCATATAAAGATGAATAACCTGCCAATCTGGAACTTTGCAACGTGCCTGAAAAATGAAATGAAATAAACGGAGAGAAACAAACGGTGAAAAGAAACAAAAAAAATCCAGCTGTGTGTCGAGCTTGCTTGCTTTGATTCTCTGGGCCATTATGATAAATTCCTTTTTTTGTTTTTTTCTTGCAAGTTCTCTTAACGAAGTAGAATGGTAGAATTAAAAAAAAGTGTGCC
>CM075960.1:8314496-8344496 GCA_038048745.1 Coluber constrictor foxii
TTAGGACTTAAGAAAACCTTTGAAAGTCATTAAAAGGCCCTGGTTGAAAGGGTGAAAATGTTCGCTGACAGTCCAACAATATCACCTCGTCACCGGCTGGGCCTCCTGCAGCCCCCAGAAGCCAAATTAACAATGTCAACAATGTGGGTTCAGCACCTGGAATCCGAAATCAAGTCAGAAACTTCATTGGCTGATGAAAATTCCTCTTTACTGGGTATTGGGGAGTTCATAGCTGGACTGCTTCTTTCTGATTCTTGGCATCATGTTTCCAGAAGGATACTGAGGATATGGATAGATTAGAATAGGTCCAGAGAGGATGAAAAATATGATACAGGGATTTAAGGATTGTGGCGCTAGCCGGAGGTCCTTAATCTTCCGCTACATCAGACTATATAATAACCCGGGATCAGAAATAATAGAACAATACAGAAGCTCCTAGTAAATCAGTGTGAAAAGTCTGCGACTTTTGATAGGATTTGATAGACAGATAGACAGACGTTGGGGAGGAAGGAAGAAAGGAGATGGAGGAGTGGAAGGAAGGAAGATCATGGGAAGGAGGAGAGAGGGAGGAAGATAAGGGAAGGAGGAGAGAGGGAAGGAAGGGAGGAAGGAAGGAAGGAAGGAGAGGGGGAGTGGAATGAAGGGAGGTCATGGGAAGGAGGAGGTAGGGAACCAGGGAAGGAGGGAGGGAAGGAAGGAATATCATGGGAAGAAGGAGGGAGGGAGGAAGATCATGGGAAGGAGGAGAAAGGGAGTAAGGGAGAGGAATGGAAGGAAGAATGGAAAGAAGGAAGGAGAGGGAGGAATGGAAGGAAGGAAGATCATGGGAAGCAAGAGGGAGGGTTGGAGGAAGATCATGGGAAGGAGGGAGGGAGGGAGGGAGGGAGGGAAAGAAGGAAGGAGAGGGAGGAATGGAAGGAAGGAAGATCATGGGAAGCAAGAGGGAGGGTTGGAGGAAGATCATGGGAAGGAGGAGGGAGGGAAGGAAGGAATATCATGGGAAGGAGGAGGGAGGAAGGAGGGAGGGAGGGAGAAATGAGCCTTAGGAATCATCTGGGTCTTGTTAATGCGCTCTCTAAAATAGAAGATTTCCTTTGATGTGGAAAAGCATTATGACTTTCTCAAATCCTGGGAAGGAGGAGTAAGGGAGTGGAATAGAAGGAAGGAAGATCATGGGAAGCAAGAGGGAGGGTTGGAGGAAGATCATGGGAAGGAGGGAGGGAGGGAGGGAGGGAGGGAAAGAAGGAAGGAAGGAAGGAAGGAAGGAAGGAAGGAAGGAAGGAAGGAAGGAAGGAAGGAAGGAAGGAAGGAAGGAAGGGAAGGAGTGGAATGAAGGGAGGTCATAGGAAGAAGGAGGGTGGGAAGGAATATAGAAGGAATACAAAAGGAAGGAAGGGAGAAATGAGCCTTAGGAATCATCTGAGTCTTGTGAATGCGCTCTCTAAAATAGAAGATTTCCTTTGATGTGGAAAAGCATTATGACTTCCTCAAATCCTGGGGCCGTATCAGCATCCTCTCTCATTTCTTGATAAATTTGGTTTCCGCAGGCCCCTCCTCAGACATTTCAAAAAGGCCAGAAACATTTTGCAAAACCCTGCATGCTGATTTACGAGCGGTTTGTCAGCGGGGGAGAATTTTCCCTCAAGTTTTTTTTAATTTTTTTTTTTACAGGAGATAAATTATGGCGCTGAAAAGGAGGGGGAAAAACCCCTTATCCTTCTTTCTTTGATCTTTTCTCCGCAGCTTTTCTGTGACACCCGGCAAATGTCAAGAGAGAGGCTCATTTCTGCAGGATTAATTCTTACTAAGTTTGACACTTCCGTTTAAATTAACACCTCCTTGTCCTGCAGGTCAGAAAGGGGGTGGGGAGGGAGAGTGAACAATATTTTTTTTTTTGCCCTTTTCCATCCGTGTTCTTTAATTTCAAGCCAATTGACAGCAGGCAGCTTTCCCAAAAGAAGCAAACTCTTTACCCCTCATTTAATGCCTCGTGCATTAAATGTAAACCCTTTAGCCAATGGCAAAAGAGACCTTGCAGCAATCAAATAGTGCCATTTTTAAAGCTATTAATCATTCTTATTTTTTAAAATGTTTATTTATTTCTATCTCGCCTTTATTATTTTTAAAAACAAGCCTAGGTGGTCAATATATCCCACACATCTTCCTCTTTCTATTTTCTCCACAACAACCCTGTGAGGTGGTTGGGATGACAGTGATTGGCGCAAAGTCACCCAATTAGCCTTCGTGCCTAAGGCGTGACTAGAATTCATCATCTTCTGGTGATTGGCCCAAAGTCACCCAGCCAGCTTTCATGTCTGAGGCGGGGCTACAATTCCCCGTCTCCTGGTGATTGGCCCAAAATCACCCAGCCAGCTTTCATGTCTAAGGCGGGGCTAGAATTCACTGTCTCCTGGTGATTGGCCCAAAGTCACCCAGCCAGCTTTCATGCCTGAGGTGGGACTAGAATTCACTGTCTCCTGGTGATTGGCCCAAAATCACCCAGCCAGCTTTCATGTCTGAGGCGGGGCTACAATTCCCCGTCTCCTGGTGATTGGCCCAAAGTCACCCAGCCAGCTTTCATGCCTGAGGCGGGGCTAGAATTCCCCGTCTCCTGGTGATTGGCCCAAAGTCACCCAGCCAACTTTCATGCCTGAGGCGGGACTAGAATTCACTGTCTCCTGATGATTGGCCCAAAGTCATCCAGCCAGCTTTCATGTCTAAGGCGGGGCTAGAATTCCCCGTCTCCTGGTGATTGGCCCAAAGTCACCCAGCCAGCTTTCATGCCTGAGGCGGGACTAGAATTCACTGTCTCCTGGTGATTGGCCCAAAGTCACCCAGCCAATTTTCATGCCTGAGGCGGGACTAGAATTCACTGTCTCCTGGTGATTGGCCCGAAGTCACCCAGCCAGCTTTCATGCCTGAGGCGGGACTAGAATTCACTGCCTCCTGGTGATTGGCCCAAAGTCACCCAATTAGCTTTGATGCCTAAGGCAGGACTAGAACTCACCATCTCCTGGTTTTTGGCCCAAAGTCACCAAGCCATCTTTCATGCCTAGGGCAAGACTAGAACTCCCACTAGGTATAGGAGGACTACATATGAACGGATCCTTTATGGACATTCTAGATCTTCCACGTTCTCTGTTCCTAGTCAACCCTGCCACCCTGGTTGTTCAGCCCTGCTTATCTTCTCTTGGGATTAGTTTGATTTGTTTCGTAACTCCTGAGCTGGCTCAAATTTAGAATAACTCTGAATAAACCAAATCATCAACCAAAGACAAAATTCTCTAGAGAGGGAATATTGAAAGTTTGGACCAGAGCGGCCCCTGGTGGACATTTGTTGCTATTACAACCTTTGAAGTATCTTAGCATTAAGAACATTTACTCATTTTAAAAAGTGTAATATATATTTTTTTAAAAAAATGTGCCCTCTCACAGACACCATCTTGATTTTTTTCTTCACTCCCTTGCAGACAATCTTGTCGCCTGGATTATCTTTATCCAATAATCCTACTGGAGATTTTATCTTGGTTTCGAGGGAAACCAAGATGGATGGAAACTAATCGAGGAGAGAAACAGCCAAGAACTAAGGAGAAATTTCTGGACATGTGCCACAGGTGGCATGTGGAGCCATATCTATGGGCACATGAGCATTGCCCTAGCCAGTTGATTTTTCAGGCATTTTGGGCCCACCAGAAATCGGGAAACGGGCCATTTCCGGCTTCCAGGAGGGTGGGGAAGGCCATTTTTGCTTCCCCAGGTTCCTAGAAAGCCTCTGGAGCCTGGGGAGGGCAAAAACAGGCCTACAGGGCCCACCGTGCCATTGCGTGTCAAAAGTGTGGGGGAGCGTGGGGGGGGGGTCGCACGTGCATGCACAGAGGATGGGGCACATGGAATTATGGGTGTGGGCAGATGCATGCTCAACCCCCGCGAGAAGGTTAGCCATCACTGACCTAGAACTAAGGAGTGAGAAACAATTAACCAGTGGGACAACTTGCCTCCAGAAATTGTGGGTGTTTCATCACTCACTAAGAAGAGACGGGACAGCCACTTGTCTGAAATGGTACAGGCAATGGATAGAGTAAAATAAAAAAATCCAGATGGTATCCATGATGGTTTGGTTTATATCTGTGTTTTATACGTGTTACAAAACAGGAGAAGAATGAAACTCTGACTTTGGGTTTTACCGATTTGTTCTGCCCCAGCTACGGACCCCAAAGAACGCACCACACACAAACTCTATACCAAGCTTATTTTACTCAAATAACTTAGTCTTTTATCATTCAAAGGCTGTTAATGAACTGTCTTAACAGCCTACCAGAATTCTAAGATAAGGTAATCACAGTCTTACTAGAGTTGGCAGAAAGCCCAGAAGCAATTTTGCAGACATGAAAGACAGTGAACTAAAGTTGTTCCCTATAAATTGCTTCAGTCGGTGTTCCTCCTTAAATAGGTTAAGGGAGTGGCCAATTAGCCCCAAGCCTTATTCTCGAGGAGATCTCCTCCTGAGGAGCCACTCCTGCCTTTTGGCAGCTCTGCGTACCCCTGCATCGAGAAGAGGCTCCTCCTCTTCATCCTTTTCATTTAAAGGAGCTTCTGGAGGTTCTGAGGGCCCTGGCTGAATCCCTGCCTCTGGCACCACATCTTCTCCAGCCTCCTTATTGTCCGACTCGAGTGCCAGCTGCACAGGCTGCTGGCGCAGCACCACACCAGCCTCCTCGCTGTTGGAATCAGCTACAATCTGCACAGGCTGCTGATGGGCCACAACACCTACACTGCCAACACCTCTTCCCTCTGTACAATATTGCCATCTCTGTAGTGTGCAGGTAGTCTTCCACTTACAACAGTTCATTGACGTGGTGGCACAGGGGTTAGAATGCAGTAGTGCAGGCTACTTCTGCTGACTGCCGACTGCTAGTGCCTCAGCAGTTCGATCCTGACCGGCTCAAGGTTGACTCAGCCTTCCATCCTTCCGAGATCGGTAAAATGAGGACCCAGATTGTTGTGGGCAAGAGGTTAACTCTGTAAACTGCTTAGAGAGGGGCTGTAAAGCACTGTGAAGCGGTATATAAGTGCTATGGCTATTCAATGAGCATTCAAAGTTACAATGAAAAAGATGACTTATAACCATTTTTCACACTTACGACCGCTGCAGTGTCCCCATGGTCACGTGATCCAAATTCAGACCCTTGGCAACTGGCTCATATTTATGACAGCTGCAATGTCTCGGAGTTACGCGATCCCCTTTTGGGGTCCATCTGACAAGCGGAATCAATAGGCAATCCAGATTCACTTTACAACCAAGTGCAGTGCCAATGAGTGCAGTGATTCACTTATCAACGTCACGAGAAGGGTGGTAAAATGGGACACAATTAACTTAGCAATTGTCTCATTTAGCAAGATAAATTCGGGGCTCATTTGTGATCACCTGTAGGGAGTTGGGGGCTCTGTCCAGTCTGTCTAGTTATGCATGGTTCAATGCCAGCGGGCGGCCTCCAGTGGGAGAGCCTTCTCTGTGGGAGCTCCAGCCCTATGGAATGAACTACCCCCGGATATAAGAAAGATTCCTGACCTCCGTGCCTTCCGACGAGCCCTGAAGACTCTACCGTTTCATCAAGCCGGTCTGACTTAAATTTGTGTTAAATTTTTAAAAGGGTTTTTAGTAGGGGTTTTAAATTTTACGACCAAATAGTTTAATTATTTTATTAGTTTTAATTTTTATATGTGATTGTTTTAATATGGCTGTAAACCGCCCTGAGTCCCATTCGGGAGAAGGGCGGTTTATAAATGCAATAAAACCTAAAACCTAAACCTAAACTATATTGTTTGCCAATCCAGTCAATTAATTAATCCAGCCGAACGGTTAGGAATATTGTGTGAATGCAGTCAACATATTAGGTGTGATCTCAGCCAGCACAATCAATCCACTTCAATCAATCAATCAATCTATCTATCAATCAGAATAGAGCTGATTGCTCAAGCAGGAGACCTTATATCATTTTAGACAAGTGGCTGTCCGGTCCCTTCTTAAAATCCTCCAGTGTTGAAACACCCACTTCCACTGGTTAATTGTTCTCACTGTTAGTCACCAAGTTTCTCCTTAGTTCTGTTGTGGCTCCGTTGCCTGAGCCTGTGTCATCGTCAGGAGAGGACTCCGAGAGTGAAAGGGAGGAATTGGCAAGACCTCCCTCTCCAGGACCTTCCCCTCTGGGATGCCCCTGGAGGACACCGAAGGGCAAGAGATAGGCCCAGAACCAAGCACATCCCCACAGCCACAGGTGGACAGCGACGAGGGAGATAAGTGCTGGTTGGATCCTCACCAGCGACGCAGGGAGAAACGTGCCCAACAGAAGGCACGGCGTGCTCGTGATTAGCTGACTCACTGGACCACACCCCACAGCCTATAAAAGAGAGTGAGTCAGCCTCCATTTTTGTGACGAACAAAAACAAATCTTCCTGCATCTCAGCTTTGGCTATTCTGGACACTTGTGGTGTGTATTTGTCTGTTCTGTTAATAAAGGCTTTGGCACGCAGCTGCTGGGATTGCTGCCAAGTTCCTTATCAGACTACTTGGTTGCCTGCCAGCTTATTTTAACCTCCGACTGTCTGAATTGGGTTTATTCCTGGGGACGGAGACAGAACAAGTTCTAGGTTGCTTCTTTCTTCGATTAGTTTCCACCCGTTGCTTCTTGTCCTGCCTTCAGGTGCTTTGGAAAATAATTTGACCCCCTCTTCTTTGTGGCAGCCCCTCAGATATTGGACCAACTGCTATCATGTTCCCCCCTCCTCCAGTCCTCCTTTTCTCTAGACTAGCCATACCAAATTCCTGCATGTTGCTTATTTTCTAGGATCTTACCCAATAACTCCCGCCCTCTGGAACGAGTTACCCCCGGGGATTCAATTAATCCCAGACCTCCGCACTTTCTGCAAGGCATTAAAGACTTTTCTATTCCAGGAAGCCGGGCTGGCTTAACGTAGATTTTAATGGGTGAATTTTAGGAGGGATTTTAAATTTGGGGAAGCCAAAATTTGATTTAATTACGTTTTTAGATTATTTTTAACTTTTATATTGCTTGTATTTTAATGTTTTAATGTTTGGCTGTTCGCCGCCCTGAGTCCGTCAGGAGAAGAGCGGTATATAAATCTAATAAACTAAACTAAACTAAACTAACTCAAATACAAAATGTAGATGAATCAGATTGCTTTATTCATCAATGTTTCTATTACAGGTAATCATCTGGAAGTGCATCTGGATCCCTGGGTCACACCTTTTATAGGTAAGGAGGGACCAGGGGAGGGTCTGGCTGGGTAGGTGGGAGTAACTCTTGCCATGCCATGGGGAACAATGCTAAGCATTTATATGCAACACTGCAACCGTTCTTCATATGTTTTAACCTCCAGTCCCCTAATCATCTTGGTTGCTCTTCTTTGCATTTTTTCCAAAGTCTCAACCTCTTTTTTTTTTAATGTGGTGACCAAAACTGGGTGCAATATTCCAAATGTGGCCTTACTAAGGCTTTATCAAGCGGAAAGCAGGTTGAGGTTGAGGCAAAATAAACTTGTTGGGAAGCCTTTTCCCAGCAGGGGGCAACCTTGCTCCAGGATTCATCCCTTATAGAGAAACCAGATTTAGAAGTCATGAAAGTTGAAAGAAACTCTGAAGCTGAAAACTTCGGACTGTATCCACAACTACTCAAAGATGGATTCCTACTTAAGATTACTTCTGGATCATTCTGTCTTTGGATCTGACCTGCAGGATTTCAATCAGCAATCGAAAATTATTAGGAGACTGAAGGTTAAAACATATGAAGAACGGTTGCAGGAACTGGGTATGTTTTAACACAGGGGTCGGCAACCTGCGGCTCTGGAGCGGCATGTGGCTCTTTCATCCCTCTGCTGCGGCTCCCTGTTGCCACAATTGATACGGCTTTCGGTTAGGATAGGTAAAGGAAAAAGGACGTCATGTTAGGAGGAGACTCTATGGCAGAGGAACTGGACTTCTGGTTGGCTCCAGAATTAAACAGGGGTCTTCCGGTTAGGACTCTTGTGGCTCTTTGAGTGTTTAAGGTTGCCGACCCCTGGTCTGGTTTAATGAAATGAAGGACTAGGGGAGACATGATAGCAGTCTTCCAATATTTGAGGGGCTGCCCCAAAGAAGAGGGAGTCAAGCTATTCTCCAAAGCACCTGAAGGCAGGACAAGAAGCAATGGGTGGAAACTAATCAAGGAGAGAAGCAACTCAGAACTAAGGAGAAATGTCCTAACAATTAGAACAATTAATCAATAGAATAACTTGCCTACAGGAGTTCTGGGGCTCCATCACTGGAAATTTTTAAGAAACAATTTCTCTTGAAATAGTATTAGGGTTTCCTGCTTGAGCAGGAGGTTGGATTAGGAGAAGATATAAGTAAAGTCTTACACTTAAGCAAGGAAAACCAAAAGTATACACATAGATTGGCTGAAACCAGGTTTAATAGCAGTGACTAGGAGAGGGATCTTGGAGTCTTAGTGGACAACCAGCTACATATGAGCCAGCAGTGTTTGGTGGCAGCCAAAAAAACCAATGCAATCCTAAATTGCATTAACAGAGGGAGACAATCAAGATCAAAGGAGGTACTAATACCATTCTGTAAAGCCTTAGTAAGACCACACCTAGAGTACTGCATCCAGTTTTGGTCACCACACTATAAAAAAGATGTTGAGACTCTAGAAAGAGAGCAGAGAAGAGCAACCAGGATGATGAGGGGACTGGAGGCTAAAACATACAATGAACGGTTGCAGGAACTGGGCCTGGCTAGTCTAGTGAAGAGAAGGACCAGGGGAGACATGAGAGCCATCTTCCAATACTTGAGGGGCTGCCCCAGAGAGGAGAGGGTCAACCTGTTCCCCAAAGCACCTGAAGGCCAGACAAGGAAGAATGGATGGAAAGTGATGAAGGAGAGATTCAACTTGGAAATAAGGAGAAATTTCCTGACAGCGAGAACCATCCACCGATGGAACAGAAGTTGCCTTCGGAAGTTGTAGGAGCTTCATTGCTTGAGACTTTCAAGAAGAGACTGGACTGCCATCGGTCAGAAATGGTGTAGGGTCTCCTGCTTAGGTGGGGGGTTGAACTAGATGACTTACAAGGTCCCTTCCAACTCTGTTAATATGTTAAATCTCTGTTATCAGGGGTGAAATGCTTCCAGTTTGGACTAGATTGCCCGATCCGGTAGTGATGGCGGCGGATGGTTCGGAGAACCAGTAGCAAAAATCCCTACCCACCCCACATGCCCAGCTGAGCCATGCAATCATCAGAAGCTTTTAAAAAAAATTAAGAAATATCTTTTTCTACAACCCCTTCGGCTGAAAAAAATGCTTTTAAAAGTAAAAAAAAGCCTCTGACGATCAGGCAACTTAGCTGGGATCGTCAGAGGCTTTTAAATGCATTTTTTTTTACAACCTCTTCGGCTGAAGAGGTTATAGAAAAAATGTTTTTAAAAGAAAAAAAGCCTCTGACGATCAGGCAACTCAGCTGGGATCGTCAGAGGCTTTTAAAAGCATTTTTTCTACAACCGCTTCGGACAAAGAGGTTATAGAAAAAAATGTTTTTAAAAGAAAAAAAAGCTTCTGATGATCAGGCAACTCAGCTGGGATCGTCAGAGGCTTTTAAAAGCATCTTTTCTACAACCTCTTCGGACAAAGAGGTTATAGAAAAAATGTTTTTAAAAGAAAAAAAAGCCTCTGATGATCATGCGGCTCAGCTGGGATCTTAAGAAGCTTTTAAAAGCATTTTTTTTGCAACCTCTTTGGCTGAAGAGGTTGTAGAAAAAATAGTTTTAAAAGTAAAACAAAAAAAAATTGGCCTCGCCCACCCAGTCACATTACCCCCCCCAAGCCACGCCCACAGAACCGGTAGTAACAATTTTTACATTTTACCACTGCCTGTTATATATATATATAAAAAGAGACTTGAAAGCGGAACAATCAATTCTTCTTTAACTCTTTGCCTTTCTTTCTAGCGAGGAGCCAAATGATTATGGGGGCAACACGACACACCTACGTAACACCTCTCCTGCGCGAGCTGCACTGGCTTCCGGTGGTCTTCCGGGTGCGATTCAAGGTGTTGGTCACCACCTTTAAAACGCTCCATGGCTTAGGACCTGGATATTTACAGGATCGCCTTCTGCCACCGATAGCCTCCCACCGGCTGATACGCTCCCACAGAGAGGGCCTCCTCAGGGTGCCGTCGGTCAAATTATGTTGACTGGCGACCCCCAGGGAGAGAGCCTTCTCTGTGGGGGCTCCTGCCCTTTGGAATGAACTGCCCCCAGAGATACGTAGGATCTCCGACCTTCGTGCCTTTCGCTGTGCCCTTAAGACTTTACTATTTCAACAAGCTGGTCTGATGGAATAATAAATTTTAAATGGGTATTTTTAGTCTTAAAAATAGGGCCAACCATTGAATATGTTTTAAATTGTTTTGAATTTTTGTGTTATATGTTGTTTTATTATGGCTGTACACCGCCCTGAGTCCTTCGGGAGAAGGGCAGTATAAAAAATTAATTAATTAATTAATTAATTAATTAATTAATTAAATAAAAATTCGGCTTTCTTGCTAATTGCATGAGCCGCATTTGTCATTGGAATGACAGGAAGAAGATCCCTGACTAAGCAGCGGCAACCGAGTGTCAGTTTGTTTTTCTCACCAGCTCAGTTTTCCGAAATGCAAACCGTTGGGCTGCAAGGCAAGTCTTCAGAACGCCTTGATAACATCAACAGATGCTCAATAATGAGGAATGATGGGCTGTCGGAGCTCAGCCCAAATAGCTCTCCAGCTCAGAGAACAGATGCATTAGGGAATCATTTGTAAATGGGAATGTTGGGAACTTTTCAGGGGCGGGCGACAGTGGGTCCTGCTACACAATGTTTACTGTGAGCGCAAAAGAAGATGCTGAATGTTGGACACTTGGACTGAATTATGGAGGTCATCAGCAGCAGAATCAGTGATGGGATCCTCCCGGTAGCAGTGGCGATATGACATCACCAAACTGGTTCTCTTTGTTCGGGCCCTCCCGCCCCCATCTGCGTTATTCTTACCTTTTATTTGGCCCCGCCTCCAATCTATTCGCTGGCTCCCGAGTCCTAGCTGATCAGCTAGAAGGAAAAAAACTGTTTAATCTCTTGCTGCGGGGCTTCAAAGGGCCGCCCTACAGCTGATCAGTGTTAAAAGGCAGTGTGGTGGTAGACCAGTGCGCTCGAAAAACAAATGGGTAGACCTGTGCCTCCAAAAACGAATAAGTAGACTGGTGCCTCCAAAAACAAATGATAGACCTGTGCCTCCAGAAACAAATGAGTAGACCGGTGCTTCCAAAAATGAATGAGTAGACCGGAATGCTCCAAGAACAAATGGGTAGACCGGTACAGCTCTGCAAGCAGTTAAAAGCCTGGTAGACCAGTACCTCTGCTAAATTCTAAAGAATTGTCACATGACCATCAAACCACGCCAACAAAATAAGCCACGACCACAGAACGGGTAGTAAAAATTTTTAGAACCCATCCCTGAGCAGAATGTTAAAAGATGGGGACGTGCTTGGTCGAAAAACCCGAACATGAATGGTCTGTCTAGATTAAGCAAGGTGGAAGAGAATATTTGTAGCTGAGGGGCCATTCATCGTCCGCCTGTGGCCTTACTCCCAAGTCGACCCTTGTTCTTTAGCTGTTCCCTTTGTCTGGCAACTCTGCGCATGCACACACTGGGAACAGGCTCCAGCTGTTCGTCTGCCTCACTGATGTCTGACTCCGAAGGCAGCTGTCGGACGGCCCTGGCCCCCACTCTGCCTCCAACGCAGAGCCCTCATCAAATCTTTCCCCAGACTCCAGGACTGGCCCATATTCCTCCCCAACCTCCTCACTGTCTGAATCTGGCGGGCCACAACACCAGGGCCAAGACTGACAAACATAATTAAACCACAATTTCCCTCTCCAATTAACTCTAGCGGATGAGTAAGTGTGTATATATTGCTAGTGTTTGGTAGCGTAGCAATGGAAGCTGCGTCACGGAAGAACGCTGCACTGACTTGATATAATGGCACTTCTCATAATAACTCATTGCTTTGTTTTGTAGGGAAAACAGGGGGAGGAACCCACTCTTCATGAAAGGCAAGGCGCATTTTACTCTGAAGGAGATAGCAAACAAAATCAAGTGCATTTCCGGAGACTGCAGAAGCCTGAAGGTTTTTCACTCCCTATTTTCACTGGAATTTGATATCTGAGGTTTCCGAAGTCTTGAATCCACAGCACTGATAATAATAATAACAGAATAACAGAGTGGGAAGAGATCTTGGAGCAGGGGAGGTTCTAAAATTTTTTACTACCTGTTCTGTGGGCATGGTTTATTTTGTGGGTGTGGCTTGATGGTCTACCAGGCTTTTAACTGCTTGCAGAGCGGTACCGGTCTACCCATTTGTTTTTGGAGGCACTGGTCTACTCATTCGTTTTTGGAGGCAGAGGTCTACCAGCACACTGCCTTTTAACACTGATCAGCTGTAGGGCGGCTCTTTGAAGCCCCACCACAAGAGTTTAAACAGTTTTTTTCCTTCTAACTGATCAGCTGGGACTCGGGAGGCAGCAACAGATTGGGGGTGGGGCCAAATAAAAGGTAAGAATAACGTGGTGGCGGGCAGCTCCTGAACAAACATCATATCGTCACCCTACCAGCTCAGCCGAACCGGGCTGAACCGGGAGGAACCCACCACTGCCTTGGAGGTCTTCTAGTTCAACCCCACCCTGCTCAACCAATTCAGAAAATGGTTATCCAATCTCTTCTTGAAAACCTCCAGTGTTGGAGCGTTCACAACTTCTGGAGGCAAGTAGTTCCACTGGTTAATTGTTCTCACTGTCAGGAAATTTCTCCTTAGTTCTAAGTTGTTTCTCTCCTTGATTAGTTTCCATCCATTGCTTCTTGTTCTACTTCAGGTGCTTTGGAGAATAGCTTGACTCCCTCTTCTTTAGGGCAGCCCCGGAGATATTGGAACACTGCTATTATGTCTCCCCTAGTCCTTCTCTTCATTAAAGCTACATATACCCAGTTCCTGCAACCGTTCTTTGTATGTTTTAGCCTCTAGTCCCCTAATAGTTTGACCCTAATAGTCAAACTAGTTACTAAGAATGCATTACTATTAATCTTCTCATTGTTCCCATTACCCATCTCCTCCCACTGATGACTGTATGACTGTTACCTTATTGCTTGCATCCTTAAGATTTATATTGACTGTTTCCCTATGGCTATCATTAAGTGTTGTACCTTATGATTCTTAACGTATGTATCTTTTCTTTTTATGTACACTGAGAGCCTATGCACCAAGACAAATTCCTTATGCGTCCAATCACACTTGGCCAATAAAGAATTCTATTCTATCCTATCCTATCCTATCCTATCCTATCCTATCCTATCCTATCCTATCCTATCCTATCCTATCCTATCCTATCCTATCCTATCCTATCCTATCCTATCCATCTTTGTTGCTCTTCTCGGCACTCTTTCCAGAGTTTCAACAGCTTTTTATATTGTGGCGACTAAAACTGGATGCAGTATTCCAAGTGTGATCTTACCAAGGCATTATAAAGTGGTATTAACACTTCACGTTTGATCCACTGGATCTGGTTGTCTGGCTAATTGGTTTTGTTTAGTAGAACCATAGACTCAGTGGGTTGGAAGCAGTGGTGGGTTTCACAATTTTTTATTACCGGTTCTGTGGGTGTGGCTTGGTGGGTGTGGCATGGCTTGGTAGGCATGGCAGGGGAAGGATACTGCAAAATGTCCATTTCCTCCCGATTAGCAGGATCTCAGGAGGCAGAGAATAGATAGGGATGGGGCCAGTCAGAATTTTTATTACCGGTTCTGTGGGTGTGGCTTGGTGGGTGTGGCATGGCTTGGTGGGCGTGGTTTGGTGGGCGTGGCAGGGGAAGAACACTGTAAAATGTCCATTCCCATCCCAATCCAGGGAAAGATTACTGCAAAATCCCCATTTCCTCCCAATCAGCTGGGACTTGGGAGGCAGAGAATAGATGGGGGTGGGGCCAGTCAGAATTTTTACTACTGGTTCTCTGAACTACTCAAAATTTTCATTACCGGTTCTCCAGAACTGGTCAGAACCTGCTGAAACCCACCTCTGGTTAAAAGGGGTTCTCAGAGGTCAACTCTAGAGTAGTTCAACTCTATTGTCTAAGACAGGAGTCCTGGATGAACGGTGGTCCAATCATTTCTTGAAAATTTGGTCAAAGGATTGCTGGCATCCTAGGAAGCTTCCTAGAAGATTTGGAAACATTTCTTTGACCAGACAGAAGTTTCTGGAACCCAGAATTGCAAAAAAAATCAGTAACTCCAATGAATAGTTGATTTCTTTCCCATTAGAAAGTACTTGCTTTCATATGTAGTGTTACATATACTGACAGCAGCAAAAATTATATATGCTAAATACTGGAAAAACGTGAATACCCTTCCGGATGAGGATATAATTAGGAAAATCTGGGATTGTGTGGAAATGGATAGACTAACTTTAAAAATTAATGATAAATTAATGATAAATGGAAGAAGGAAGATCTACCATCTATTGAAGAATGGACATTAAAAGTAATGAATTTAGCAGAAATGGCAAAAATTTCGGCATATTTAAAAGACCATTCAAATGAGAAGTTTAGGTTGGAATGGAAAAGATGGATAGAATATATTCAAGGCAAATATAAGACTAGAAAATTACAATTAGTTTTTTGAATAACGAACGGGTCAAGAGAGTGTTATAAAGTATATTAGGTTAGATTACTTAAGGGAGTTAAAAGTTCAAGAGGGTGATAAGAGTCTATAGATTATTAGCTTAAATTAGTTTATGATTGTTTAATGTGATACTCTGTATTTTGCTTTGGGAAGTGGGGGGTTGGGGCTGGGCTAGGGAGGGTATGGGGGGAAGGGGTGGGGGGAAGGGGAAATATATGTAAATAATTTTGTTAAAAATTTTCAATTAAAAAAATTAACGATAAAGGAGACTCAGAATATTATCGGACATGGAATCAATTTTATGAATGGATAGAGACAAGTGGCAGAAATGAGAGAAAGTAAGTTTATGAACATTTAATATTTGTTAAAATGGAAAATAAAGATGTATAAAACTATAACTCTAGTAAGGGTAAAAATGCAAACGAGCTAATGTAAGAAGAAATTTAGTTTAAGTTTTATTATTATTATTTCTTTATTAATCATATTTCTATGCCGCCCACTCTCCAAGGACTCTGGGCGGCTTACAACAATCAATCGTGTACTAAATAGCACATTGCCCCCAACAATCTGGGTCCTCATTTTACCCACCTCGGAAGGATGGATGGCTGAGTCAACCTTGAGCCAGTGAGATTTGATCTGCTGAACTAGCAGTCAGCTGAAGTAGCTGCAGTACAGCACTGTAACCACTGCGCCACCTCGGCTCATTTTATACTATTTTTGTTATACTATTATAATTACTGTTATTATATTATTATGTTATTGTTATTAACATAATTTGTTATTTGTGTGTTACATTTTACTATCACCTTTTCTTTGGTTTTATCCTATTTGTAAATGTTATCCTGACAAGGCACTGTTTTTCAAAAATGTTTAGGAATTTTAAAAAAAAATTAAAAAGAAAAAAAGAAAAAAAGAGAAAGTGCTTGCTTAACAACTGGTTGCTTTGATACCAGTTGAAGTCACAGCTGCCAAAAGGTACTTACAGTTGTTTGCAGCATTCCATGGTGATGTGACAATAAATTTTGATTTTTTTCCACTGGCATTTATTTCTGTATTCTGGCAAAAATGCCCATGGGATAAAATTGATTGACGTAATATCCTCGGTGTTCATTTCATGCCAGTGCAAAAAGATGATAAAATCAGTGATGGCCCCATGGTAACCTTCTTAATTTGTTAAGATTTGTGAAGAGCAACAGAGATGATTAGGGGACTGAAGGTTAAAAGATAAGGAGAACAGTTGCAGGAATTGGGGATGTCTAATTTAATGGAAAGAAGGACGTGATAGCAGTCTTCCAATATTTATTATTATTATTTATTTATTTATTAATCGCATTTCTATGCCGTCCAACTCCCTAGGGACTCTGGGCGGCTTACAGCAAAAAAAAAAAAAAAAAAGTGAACAATATCCTGTAAAAATTTTTTAAAAAGAACATTAAAAACCCATATACTCCATTCTATGGTCGGGTCTTGCAAGATCGCTGTAGCGAGATCAACGGCCCTAGGCTTGCCAGAAAAGCCAGGTCTTTACCGCTTTCTGGAAGGCCAATCGGGTAGGGGTGGTCCTCAGGAGGTAATTACCTCAGGAGGTAATTGGTTACAGAGAGCCGGGGCAGCCACAGAGAAGGCCCTCCCCTGCGGGCCCGCCAGCCGACATTGTTTAGCCAATGGGGTTGCCCCAAAGATGAGGGGGTCAATGGTGTAGTGTCTCCTGTTTGGGTGGGGGCGTTGGACTAGATGACCTACAACAGGGATGGCTAACCTTTTTGTCGTCACGTGCCAAAAGCAGGAGGAGCGTGGGGGGGGGGATCACGCGCATGCCCACACCCATAATTCAATGCACCCCGCACATGCACGCACAATCCTCCCGCGCTCCTCCCGCTTTTGGCACGTGATGGCATGGTGGGCCCGGTAGGCCCGTTTTTCGCCCTCCCCATGATCAGAGGCTTTCTTGGCTCCAGAGCCTTTCTAGGAGCCTGGGGAGGGTGAAAATGGCCTTCCCCACACACCCCCGGAGGCCCTTCAGAGGCCAGAAATGGTCCATTTGCCAATTTCCAGTGGGACCGGAAGGCCTGTTTTTTGCTGTCCCCAGGCTCCAGAGCCTTTCTAGGAGCCTGGGGAGGACGAAAACGGTCTCCGCCCCAGAGGCCCTCCAGAGGCTGGAAACAGCCTATTTCCCGACTTCTGGTGGGATCAGAAGGCCGAAAAATCAGCTGGCTGAGCTAGGGCAACGCTTATGTGCCCACCGATATGGCTCCATGTGCCACCTGTGGCACTCGTGCCATAGGTTCTCCATCATGGACCTACATGGTTCCTTCCAACTCCGTTAATCTAATCTAAACTTTTCTCTAAAGCACCTGAAGGCAGGACAAGAAACATCAGATGGAAACTCATCAAGGAGAGAAGCAACTTAGAACTAAGGGGAAATTTCCAGACCAATGAACCAGTGGAATTACTTGCCTCCAGAAGTTGTGAATGCTCCAACACTGGAAGTTTTTAAGAAGAGATTGGACAGCCATTTGTCTGAAATGGTGCAGGGTTTCCTGTTTGAGTTGTGGATTGGATTAGAAGACCTCCCTTCCATCTCTTCTATTATTCTGTGATTCTGTTAATTATTGCCATTACTTGCAATAGTAATTCTGAGCTTAATTGCAGTCATAAGTCAAGATAGTAGATGTGATACCTAGATGTGATACTGCAGGAACAAAATAGATGCCTCTGTCATAGCAGCACAACAGAGTATTGGCATCTCCCTCAAATTAAAAACGGAGGCTTCTATTTAGAGCAGGTTAAAAATGAAAACAAGAAGAGCAGACGCCATATATTTTAAAAACTCCATTCGGAGTGATGCATTTGGGTCAAAGCAGCAAGGAACACTAAGCTCTCCTTAAAGCCCCAGATGCCAAATATATCTATTTTACATGTGATTTATTTCACAGAGAGGTTTTTTTAAAAGTGGGGTGGAAGGAACATTCCTGACTTCAGATCCATATTAGGCCGTTATTCACCAGGCGAACTGAGGACAAAGTCGACTTATATATTTGAGAGAGAAACACAAGGCCGATGGAGAGATCACCTCTGTCTCCAGTCTGAAGGAAAAACAGTCCGTCTTTGCGAAGAGGAACCTGAAAGGAAGCAACTGCATGAGAAGTCACTCCCAATCATAAGCAAGCTGCATTCCTTTTTGGTGACAAATAAAAGAGGAAATTGATAATCCCTGGGGTGCAATTGAGCAAAGCAGGGAGTAGCAAGAGACATTTGACTGTGTTGGAAATAATAAAAATCAATGAATCAATACAGTAAGTCAATAAGCAAGTCAATAAGTAAATAAATAAATAGATGGAGGGATGGATGAATCAATGAATCAATACAGTAAGTCAATAAGCAAGTCAATAAGTAAATAAATAAATAGATGGATGGATGGATGAATTAATGAATCAATACGGTAAGTAAATAAGAAAATAAATAAATAAAGGGATGAATGAATCAATGAATCCATGAATCAATGAATCAACAAATCAACAAATCAACAAATCAACAAATCATAAGATGTAAATAAGGAAACAAACAAACAAATGGATGGATGGATGAATTAATTAATGAATCAATGAATCAATAAAGTAAGTAAATAAATAAATGGATGGATAGATGGATGGATGGATGGTTGATTGGATGGATGGATGGATGGATGGATGTCATCTCCCTCTACATTCTAACTGCTCTGGGGGAACTAACTTTCTGTGACAGGTTGACCAACTTTTAATTGTTATGAAAGAAAAGAAACATTTGTTGTAATTTGGGGGTGGGGGAGGAAGTTGCCAAAAGAAGAAAAAGGAACAGCATGGGGTCCTTGATGCTCTCTGAGCTTGGGGTTTTTTTTTCTCTTGCAGATGTCTCATGACCCGAGTAGGTAACGTCATCAGTGTTAGAGGGGAGTGGGGTTTGCTCTCTCTGTTTATGTACCAATGGCTTGCCCTGTCAGTGTTGGTGGGCGTGGTCTTGGTGGTTCCTTGGTTAGGTTGTTGCTTAACGTTTGATTGTTTGTCTGGGTTGGAGTGGGGAGTTGTCTCCCTTCTAACACTGATGATGGATCTGCAAGAAGACAACCAAGCTCAGAAAACACCTGATCTGTCCCCCTCTACAGATACCCACAAAAACACAGCCAGTCGAGGGTTAAAGAAGCACTTGGCACACACCACAGTTCTTATCTCTAACTTGGCAGCGATATGCACACCGTCTGCCAAGTGCTTTAATTGTTCACAGAAAGAAAATCACATACATAGCTTTGCCAAAATCCGTTCTTTTAGCTCCAATGACTACCAGATTGAGTTAATTGTTCGTCACAGAGATCATTTACCACCACCCTGTCTTATATAGTCTCTGGGTGTGGTCCAGTGACTCATTGGTCCTGTGACTCAAGTCCAGTGACTCAGGTCTATTCCCTCGTACGTCTCCTCAGCTGCTGTAAGCGCTTATCTCGCCTTCTTTGACGTGCATCCAGGAATGACGTCTCTCCCTCACTCTCATCTGAGACACCTGTTTCCCCACTACTTTGCTCTCTTTCAGCTGGCACCTGAGACGGTGCCAGAGGGGGGGGGCTGGGAGATCTGGCTGGCTCCTCTTCCTCATGCTCAGAGCTTCCTTCCTCCAATGGGATAGGCTCAGAGGACGGGGCCACAACAACACCAAAAAACCCACTGTCCTCCTCTTCCTCCTCCTCCTCCTCCTCTCCACAAAAAACCCTTCCTTCCAGCACTGATATTATTACCTAGTTAGGTCATGAAACGTCAGAAAGAATACAACTAAGATCAGAGAGCACCAAAAATCCAACAGTCCTCCTCCTTCTCTTCCCGCTTCTAGCCCTGACGATATTATATTACCTAGTTAGGTTAGGCAACACTTCTGTGCATGTGCCCACTTGCCCATCTGGGTGGGTGGGTGGAGTATCCCACCACTGGTTCACCTAATCCGGGGCAAAACCAGTAACAACTCACCACTGATCTGCAGGAAAATAAATGAGCTCAGAAAGCATCAAAGACCCCACAGGAATGAATGTGCTCAGTTGAGTGTTAACATCTAGCTCAGTGGTCACCAACTGGTGGTCCATGGACCAGGGGTGAAATGTTCCCGGTTCGGACCGGATCGCCGCGATGGCGGTGGGTGGTTCGGAGAACTGGTAGCAAAAATCCCTGCGCGCCTCCCCTCCCGATGCCCAGCTGAGCCACACGATCATCAGAGGCTTCTCTTTTTTTAACTTTTAAAAGCATTTTTTTTCTACCACCTCTTTTAAAAAATGCTTTTAAAAGTTAAAAAAAAAGCCTCTGATGATCGCGCGGCTCAGCTGGGATCCTCAGAGGCTTTTCAAAAGCATTTTTTTCTGCAACCTCTTGGCCGAAGAGGTGGTTAAAAAAAAATGCTTTGAAAAGTCTCTGACGATCCCAGCTGAGTTGCCTGATTGGCAGAGAGGCATTTTTTAAAAAGCTTTAAAAAGTCTCTGATGATCCCAGCTGAGTTGCCTGATCGGCAGAGGCTTTTCAAAGCATTAGAAAAAATACTTTGAAAAGAAAAAAAAAGTTGGCCATGCCCACCCAGTCACATTACCCCCCCCCCCCCACCAAGCCACGCCCACAGAACCAGTAGTAACAAATTTTACATTTCACCCCTGCCATGGATCACTGGTGGTCCACGAGAAAATTTTGGTGGTCTGTAGAAAAATTATTTGCATTTTTTACATTGCACTAAATCAGGGCTCCTCAAACTACGGTCCCTGGGCTGGATATGTGCAATGAACATTTGTGTTGCTGCAGAGAGTCTCCCCCTTCGGGGTCTTTTTGTGTAGGTCGGAGGGGGGAAGAAATTCCGACTTGAGGTCTGCTTCAGCCTCCTGGTTTGGGGCTTTGGGAGAAGGCTGGAGGGAAGCACCGCTGGTGGCGAAGAGCTGGAGAGCCTTGTTCCAGTGGGACTGCACCATGGCCTGGAACTGGCTGACCATCTCAGCCCGCTGAGCCTCGACTCTTACATGCAGTTTCTTCCTACGTAAACCAAGATTTTTATGCAGCCCTAGTTCAGTGAAATCACAATCCACTAGTTTCTAGGGTTTTTTTTCTTCTGGCAGCCAGCAAACACTCTGCTGCCCATTGGGGTAAGTCCGAAATAGATCTACCGTATTTTCCGGCATATAAGACGACTGGGCGTATAAGACGACCCTCCTCAGAGTCATTTAAGGCTCGTCAGAGCCTTATGGGCTGGTTTGCCTGGTTACAGGAGAATGAGACCCGGCGTATAAGACGACCCCTGACTTTTGAGAAGATTTTTGTGTGTTAGAAAGTAGTCTTATACTCAGGAAAATACAGTATCTTAGTCTCCTTAGTCTCCCAATGGCATTGCTCCTAGAAGCACGAAGCCGAGAACAACAGCCTGAAGATGACGAATGAGACTTCGTTGAAACATCGCCAAGACACTTCCAATTTTACGCGGGAGAAAACCCGAATAACCAAAGGCCTACATACAAACACCTGCGAAAACCTCAGCATACACACACACACACACACACACACACGTATGTATTTTTCTCTCAGCCAGGTTTTTCCTGCGTAATTCAAGATGTTTCTACAGCCATAGTTCAGTGAAATCTCATTCACTAGTTTCTAGGCTTTATCGGACATCAAAGCAGCATTTTGCTGTTTGTTGTTGGACTTAAGGGAAAATGCTGCTTTGATGTCCGATAAAGCCTAGAAACTAGTGAATGAGATTTCACTGAACTATGGCTGTAGAAACATCTTGAATTACATAGGAAAAACCTGGCTGAGAGAAAAATACACATAAAAACCTACGAAAAGCGCATTAGATAGATAGATAGATAGATAGATAGATAGATAGATAGATAGATAGATATAGATAGATAGATAGATAGATAGATAGATAGATAGATAGATAGATAGATAGATAGATATAGATAAACATAGATATATAGATATATGTAGGTCTTTGGTTATTCGGGTCTTCTCCCACGTAAAATTGGAAGTGTCTTGGCAACGTTTCGACGAAGTCTCATTCGTCATCTTCAGGCTATATATATATTTATGCAAGTGCTTGAGCCCTCAAGCAGTTGCATTCATGACAAACCATTTTATACTGGATTGGAGCTGAAAGGCGAAAGGGATGCAGTATGCTCCCACCTCCCACATATATATATATATACCGTGTTTCCCTGAAAATAAGACCCTGTCTTATATTTTTTTTGAACCCCAAAATAAGCGCTTGGCCTTATTTATGGGAAAGTCTTATTATTTGGGGGCATGTGGAGGAAGCCAGAGGAAATGGCGGGGACCGGCTGCGCATGCATTTAAATATTTTCGGGGAGGGCTTATTTTCTGGAAGAGATTATTTTAGGGCATGCACTCAAAAGCTTGATGAGCTTATTATCAGGGGATGTCTTATTTTCAGGGAAACAGGATATATATATATATATATATATATATATATATATATATATATATATATATATATATATATATATATATATATGTTTTCTGAGGTTTTCGTGGGTGTTTGTATGTACGCCTTTGGTTATTCAGGTCTTCTCCTGCGTAGAAATATATATATATAATTTTTATTGAACAATTTTAGGGTTTTTTTGAAAACAAAAAAAGAATCTTTTACAACATTCTTCTTTTCAACAATTTCGCTGGGCAAAGAGAAAAGATGCAGATCGTAGGAACAAAATTGTGTACACTGATATTTATTTATTTATTTATTTATTTATTTATTTATTTATTTATTTATTTATTTATTTGATTTATATGCCGCCCTTCTCCGGAGACTCAGGACGGCTTACAATGCGTTAAGCAATAGCCTTCATACTTTTGTATATACCTGCTTAGTAGGGCTTTTGGGCCCCCCCAAGCGGTGTTCTTTTTTATACAAAATCAGCTTATTGCCCCCACAATCCGGATCCTCATTTTACCTATCTTTGAAAGGATGGGAGGCTGAGTCAACCTTGAGCCTGGTGAGATTCGAACTTGCAATAATTGCAGGCAGCTGGCAGCTAAGTGCTACTTTAACAGCACTTTAGTCCACTGCGCCACCAGGCTCCTCATATGTATATATGTAAATCAATCAATATTAGAATTATATGTATAAAGGATAAATTGAAATAAGGGAGAAAAAATGGTATGTAAGAAATGTTTATCGATGTGATATTTTGGAATTGTTTTTCTTCTCAGACTTCCCAGACTCCATAC
The DNA here is from genome assembly GCA_038048745.1 of Coluber constrictor foxii. Lineage (NCBI taxonomy): Eukaryota > Metazoa > Chordata > Lepidosauria > Squamata > Colubridae > Coluber > Coluber constrictor. The sequence continues at coordinate 8,337,488 of CM075960.1, forward strand.
CCCCCGAGGCTGCTTTTGAACTGTGGCAGAATAAAAGGGAGAATAGTGTTTTTAAAACTCATACAAATTAATAAAGGAAAATATTTCTAGCTCAGGGTTGACATGAGGGGTCCTTGGTGCAGCACCACACCAGCCTCCTCGCTGTTGGAATCAGCTACTAACTGCACAGGCCGCTGACGGGCCACAACACGATTAGACTGATTGATCGTTATAGAAATGGCTGGTTCATATTATTATGCAAAAGCAAAAAGCTGTAGTTTGATGTTAACGCCTTATTTTACTGTAACAGAGAGAGAAAGCTGGAAGTCAATGCTTCATTTCTTTTCTCTTTTTTTCCTTACCTTTCCTCACTTCTCCTTCCCCTTTTTCTCCCTGTCGCTTTCCTATTTACTTTGTGTTTTGTATCTTATATGACTTTATAACTCAATCAAAATATTAACGACGATAAATAAGAGTTTAGTGTTTTCTAGCATCCTGTTCTGTAGACCTAGGAAAAAAAGGGAAAAAAAAGCACACTGGGACCAGGGGTCAAACTGGATACGAATTTTACATCTGGTTCACCAAACTGGTAGTTGTAAGGACTGGCTAACCCCTCCCAACCCGTCCTGCCCCTCCCAGGAGTCTCCACGGGGACCGTTTTGGATGCCAGCTAAGTGTAGTGTAAGTGCAGCGCGGAGGCTCCGGGAGGATGAAAAACGGGACTCCCGGAAGTTCTGGAACTCTGTGAACTTGAGAGGGTTGAGTTTGAGAATTGAGTTCCATGGGAGGCTGTTTTCACCCTCCCGGAGACTCAAGGAAAGCCTCCGGAGCCTGGGGAGGTCGAAAACAGGCCTACCGGAAGTCCGGAAACAGGCCCATTTCCAGTCTCCAGAGGACCTCTGGAGCCCATGGGAGGCTGTTTTCACCCTACCGGAGACTCAAGGAAAGCCTCCGGAGCCTGGGGAGGTCGAAAACTGGCCTACCGGAAGTCCGGAAACAGGCCCATTTCCGGTCTCCAGAGGACCTCTGGAGCCCATGGGAGGCTGTTTTCACCCTCCCGGAGACTCAAGGAAAGCCTCCGGAGCCTGGGGAGGTCGAAAACTGGCCTACCGGAAGTCCGGAAACAGGCCCATTTCCAGTCCCCAGAGGACCTCTGGAGCCCATGGGAGGCTGTTTTCACCCTCCCGGAGACACAAGGAAAGCCTCCGGAGCCTGGGGAGGTCGAAAACAGGCCTACTGGAAGTCCGGAAACAGGCCCATTTCCAGTCTCCAGAGGACCTCTGGAGCCCATGGGAGGCTGTTTTCACCCTCCCGGAGAGACTCAAGGAAAGCCTCCGGAGCCTGGGGAGGTCGAAAACTGGCCTACCGGAAGTCCGGAAACAGGCCCATTTCCAGTCTCCAGAGGACCTCTGGAGCCCATGGGAGGCTGTTTTCACCCTCCTGGAGACTCAAGGAAAGCCTCCGGAGCCTGGGGAGGTCGAAAAGTGGCCTACCGGAAGTCCGGAAACAGGCCCATTTCCAGTCTCCAGAGGACCTCTGGAGCCCATGGGAGGCTGTTTTCACCCTCCCGGAAAGACTCAAGGAAAGCCTCCGGAGCCTGGGGAGGTCAAAAACTGGCCTACCGGAAGTCCGGAAACAGGCCCATTTCCAGTCTCCAGAGGACCTCTGGAGCCCATGGGAGGCTGTTTTCACCCTCCCGGAGACTCAAGGAAAGCCTCCGGAGCCTGGGGAGGTCGAAAACTGGCCTACCGGAAGTCCGGAAACAGGCCCATTTCCAGTCCCCAGAGGACCTCTGGAGCCCATGGGAGGCTGTTTTCACCCTCCCGGAGAGACTCAAGGAAAGCCTCCGGAGCCTGGGGAGGTCGAAAACTGGCCTACTGGAAGTCCGGAAACAGGCCCATTTCCAGTCTCCAGAGGACCTCTGGAGCCCATGGGAGGCTGTTTTCACCCTCCCGGAGACACAAGGAAAGCCTCCGGAGCCTGGGGAGGTCGAAAACAGGCCTACTGGAAGTCCGGAAACAGGCCCATTTCCAGTCTCCAGAGGAGCTCTGGAGCCCATGGGAGGCTGTTTTCACCCTCCCGGAGAGACTCAAGGAAAGCCTCCGGAGCCTGGGGAGGTCGAAAACTGGCCTACTGGAAGTCCGGAAACAGGCCCATTTCCGGTCTCCAGAGGAGCTCTGGAGCCCATGGGAGGCTGTTTTCACCCTCCCGGAGACTCAAGGAAAGCCTCCGGAGCCTGGGGAGGTCAAAAACTGGCCTACCGGAAGTCCGGAAACAGGCCCATTTCCAGTCTCAAAAGGACCTCTGGAGCCCTTGGGAGGCTGTTTTCACCCTCCCGGAGACTCAAGGAAAGCCTCCGGAGCCTGGGGAGGTCGAAAAGTGGCCTACCGGAAGTCCGGAAACAGGCCCATTTCCAGTCTCCAGAAGACCTCTGGAGCCCATGGGAGACTGTTTTCACCCTCCCAGAGGCTCGAAGAAAACTTCCAGGGCCTGGGGAGGGCAAAAACACCCACCCCCACCATGGTGCAGGAGGCCAAGTAGGCCAGAGCCACCATGGACACGCCCCCCCAGCAACTGGGCAGAAAACCAGTTGCTAAAATATTTGAATCCCACCCCTGACTGGGATGAAAAATACAAACTTCTAAGATCTGAGGAGGGAGAGACTGACCAGGAAAGGACTTTTGGAGAATAGAAGAAAATGCCAAGGTAATTTGAGGCATTGTGAGGACGCAAAGGCTGTGCTTGGGACCATCATTTAAGGAGGGATCTGAAATTAGAACCATGGTACCAATGAAACGAAGCCTTTTTACCAATTGGTGGTGAATCCGCATCTACGGACAGAGGTTATTCTTGCAGCTTAAAATAGTTGTGTTATCTTATATTTATTCCATTTCCATAGCAGTCCCACTCAACCAAGTTCCTCCGGATTTATTTATGGATTTGTTTATTATTTTGGTGTCCTCAAGTGAGTGATGATGACTTCTGGGAACTGCCTGGATAAGTTTCTGAAGTTTTCTTGGCAAGATCTCAGAAGTGGTTTATGTCCAAAGGCCAAAGTCACCCACAGAGCATTTACGCTTAAGGCAGGATTAAAACTCAGAGTCTCCTGGTGATTGGCCCAAAGTCACCCAGCCGGCTTTCATGCCTAAGGCGGGACTAGAACTCACAATCTCCTAGTGATTGGCCCAAAGTCACCCAGCCAGCTTTCATGCCTAAGGCGGGACTAGAACTCACAATCTCCTAGTGATTGGCCCAAAGTCACCCAGCCAGCTTTCATACCTAAGGCGGGACTAGAACTCACTGTCTCCTGGTGATTGGCCCAAAGTCACCCAGCTGCCTTTCATGTCTAAAGCAGGACTAGAACTCACAGTCTCCTGGTGATTGGCCCAAAGCTACCCAGTCAGCTTTCATGCCTAAAACAGGACTAGAACTCACAGTCTCCTGGTGATTGGCCCAAAGTTCCCCAGCTGCCTTTCATGTCTAAAGCAGGACTAGAACTCACAGTCTCCTGGTGATTGGCCCAAAGTTCCCCAGCTGCCTTTCATGTCTAAAGCAGGACTAGAACTCACAGTCTCCTGGTGATTGACCCAAAGTTCCCCAGCCGGCTTTCATGCCTAAGGCAGGACTAGAACTCACTGTCTCCTGATGTTTGAGCCAAAATTGATTCTGGCAGTGAGAACAATCAACCAGTGGAACAGCTGGCCTACAGAGGTTGTGGTTGCTTCATCAGTGGAGGCTTTCAAGAAGTGACTGGACTGCCACTTGTCAGAAATGATTGAACCACGGGGTTGGGCTACATGACTTACAAGGTCCCCTCCAACTCTGTTATTCTAAGTTAAGTTAAAATTGCCCAGCTGTCTTAAGTCAGGACTAGAACTCACCGTCTCCTGGTTTTAAGCTTGGTCCCTTCACCATTATACCAAACGGTCTCTCTAGAAAAAAATGTTACGGAGCTAGAAAAGACGCTAACAGTCAAAGAGGTTTGACGCAATTCCCACCACTGATGCTGCTGATGCTGGCAGATTTTTAGATTTTAAAAAGGGTTCATACAAGTTTTTGCAAAAATCAAGTAACTAATAATTAGGACCGTGAAAATCTTTTGTCAAAATAACTTGAGTACGTGTAGACAAGGAACAGTGAAAATGTCCTCTAGTCCTCTAGTCTAGCACATTATCTTTAAACCTTAGATTTTGAAAGCTTGTGTCATGTATTCAAGAATTACACACACTTTTTCTTTTGCACCCCTCCTCCCTACAATTTATCTGCACAATCCTTCCATCTCAGTTCATCAAAAAAGCACTAACTTTCTTTGCAAACCTACCATATTTTTCGGAGTATAAGACACACCGGAGTATAAGACATACCTACCTGTGTTTTTGGTGAGGAAAAGAAGAAAAAGAAATCTCCCTCTGCCTCTGAGCAATTTTGCCTCCTTGCAGCAAACAGCAAAACAGCCTGCTTTACTTTCATTTTTGTTTTCAGCATAGCTTTTTATCACAAGGGGAAAACAAAATCTGCTCCAGCAATTTGCCTCTTTGCAGCAAGCAGCAGAGCCCTGCAATTAGCTGAGAGGGAAACAGCTGAGAGTCAGGAGGCTGATCCAATCAACTTGTGCTAATTAGGCTGCGCTGAAGCTGAAAGGAGCTTTTTTCTTTCTTGCTGTTTGTTTGCAAGGAAGTAACTGCTGTGAGGCAGAGACCAAAGAGTGGGGGCCAGTGGGTGGGCAGGGCTACATTTGGTGTATAAAACACACCTAAATTTTTACCCCCTTTTAGGGGGCAAAAAGGTGCATCCTATACTCCGAAAAATATGGTATTCCCCCCCTCCCCCACAATGAGAAAGCAATGGATCCTTACAAAAATTAAAATAAACCAACTGTCAAAACAGACAGTCTTGAAGGCCTCTGCACAGATTTCTCTTATCATGCTAAAATTTCGGCTTACATGCTAATTGGATCTCATTCAGCTGAAAAATAACAACGGCAAAAACTTCCTGAGATTTGTAGCTTGCACTGATGTCTGTTTTGTTTTACCAAATTGTGTTCGAAGGAGGAAGCAGGAACATGATTGCTGCAGAAATTTAGCACCGCTAAGAAGTCTGCAGCTCCTGAATAAGTCGCCCAGTTTGAATAGAATAAGACTTCGGTTTATATCAATAGAATTTATATATCGCTTCACAGTGGTTTACAGCCTTCTCTAAGCTGTTTACAGAGTCAGCTTCTTGCCCCCCAAGCAATCCGGGTCCTCATTGTACCAACCTCGGAAGGATGGAAGGCTGAGTCGACCTTGAGTTCGAACTCATGGCAGTGGGTAGAGTTAGCCTGCAATGCTGCATTCAAACAGGAAGGAGGGAAGGAAGGAAGGAGGGAGGGAGGGAGGGAGGAAGGAAGGGCAATAGCAATAGCACTTAGACATATAGACTGCTTTACAGTGGTTTATAGCCTTCTCTAAGCTGTTTACAGAGTCAGCTTCTTGCCCCCAAGCAATCTGGGTCTTCATTTTACCAACCTCAGAAGGATGGAAGGCTGAATCGATCTGAAGCTGGCTAAGATCGAACTCCAGGCTGTGTGCAGAGTTTAGCCTGCAATACTAACATGCATACTGCTTACGATATCACTTTATAAATGCAACCTCTGGGGTGTTTAGGAGCCTTAAGGGTGAAAGACCGAGAAACTTTATTCATAGACACAATGGGACAAAAGAAATAAATAAGAATAAGTAAATAAATAAGTAAATAAATAGATAAGCAAATAAAGAAAATAAATAAATGAACAAGTAAGTAAATAAATAAGAACCCCTTTCCCCAGTTTCAGTTACTCAGACAACTTCCAAGTCTATTTTCATGCTATTTATTCATGGAGCAATTTTGTTCTTATCCACCAGGGGGCAGAGGAAAACCAAGATTAATAACATCACAGCTGTTAAATTAGATATCTTGTCTTCTGCCCTTCCTGGTTTACATATATTATTATTAGGCACCGGAGCAAAGCAAAACTATCTCAATGTAATTTAAAACAAGGCAAACCTACTGAAATGTACAGGTAGTCCTTGACTTACAGCCTTCGTTTAGTGACCGTTCAAGCTTACAACGGCACTGAGAAAAGCGACTTATGGCTGTGTTTCACACTTACGACCGTTGTAGCATCCCCATGACCACTTGATCAAAATTCAGAGACTTGGGCAACGGGCTTGTATATTTATGATGGTCGCCGTGTCCCCGGTGCGTGTGTGTGTGTGTGTGTGTGTGTGTGTGTGTGTGTTTGTGAGACGTGATCCCTTATGGCGACCTTCGGACAAGCAAAGTCAACGCAGGACAACCATGCGACTCACTTAACAACCACAGCAGTTCCCTTAACGACGGCGGCGAGAAAGGTCGTAAAATGGGGCAAAGCTCTCTTAACCAAAGTGTCTCGCTTAGCGATGGAAATTGGGGGGGGGCTCCTTCGTGGTCATAAGTCGAGGATTACCTGCGTAGATGTACACTCAAATTCCTCGTTTCAATGTTTTAATGCAATGCGGCTGCAGCTGTATATATATATATCTATCTATCTCAAATTTATATTTTGCTGATAAAGAAATAAAGGGAGACTAGTATAGATCTATTTCAAGCTATTTAGCTCTCATCAGCTAACCATACCCTTACTTGGATTCAAACTTGGGCTGCCTGCATGTTAGGCAGTTGTATTAACCTCTGAGCCACAAGTTCTCCTCCCTTCGTCAGCTTGAGCCAGGGAAAGATTAAGTGTTTTTCTATCAAGACACCTGGTCTACCTCAATATGTGGGAGGGGGCATTCTTCCATATATGGACCTCAAAGGCCAAAGTTTGCAAGATGGGGTGTGAGAAAACCCAACATTGGTCAGGAATCCGAATTTTTTGCTTCAAGCCGCTCTGCATTCTAACATCTTCCGGAAACTTTTCTGAAAGCTATCATCCAGGAAGGCGTACAAGAAAGGATTCAAGCATGAATTGGCATAGCTCAGGCTGGTGATGAAATAAGAGATGCCGATGACCACGGGGGTCTGGGGCAAG
>CM075960.1:8354496-8484496 GCA_038048745.1 Coluber constrictor foxii
TTGGGCCAATCACCAGGAGATTGTAAATTCTAGTCAATTTTCTAAATCCTTAATCACCCATTTCCTTTCCTACTATTTACCATCATTTTGCAGAACAAAGCAATATTAACATTGGAAGCAGAAGGCAGAGAGGCTCTGACAGTAGCATTCGTTATCTAAGGATATCTGGCAAAGAAAATAATCAAATCACCTACACATACTTCTTCACAGACCTCTCATTTCAACCAGTGGTGGGTTTCCTTTTTTTTTTTATTACCGGTTCTGTGGGTGTGGCAGGGGAAGGTTACTGCAAAATCCCCATTTCCTCCTGATCAGCTGGGACTCGGGAGGCAGAGAATAGATGGGGGTGGGGTCACTCAAGCCCTCGTCATTTCCCGACTTGACTACTGCAATGCTCTCTACATGGGCTCCCCTTGAAGTGCACCCGGAAGCTCCAACTGGTCCAGAATGCGGCTGCGTGAGTAATTATGGGAGCAACATGGTGCTCGCATGTAACACCTCTTCTACGCGAGCTGCACTGGCTTCCGGTGGCCTTCCGAGTGCGCTTCAAGGTGTTGGTTCTTACCTTTAAAGTGCTCCATGGCTTAGGACCTGAGTACTTACGAGACCACCTGCTGCAACCGATAACCTCCCACCAACCAACACGCTCTCACAGAGTAGGCCTACTCATAGTACCATCATTAAAACAATGTCATCTGGTGGTTCCAAGGGAGAGAGCCTTCTCTGTGGGGGCACCTACACTTTGGAACAAAATACCACCTGGAATACGAATAATCCCAGATCTTCGCACTTTCCGACGTGCCCTGAAGACCTTTCTATTTCAACAAGCAGGGCTAGCATAAACATCTAAATTCTATGCCAAGGTCTTAGCAGATACACTAAGTTGACTCAATTTATTATTTACTGTATTTATATGTATATGAAATCTTAATCTGTTCACCGCCCTTTGGGAGAAGGGCGGTATAGAAATTCAATAAATAAAATAAAATAAAATAAAACCAGAATTTTTACTACCGGTTCTCCGAACTACACAAAATTTCCGCTACCGGTTCTCCAGAACCCTCCTCGGGTTTCAACCCTGAGCTACAAGTATTCTCTTCTTTCAATCTGAGAGGTAACCATTGATTAAGGTCTTTATAAAAGGGAATGAATCTGTGCACATGGGATGCAAAAGGATCGCTTTGAAAAAATCATCAAGCTGGCTGGGGGGAAATCACGCAGCATGAAATAGGTTTGGAATTCAACCATAGCTAGACTCTGAATAATTCACTTTTTTGCCCAGTTCCTGAAATCCTCGTCTATGGATTAAGACAGTCCTTGGTTTTAAGCCACGTTGTTTCTTCTAATGAAAATATTTTGGTGTGTGGGGTTGCTTGGAAGCATACGCTCTTTCTCTCTTGTGTCCAAGCTATTCTAAAACTTGAATCCATGATGGTCATTTCTGAGATGTCCTAAATGCCACCAAAAGCCTCCCCTTTTTCCGTCTGCGTTGAGGGTACCTTTGGATCTAACAAGGTTCCAGCCAGCTGCACATTTTTAATTGCATAGGTCTAGAGCAAATAGCAACCATTTCAATGCCCCAATTGCGAAGGGATATGCTCTTCTCCAAGACTTCCACTCGCCCGAGTGTTTTTAAAAAAACACCGCTGGTTGGTTATGAAACACACAGATCAGCATATAAGAATGAATTGAATGGATTTTGGAGGTGGATCAGAAAAATGCAACCACAATTTTCTTAAATACAAGTATCCAGCTTGGTGGCAAAAGGGCCTTTTTCTTCCTTCTTCCTTCCTCCTCCTTCCTCTTCCTTTTCTTCCTTCTTCCTTCCTTCCTTCTTCCTTCCTCCTCCTCTTCCTCTCCTCCTCCTCCACCTCTTTGTAAGTGCTCCATCACCAGAGGCTTTCAAAAGAGACTGGACAATCATTTGTCTGAAATAATCCTTAGATCATTACTGTACTAATTCCTCCTCCTCCTCCTCCTCCTCCTCCTCCTCCTCCTCCTCTCTTTCTCCCTCTCCCTCTCCTCTCCCTCCCTCCCTCCTCCTCCTCTTTGTGAGTGCTCCATCACTAGAGGCTTTCAAAAGAGACTGGACAATCATTTGTCTGAAATAATCCTCAGATCATTACTGTACTAATTTGTAACTCCTCCTCCTCCTCCTCCTTCTTCCTCTTCCTCTTCCTCCTCCTCCTCCTCCTCCTCCTCCTCCTCCTCTTCCTCCTCTTCTCCTCCTCCTCCTTCTTCTTCTCCTTCTCCTTCTCCTTCCTCTTCCTCCTCCTCCTCCTCCTCCTCCTCCCCTTCCCCTTCCCCTTCTTCCTCCTCCTCCTCCTCCTCTTCCTCCTCCTCTTCTTCTTCTTCTTCTTCCTCCTCCTCCTCCTCCTCCTCCTCCTCTCCTCCTCCTCCTCCTCCTCCTCCTCCTCCTCCTCCTCTTCCTCTTCCTCTTCCTCTTCTCCCAGCATGACAGCCAATGAACTAAAACATCAGCATTTCAAAGAAAACTTTGCCAAGTTTTTAAAGAAGGGAAAAGGGACTTCGGACGCGTGAACTCAGAAATTGGGAAAAACAGCATGAATCAGAAACACCAACCCTCATGGAGGCTCAGTGAAGTTTGAAGAGCTCTGAGAGGGCGTGTAAATTGTGCATAGGAATATCTCATTTCTCAAAGCAACCTGTGATGTGCTGTTTTAAATTGGTTTTAAATTTTGTATTCTACATTGTTTTATGATGGCTGTACACTGCCCTGAGTCCTTCGGGAGAAGGGCGGTATAATAAACTTAAACTTAAACTGTTCATCTTTTAATGCTCCTCATAGTCCAGGTAACTTGCCTGGTGCTGTGCAGGACATCATTATGCAAAGTTTCCGGATAATTTCCCTTTAATGCTTATTTGGTAGCTGGTAAGCATCAAGTCATTTAAAAAAAAAATCAATGGTCCTAGTAATTTCTTATGTTTCTTCGCTCCGGGGATGAGAAATCCTGATGTTATTTCAGACGCCCCAAGAGTTTGAAACCTTGCAAGTTATATAGGCAGCCAAATATGGTTCATTAAATCTCTTCCTGCCATGTCTGATCATTTCCACCTCTTCATGATTAAAACTCTCTCTCTGCTTTGGTTCCTGGCCTCATGCAAACTCAGTTCCTCTCATTACAGTTTTGACATCTTGTTTCTTTCCCTAAATGAAATACGGACATGATGTGAACAAGGAGACTGAGAAATCAGCGGTAATATTCTGAATTTCTTTATGGAGGTAGTCCTCGGGGATGCTATTGCTTTATAATGCCTTGGTAAGATCACACTTGGAATGCTGCATCGAATTTTGGTCACCACACTATATATAAAAAAAATGGTGTTGAGACTCTGGAAAGAGTGGAGAGAAGAGCAACAATAATGATTAGGGATAGTGGTGGGGATTTTTATTTTATTTTATTTTTAATTAGATTTATATGCCGCCCTTCTCCGGAGACTCAGGGTGGCTTACAATGCATTAAGCAATAGCCTTCATACTTTTGTATATTTATACAAAGTCAGCTTATTGCCCCCCAACTGGGTCCTCAATTTACCTACCTTAGAAAGGATGGAAGGCTGAGTCAACCTTGAGCCTCGAACTCGCATAATTGCAGACAGCTGGGTGTTAATAACAGGCTATCTAGCCCATCAAGCTATCTGAGGCTCTCAGGGAGGGATTCAACCGGTTTGGGACGGTTCGGGCGAACTGATTGTTAAATGACTGGCACATTGTACAAATATTTTTGGTAGATCTTTGCTGAATATAGCTAAACATATTGTGTGGATATAGCAATAATCCCCAGTATTCATTGGGTTTGGAAAGAAAGATTAGATCAGTATGCTGATCATGTCCTTGAAAACATCTATCACATTTTTGAAAGATTCAGTTTGGTAAAAGAAAAATAAGTTTCTTGATACCAAAACAAACCAACATCAAAGACAGCTTGCCACTCAGTGTTACACAGCCTCGTTGTTATTAGTCTTTTATTTTCCTTTCTTACCTATCATAAATGCAAATCCTAAATAAATCTGATTTATATGTAAATAGAATAGAGTAGAGTAGAGTAGAGTAGAGTAGAGTAGAGTAGAGGAGAGGAGAGGAGAGGAGAGGAGAGGAGAGGAGAGGAGAGGAGAGGAGAGGAGAGGAGAGGAGAGGAGAGGAGAATTAAGAATGGAATGGAATGGAATGAAATGGAATGGAATGGAATAGAGAAGAGAAGGGAAGGGAAGGGAAGGGAAGGGAAGGGAAGGGAAGGGAAGGGAAGGGAAGGGAAGGGAAGGGAAGGGAAGGGAATGGAATGGAATGGAATGGAATGGAATGGAATGGAGTAGAGTAGAGTAGAGTAGAGTAGAGTAGAGTAGAGTAGAGTAGAGTAGAATAGTATAGAATAGAATAGAATAGAATTCTTTATTGGCCAAGTGTGACTGGACACACAAGGAATTTGTCTTTGGTGCATATGCTCTCAGTGTACATAAGGAGAATAAAATACATTCATGAAGAATCGTAAGGTACAATTTAATGATAGTCATAGAGAACAAATAATCAAATCATACTAGGAAACAAGCAATATAAATCATAAGGATACAAGTAACAAAGTTACAGTCATGCAGTCATAAGTGGGAGGAGAAGGGTGATAAAAATGATGAGATCTGCTTTCCACTGTAGAGAGAGAGAGAAAGGGAGAAAGAGATAGAGAGGGAGAGAGAGTGGGGAGTGAGAGAAAGAAAGAGGGAGAGAGGGGGGAGGGGGGAGAGAAAGAAAAAGGGAGAGAGGGAGGAAGAGGAGAGAGAGAGAAAGGGGAATGGAGAGGGGGAGAGAAAGGGCAAGAGGGGGTGGGAGGGGAGAGAGGGAGAGGGAGGAAGAGGGGGAGAAAAAGAGGGAGAGAGAAAGAGAAAGGGGAGAGAGAGAAAGAGGGAGGGAGGGAGGGAGGGGGAGGGGAGATAGATAGAGGGAGAGGGGGTGGAAGGGGAGAAAGGGAGAGGGAGAAAGAGAAAGGGAAGGAGGGAGGAAGAGGGGAGAGAGAGAAAGGGGGTGGGAGGGGAGAGAGGGAGAGAGAAAGAGGGGGAGGAAAGAGAGAGAAACAGAGACGGAGAGAGAGAAAGAGAAAGAGGGGGAGAGAGAAAGAGAAAGGGGGGAGAGGGAGGGAGAGAGGGGGAGGGCAGAGAGAGGGAGAGAGAAAGAAAGAGGGAGAGGGAGGAGAGAGAGAAAGAAAGAGGGAGAGAGGGGGGAAGACAGAGGAAGAGAGAGGGAGGGAGGGAGGGAGAGAAAGAGAGAGAGAGAGAATGAATGAATATCCCTGCAGATCTAGGGATGTCATGGAAAGTATTTAATGGTAAAAGAATGATAATAAGATCATTTAATCTGCAGCCCGGGAATAGCAGAGGCTGTGTAACCGTTGCTACTTGGGCAGATTGCCAACTCAGACTGCAGTTAGGAGCAATTTCCAAGGTGGGGAGGGGGTTGGGAGCAGAGATACCGCCTGTCTGTTGCTGATTATCCACGATCCGCCTTTGCCTAATGAAGAAGCAGGAAAGGCTGGACTTAACAGGCCGTGTCAAGGAGTCAGTTAATTCGCCCTCAAAGAGAGGATCAATAGAGTCGTCAGTTGAAACCTAGCCACGCGTGTCCAAATCCTCCAATTAGTTGTAAGCACAGCATAGAGTGCTATTGTGCTGGGAGCTCTCCAGTGGCTTTAGGAAATATTTAGGGGCTGCCCAAAGAAGAGGTGTGTGTGTGTCAATCTATCCCAGAAGAAGATACCCGGGGGTTTGCCTCCGGTGTGGCTTCATAGAACATGCAGAGAGCTGCATAATAGCCCTGATGATGTTACTTTGTTGGGTAATGAAATGCCTGCAAGGAAAAAAAAAACCCCAAGATCAGAGAGCACGAAGGACTCCACAGTCCTCCTCCTCTTCCTCTTCCTCTTCCTCCTCTTCCTCTCTTCTTCTCTGCAAATCCCACTCCTTCTAGCCCTGATGATGTTACCTAGTAGGGTAATGAAACGTCTACAAAGAGACAACCAAGCTCAGAGGACACCAAAGACCCCTCCTGCTCCTCCTCCTCCTCCTCCTGTCTGCAAATCCCACTCCCTTCTAGCCCTGATGATGTTACCTAGTTGGGTAATGAAACGTCTAACAAAGAGATAACCCAGTTTAGAGAGCACCAAAGACCCCCACAGATCAGCCTTCTATTACAGTTGCATGGGTCTTCACATTGGAAGAATAAGAAGGTTCCTGGACCACATGAGGGCCATGAATGTAGCTCCTGCTGTCCGTGCATTATAATCAAGAGGTCTTTTCAAGAGAGCTATAGCGGGAAGACATGAACCCTACTCCCCAGCCCCCCAATGCTTGACTCTGTCTGCTTAAGGAGTGGCTAATACGTTCTCTTCCATTGTCTCCATGCCTTTCAAAGAATTTCAGTACTTTCAAATCTAAAGGACTGTGCTGTCTTACTTTGTAACAATAAAGTAAGGTGAATTAATTTTTTCGGGGTGTGTGTGTGTGTGTGTGTGTGTGTGTGTGTGTGGATATATTACGTGAGCCTTAGTGGTGCGATGGCCTAGAGGTGGAGCTCTCGCCTCACAATCAGGAGGCTGTGAGTTCGATCCTAGGTAGAAGCAGATATTTCTCTCTCTGGGCACAATGAGAATATATATCAGCTGAACAAAACTCCGCATTGGCGACAGGAAGGGCATCCGGCCAGTGAATACTCAGTTCCATTTAATTGCCCAGACTCCACCCCGCAAAGGATTATGGGGTCGTTAAAAAGAGGATGATATATTACGTGAGCCCTGTTTTAATATTGTCATGCACCCTTCAATGGATGTATCCCAGAGAAAGGTCATCCTTGAGCAGTTCCAAGAAAATTCCACACCCCTTTGCACTATCCAGGTGACCCGCAGGGCACAGAAAAACCTCCAAGTGGCCCAGTAGTGGGATTCGCTCGTGGGCGTTTGCACACTTGTACGCACGCACAACGCTTCCGTGCATGTGCAGAAGCATCCGGGCAAATGGGCGGAGCTTCCTGACGCTGCTGCTACCGTTTCTCCTGAACCGGGGCGAACCGGTAGCAACCCACCACTAAAGTGGCCTCAACGACTCTCAGAGAGAGTACTAACAACCAGATGACTGCAAGGAATGTAAATCCTTCCACCCTCCACCATTCAGCCAGAACCGAAGAAGTTTATTTATTTATTTATTTTAATTTTTATACCACCCTTCTCCCAGAGGACTCAGGGCAGTGTACAGCCAACAATAAAATACACCCGTATACAAAATTTAAAAACAGTTTAAAAACATATTAAATAATTTGGCCCCAGTGTCATTAAAAATAAACCAACAATTAAAATTCATGTTCATGTTTAGGCCAGCCCAGCTTGTTGAAATAATAACTTCTTGAGGGCACAGCGAAAGGTGTGTAGGTCAGGGATCATCCGTATCTCTGGGGGCAAATCATTGCAGAGGGCGGGTGCCCCCACTGAGAAGGCTCTCTCCCTGGGGGTGACCAGTCAACATTGAGGAATCCCTGAGCGTATTGGCCGGTGGGAGGCTATCGGTAGCAGAAGGCGGTCTCGTAAGTACCCAGGTCCTAAGCCATAGAGCGCTTTAAAGATGGTTACCAACACCTTGAATCGCACCCGGAAGACCATCAGGAGCCAATGCAGTTCGCGCAGGAGAGGTGTTACATGGGTGCGTCGTGTCGCTCCCATAATCACCTGTGCAGCTGCATTCTGGATCAGTTGGAGCCTCCGAGGGCTCTTCAAGGGGAGCCCCATGTAGAGAGCATTACAGTAGTCCAGACGGGCAGTGAGGAGGGCATGAGTGACCGTGCACAAGGAGTCCCGGTCCAGAAAGGGGTGCAACTGGTAAATCAGGCGAACCTGATAAAAAGCCCCCCTGGCCACAGCTGTCATGTCATCTTCTAAAGACAGCTGCGCATCCAGGAGGACACCCAATTTGCGAGCCATCTCTGTGGGGGCCAAAATCTCACCCTCAAGAAACTCAAGTTTTTTGAATGAGTTGTGAAACATCTTAAAGGGGGGGGGGGCAGGGGGAAGCCCAGGTGCCTTTGAAAACACCTTTGGGACATCCCTGAGTAAAACCTGCTCCTAACTTGACTTTTTGCAGTCTTATGGTAACTTCTTCAGGATTTTTGGTTGCCCTCAGACCTGCTATGACCGTTGATTAAATCCATATCGTGTCTTGTGCTTCTAAGGTGCAAGACAATAAAGAGGTTTAGCAGTCTAGGGCAATTTGAAAAGGCATTTTGTTTTACATAAATTGTCCTGACCTAGTTTGATACGTACTTAAAGTGGCAGATTTTTCTTTTCCTGCATAACCTTTCAGTTCTCTACAACAACACATAATCGAAAGAACTTGTAAGCCTTAGTGCCATTAAGATCATTTGTCCCTTGGGAATAAGTCTGAAGTTCCAAATTTAGCCACGAACATTTGTTTATTTATTTATCATATTTATAAAACCCACCCAATTCCATAATCTCCATCTCAGGGCAGCATGCAATATTAAAAACAATAAAATACTTTTTAAAAACCTGGATAAGCAAGTGGTTGCGGCTTAATTAGCTCCCGTCCTCCATATAGAGACCCTACACAGAGAAATTACTATGGGTTTCACAGTGTTTTCTGAGCTTAATTAGATTCCTCAGGGTATGGGAACATTTTTTCCCCTTCCCTGAGCATTTAATACTAAATTCCACTCTTTTCTGCAGCAATGAAACTTCTGCAGGAAAAACAACCAAGCTCCGAGAACATGAAGAGCTCAACAGTTCAACCCTCAACTACAGTACATACATTCTCTATTCTTTTGGGGTGGAAAATCCATCTTTCTTTTTTTATTTTAAAGTTTATTTATTATAGCACAGTAAGACAATACAAGACATTCAACACTTATATACAAAACTCTTTTTTACAGCTCTCTCATAGTGGTCCTTCCTTATTATTTACTATTTCCATGAATTTTACTTTAATTTATTCCAAATTACTATCTGTACCCATCATTTCATTTACAATATAATTCTCTTTTTCATTTCAATTGCTAAATTGTATTTTAACAATTTTTTCCATTGTTTTTGACATTTCTTTCTCTCCCCCTTATTTTTCTTCTTCATTTTTCCTTTCCTCCAACCACTCATACAATCTATGCCAAATTTTATAGTATTCTGTATCCTTTTTTTCTTTGAGTTGTCAGTTTATCGATCTCTGCGCATTCCAATTTTTTTTTTTATCAATTCCTCCTCTGTTGGTATATTTTCTTTTTTCCAATTTTGGGCATAAGCTATGCAGGCAGCTGTTAAGATATGTAATATTAAATATTTTATTTCCTTTGTATAATTTTCTGTAAAGATTCCTAGCAAAAATGTTTCTGGTTCTCCCTTTATTGATTGTTGTGTTATTTTCTCTAGCCACTTTTTGACTTTAGCCCAAAATTCCTTTGCCGCTGGACAAGTCCACCAGAGATGATAATATGTTCCATAATTATTTTTACATTTCCAGCATGTTGGGGATTTGCTCGGAAACTTCTTGGCTATTCTGGCCGGTGGTAAATGCTATCTATGGAACATCTTCAACATTTCCTTGCATGCCGAAAATCCATGTTTCTGATAGTGGTCTTCTCAAACTTGTGGTAGAGCATGTGATGAACAGTTTATGACACCACCAATTTCCTATCTGGTTCCCATGAATGTTTTTCTTCGTTTCATCTCCTGCTCTTCAGGAACATTCTGGTTGTACAATCATAGAATAATAGAGTTGGAAAAGAGCTAGTCCAACTCCTTGCTCAAGCGGGAGATCCTGTATCATTCCAGACAAATGGCTGTCCAATTTCTTCTTGAAGACCTCCACTGATGGATCACACATAACATCACGTGAAGTGTTAATACCACTTTATAAGGCCTTGGTAAGGCCACACTTGGAATACTGCATCCAGTTTTGGTAACCACGATGTAAAAAAGATGTTGAGACTCTAGAAAGGGCGCAGAGAAGAGCAACCAAGATGATTAGGGGACCGGAGGCTAAAACATATGAAGAACGGCTGCAGGAACTGGGTATGTCTAGTTTAATGCAAAGAAGGACTAGGGGAGACATGATAGCAGCCTCCCAATATCTCAGGGGCTGCCACAAACAAGAGGGAGTGAAGCTATTCTCCAAAGCACCTGAAGGCAGGACAAGAAGCAACGGGTGGAAACAAATCAAGAGAAGCAACTTAGAACTAAGGAGAAATTTCCTGACAGTGAGAACAATGAATCAGTGGAACAATTTGCCTCCAGAAGCTGTGAATGCTCCAACACTGGAAGATTTTAAGAAGATATTGGATAACTACTTGTCTGAAGTGGTGTAGAATTTCCTGCCTAAGCAGGGGGTTGGACTAGAAGACCTCCAAGGTCCCTTCCAACTCTGTTATTCTATTATATTCTATCTGGAGGCAAGTCGTCCAACCGATTAATTGTTCTCACAGTCAGGAAATTCCTCCTTCGTTCTAGGTTGCTTCTCTCCTTGATTAGTTTCCATCTGGTACTTCTTGTCCTACCCTCAAGTGTTTTGGAGAACAGGTTGACTTCCTCTTCTTTGTTTGTGGTGATACAAGATTGGGTGAAGATCACGATGAGATCCCAGGAATAATTCCTCTGTCTGAGCTTTGTTCCTGATGGAATCAGACTTTTTAATATTAAAAGAAAATAAGTAAATATAATAAAGGTTGGAGAGGAAAGGAGACAATGAAGTCTGTCATGTGTAGGCGAATGAGAGAGAGAGAGATTAGGTAAGCCGGGGAAGAGAAGAACTGTGGGAGGAAAGAACTAAAAAAGCAAAATTGTGGATAAAAGAGATTTCTCAGGAAGACCGGGAAAAGTTTATCCAGATTTGAATGTTCTGGTCATGCAAATTTTTTGAGCAAAGAATTCTAATTCAGGATAACCAGAATAGAAAGGGGAAAAAAGAAGATCTTTTCACAAAGAGAGGAATTAATAAATGTCAGGGAATTGTGCCACCGGTATCCAAATGAAGTCATAGACACTGACACGAACTTGTAGTTTTATACAAATAAATATATTTCCAGCAAATGAGTGGTGCAATGGCCTAGAGGTGGCGCTCTCGCCTCACAATCGGGAGGCTGTGAGTTCGATCCTAGGTAGTGGCAGGTATTTCTCTCACTGGGCACAATCAGTAAATATCAGCTGCGGACTCTGCATTGGTGACAGGAAGGGCATCCGGCCAGTAAGCCCTCAGCTCCATTCTGTTGCCCCGACTCCACCGCGATGCAAGGGATTACGGGGTCATTAAAAGAACCTCCTCCTCCTCCTCCTCCTCCTCCTCCTCCTCCTCCTCCTCCTCCTCCTCCTTCTTCTTCTTCTTCTTCTTCTTCTTCTTCTTCTTCTTCTTCTTCTTCTTCTTCTTCCATGGTCATCTCATTTGCTGTGTATACTGTCATAATAATAATTCCAGATAGTCAGGCAAACAGGAGCATCATGAGGTAAATTGTAGAGCACACAGATGACACATACACACAAAAAAAGGTGTGAAGAAAGGGAAACGCCTCCTCCACACCCACAGCAACCAATCACAGTGCAGATGGCCTCATGCAGGATCCCGCCCTCTCCAATCAATCAACTGTAACTGTGTGTTCTGCCTCATTACGATTTATATTGATATTGTTTCCTAATTGTTTATTTGTACCCTATGACTAGAGGTGCATTTCAGCAGGTTCTGACCAGTTCTAGAGAACTGGTAGTAGAAATTTTGAGTAGTTTGGAGAACCGGTAGTAAAAATTCTAACTGGCCCTGCCCCCATCTATTCTCTGCCTCCCAAGTCCCAACTGATCGGGAGGGAATGGAGATTTTACAGTATCCTTCCCCTGTCACGCCCACCAAGCCACGCCCACCAAACCATGCCACGCCCCCAAGCCACACCCACAGAACCTGTAGTAAAAAAATTTGAAACCCGCCCAACTCTTGAGGGAGTCTGGGTGGCTAACAACAAAGAATAAAACAATGCAAACAATATCCCATGCAAAAGTTTAAAACGAAAACATTAAAACCCATGCACTTCAATTCGTGGCTGGGTCTCGCAAGATCACCGTAGCGAGATCAATGGTCCCAGGCCTGCCGGAAGAGCCAGGTCTTCACCACTTTCCCGAAGGCCAGTAGGATGGGGGCAGTCCAGACCTCAGGGGGTAATTGGTTCCAGAGAGCCAGGGCAGCCACAGAGAAGCCCCTTCCCCGCAGGCCCACTAGCCGACATTATTTAGCTGACAGGACCCGACAGGAGGAGACCGACTCTATGGGATCTTACCGTCATTGGGAGCTATGCAGTAGAAGGCGGACTCGAAGATAGCCTGGCCCTGAGCCATGTAGGTCTTTAAAGGTAATAACCAACACCTTGAATTGCGCCTGGAGACCGATAGGGAGCCAGTGTAGCTCGCGGAGAATTGGTGTAATGTGGGTGTATCTAGGCACTCATTCAATAGCTCGCACGGCTGCATTCTGGACCAACTGTAGTCTCCAAACACTTTTCAAGGGTAGCCCAATGCAGAGTCAGTCTAATAGCCAATCTATTAACTGGCTTGGATTAAAGGAGAAAATTTACAGCTCAGTAAAGCTCTTAAGTATATTTATATAACACTGCATTAGCCACGGTTCAGAAACTCAGCTAAATAACACCGCATACATTGGCTTTGTTTACATAACACGCTCAACCAGATTAATTCCAAGCTTAATATTTGTATTTGCACAGCATGCTAATGTGGTTTCGATCTTATTCGAGCAAAAGGCAATTCGGTAAAGGTAGCTCTCGATTCACGGCCACAGATTGAGACCAGAATTTCTGTCGTTCAGCAAAACAGTTGCTAAGTGAGTATTGCCCAATTTTACAACTTTTATGCCACGGCTGTTAAGCGCATCACTGAAGTTGTTCAGTCAACCACACAGTTTTTAAGTCAATCTGGCTTTCCCCCTTGGTTGTTTTCTTGCAGATGTTTCGAGGTAACAACTAGGTAACAGCCGAGGTGGCACAGTGGTTAGAGCGCTGTACTGCAGCTACTTCAGCTGATTGCTAGTTCAGCAGATCAGCAGATCAAATCTCACCGGCTCAAGGTTGACTCAGCCTTCCATCCTTCCAGAGAAGGCTCTCCCCCTGGGGGTCGCCAGCCTACATTGTTTTGCCGACGGCACCCTGAGGAGCCCCTCTCTGTGGGAGTGCGTTGGTCGGTGGGAGGCTATTGGTGGCAGAAGGCTGTCCCGTAAGTATCCAGGCCCTAAGCCATGGAGCGCTTTAAAGGTGGTAACCAACACCTTGAAACGCACCCGGAAGACCACTGGGAGCCAGTGCAGATTGCGCAGGAGAGGTGTCACATGGGTGCGTCGAGTTGCACCCATAATCACCCACGTGGCCGCATTCTGGACCAGTTGGAACCTCCGGGTGCCCTTCAAGGGGAGCCCCATGAATGTGCAAATGAGTGTAGAGCTTTCTTGGAATTGCTGAAAGGAATGTATTGTAGATAGGAGACAGATGCTGTTGTATCCTTCCCCCCCTCCACCCCAGTTGAGACAAGGTTGTTCAGTCTTCATGTAGATGGCCTCTTTGACCCCTCTTTCAAACCAGCGCCCCTCTCTCTCCAGAATGTGGACTTCGCTGCCTTCCAAAAAGTCCAACTTTTTTTTGAAGGCAGCAAATGGAAGAAGCTTCTTGGATGGGAAGTGAAAGGTCTTCAAATTGTTGGAAGAAACGTCCTCCTGGTTTCAGTTCCAAGTGGGGAATAAGACACTGGAAACTGCTTGGAAAGATGGTTTTTAATGGTGGACAGGATCACATGCCTTGAAGATCTTGAGTGAAGAAGAAGAAGAAAAAAAGGGAAGAGATGCTGAGAGTGTGTGGGTTTTATGCCCTCACTGGGCTTTTGAATTTGAGCTTGTATTCTGATTGGTTGTCAGACTCCCATGGAGCTTCCATGCAAGGGTAGCTTTGTAGGTTGTCTGTGTCCCAGGCTTGGTTGACTCTTGCCGGGTGATGATGTAATGAAAGGGCTTTGGGCAATTCTGCCTGAAGGAGGTAGATCTTTGTTATGTAGAATAGACTGGCCTAGGCCTTCATGGCCCATTGACAAAAGTGGCCGGGGGAGGGGGGGGACTGAGTTACTTTCTCCCTTTTAGGGGAAATATTCTGCCCTCTTAATAGTTCCTAAAATACCTCATTTTCCTAGGAGAGGGTGGGTGCTAACTTCCTACAAAGGAAAAACACAGAATGTCCAGTTGTCTCTTGAAAAAGCCCCTTTGGGACAACCATGACCTGGATGACTGAGAATTTCCATAGACGGTTGCATCCATTTTAAAATTACTTTAGCGGCCAAAGCAGTTAATCGATTAAAATAGCTTCATTAAGTAATAAATTAAAGAATAAATGGAATAAAGATCACTTGCGGGTCATTCTCCGAAGAGAAATAATGAGGAACTGTAATGGAACTGTAAAGAAAACGGGGTCTGTTTAGCCAAAGTATTTTTTTCCCCCTTCTATCTCTATATTTACAATTTGCGAAAAAGTATTCTGTAAAATTAAAATGCTTGGGCTGAACACCAGAGAAAATAAGGGAATGGATTCTTTACAAGAAAAATTCAGAATTATGTTCAGAAGTACATGTTATGAAGATCTTCTGAATTTCTTCTGAAAAATCATTTCATCTGCAGTCCAATAATTTTGCCTCTGCTTATGATATGCCGTTATCCGGTCTGGCCATTTTCTGTTTGGAAAGAGATTAAAATGTGTTTGGTTTGGGGAATAGATGTTGAAATAATTCGTCTGTAAGCCACCAAACAATTATACTAAAATCTTTCTCCTGAGAGACCAGAGTTTCTCCGTTTTAAAAAAATTAAGACAAGCAAGACAACAACAACAAAATCAATTTAAAAAAACCCCCCTGAATGATAAAAATCCCAAGAAAGAAACTGAAGAGATAAGAACCACATAAATATTTATTTATTTATTTATTTATTGAATTTCTATACCGCCCTTCTCCCAAAGGACTCAGGGCGGTGAACAGATTAAGATTTCATATACATATAAATATATTTTATAAACAGTAAATAATAAATATGTGTCTTATTAAGGAAAGATACACATATTTCAGATATCCTTATCCAATTGTTCTATCCAAAGAAACATTTGTGTAATAAAATTTGTGTATAGGTAGTCCTCGACTTATGACCACAATTGAGCCCCAAATTTATTTTGCTAAGCGAGACAACTGTTCAGTGAATTTTGCCCCGTTTTATGACCTTTCTTGCCACCGTCATTAAATGAAGCAGTACAGCAACATGGGTGGTTAAGTGAATCTGGCTTCTCCAGTGTTTGCCTGTCAGAAGGTTGGAAAAGGGCATCGCATGACCTGGGAATCCTGCAATCGTCGTAAGTATGAGTCAGTGGCCAAGCACCTGAATTTTGATTGCATGATTGTTGGGGATGTTACAAGGGTTGCGTGAGTGAGAAACGGTCATAAGTCACTTTTTGAGTGCATTTTTTCATAAGGCATCTTTTTCAGTGCTATTGTCACTTCTGGAAGTCACTAAATGAATCCCAGAACCTAATATGTTGGAAGAGGGAGAGTGGGAGGGAGAGAGAGGAGGGAAGGGAGAGAAATAGGGAGAGAAAGGGGGGAAAGAGGGAGATAGAGAAAGGGGGGAGAGGGAGGGGGAGAGAGATAGGAAGAGAAGGGGAGAGAGGGAGAGAGGGAGGGAAAGGAAGAGAGGGAGAGGGAGAAAGAGGGAGGCAGGGAGGGGGGGAAGGAGTGAGGTAGAAAGGGAAGGAGGGAGAGGGAGAGAGGGGGAGGGAGAGAGAGAGGGAGGGAGAGGGAAGGGGAAGAGAGGGAGAGAGGGGGAGAGGGAGAGAGGGAGAGAGAGGGAGAGAGGGGAAGGAAGGGAGAGAGAGAGGGAGAGGGAGGGAGAGCGGGAAAGGGAGGGAGGGGGGAAGAGAAAGGGAGGGAGGGGCAGAATTAGGGAGAAGGAGGGACAGGGGGGAGGGACGGGGGAGAGAGGGGAAGGAGAGAGGGGGGAGAGAAGGAGTAAGAAGAGAGAGATGGAGAGGGGAGGGAAAGGGAAGAGGGGGGAGGGGGAAGAGAGATGGAGGGAGAGGAGGGAGAGGAAGAAATAGGGAGAGGGAGAGAGTGGGAGGGAGGAGGAAAGAGAGGGAGGGAGAGGAGAGAGAGGTAGAAATAGGGAGGGGGAGAGGGAGGGAGAAGGGGGAAGAAGAGAGGGAGAGGGACAGAGGGAGGGAGGGAGATGGGGAGAGAGGGGGGAGAGAGAGGGGAGAAAGAGCAGATAAATAAACGAACAATGACCTAATGCTGTATTGTATTCCCCAAATTCTTCTTTATCTGTCCTCTTTGAAGTTTAAAATGCTTGCAGCTTTCCTTCCTTCCTTCCTTCCTTCCTTCCTTCCTTCCTTCCTTCCTTCCTTCCTTCCTTCCTTCCTTCCTTCCTTCCTTCCTTCCTTCCTTTCTTTCTTTCTTTCTTGTTATCGCTGGAAATATCCTTAACTTCATTAACATTGCAGCCACTCTGTTTGTTCCTGTCTCGTTTGATTGTCAAAGAAATTCGGAAAATTTGTTTTACTTGTGGGTGTATTTGGCACCAAGTCAGCTCGTTACCAAGCATTTCCCATCGGAGGCGTTCAGAGTCATTAGGATTGGAAGAGACAGAGCTCCATGCTCCCAATTCGGGAAACAGGGAATCGAACCATCGAATGGTGGCAGTTACTCTCAAGGGACCTGAGGTTTGATAGGAAAAAAAAAAAATTAATCGTATCCTTAAGGATTTGGGCATTTTGCTTAATTTCAACCAGTCTTGTTAACACACAAATAATATTGCTTTGTCAGCTGCTTCTCCCTCCGTAGCTCTGAGCCTCTGCGATTGGGCAGGAGTTTTCCAAATAAGGACCAGATTTCACCCTACGCAAGTAGTCCTCGACTTACAACGGTTCGTTTAGTGACCGTTGGAAGTTACAGCGGTACCGAAAAAAAGTGACGTATGGCCATTTTTCACACTTACGACCGTTGCAGCAAGCATCCCCATGGTCGTCTGATCAAAATCCTGGGGCTTGGCAATGGGTTCATAGTTATGACGGTTGCAAGGTCCTGGGGTCACGTGATCCCTTTTTTCGACCGCCAATGGGGAAGCCAGGTTAACCACCAGGTTACTAACTTATCCACTGCAGGGATTCACTTAGCAACTGTGGCAAGACAGGTCATAAAAATTAACAATTGTGGGAAATTTTGGGTTCAGTTGTGGTCGTAAGTTGAGGACTATCCATATACTTTGAGATAAACAAGTGCGACATAAACAAGAATGCAGAATGTTTCCTTGATAGAGAAGGTAAAGGCAAAGGTTCCCCTCGCACATATGTGCTAGTCGTTCCCGACTCTAGGGGGCAGTGCTCATCTCCGTTTCAAAGCCGAAGAGCCAGCGCTGTCCGAAAATGTCTCCGTGGTCGTGTGGCTGGCATGACTCAATGCCAAAGGCTGTTACCTTCCTGTTCTGTCCCAGTCACACACACACACACATACTCAGACAGTCAGGTGTTAAATAAACTGGCAGGCAACCAATTAGTCCGATAAGACGCTTGGCAGCAATCCCAGCAGCTGCTTGCCAAGACCTTTTATCAATTTAGAAGAAAATACACACCACAACAATTGTCCAGGAATAAATCTGAAGCCGAGATGCAAAGTGACTCCAAGGGATTAGTTAGTTTTGTCCGTCACAGAGTCTGAATGCTTAACTCAACCCCTTTTATAGCCTGTGGGGTGTGGTCCAGTGAGTCAGCTAATCACGGGCACACCTTTTCTTCTGTTGCGCGCGCCTGTCTCTGCGACGCTGGCGAGGGTCCAGCCAAAACTCATTACCCTCATCACTGTCCACCTGTGGCTGCGGGGACGTGCTTGGCTCTGGGCCTATCTCTTGCCCTTCGGTGTCCTCCGGAGGCATTGCCAGAGAGGAGGGTCCTGGAGAAGGAGGCCTTGCCAACTCGTCTCCCTCACTCTCAGAGTCCTCTCCTGCTGATGACACAGGCTCAGGCAACGGAACCACAACACTTCCCACCAAAGGTGGTCCCTATTTTTCTACTTGAATTTTTACGGGCTTTCGAACTGCTAGGTTGGCAGAAGCTGGGACAAGTAACTTGTAGCCCATCGGCGGCCTGTGCAGCTAGTAGCTGATTCCAACAGCGAGGAGGCTGGTGTGATGATGCGACAGCAGCCTGTGCAGCTGGCACTCGAGTCAGACAATGAGGAGGCTGGAGAAGATGTGGTGCCAGAGGCAGGGATTCAGCCAGGGCCTTCAGAACCTCCAGAAGCTCCTTTAAGTGAAGAGGATGAAGAGGAGGAGCCTTTTCTTGATTCACGGGTGTGCAGAGCTGCCAAAAGGCAGGAGTGGCTCCTCAGGAGGAGGTCTCCTACAGAGTAAGGCTTGGGACTAATTGGCCACTCCCTTAACCTATTTAAGGATGACGACTGAGGCAGTTTGCAGGGAACAACTTCGTTCACTCTCCTTCGCATCTTGATCTTAGTTCTCTGCAAATTGCTTCTGGGCTTTCTGCCAACCATAGTAAGATTACGATTATTTATTCTTTGGATTCTTGTAGGCTGTTAAGGAAGTTAATTAACAGCCTTTGTTTGAAAAAGACTGATTTAATTTAGTAAACTAAAGTTTGTACGGACTTTGTGTGTGCTGTGTTCTTTGGGGTCCGTAGCTGGGGCAGAACAGTAATGGGAGCTCACCCCGTTAAACGGCACTAGGGATTCGAACCGCTGAACTGCCAACCTTTTGATCGACAAGCTCAGCGTCTTAGCCGTTGAGTCAAATGCTTTTATTAAGGGCAACCGCAGTGTGCCCAGCTTGGTTTTCTCAGCTTACCAACTCAACATGGTTTCATTAGAGGTAGCCCTCAATTTACAATCATTCCATTAGTCACCATTCAAAGTTGTAATGCCATTGAAAAAAGTGACTTGCAACCCGGTCCTCACACGTACGACTGTTGCAGCACCGTCACCATCATTTCATTAAAATTTGGCAACCGGCATGTATTTATGACAGTTGCTCTGTCCCAGGGTCATGTGACCCTTTTTGCGACCTTCCCGGCCAATTTCCAACAAGCAAAGTCAACGAGAGAAGTCAGATTTGCTTAATGACTTCAGGAATTTGCTTAACAGCCATGGCGAAAATGGTTGCAAAATTGAGCACCACTCAATGACCACCTTGCTTAGCAAAGGAAATCTTGCGGTTGTAAGTCAAGGACTACCCGTATCTTCAATAGCTTGGCAGGTAAGATCCGTAAGTATCTTAGCCAGGAGTTTTTAAGCGTGTCAGTTTCATCGCTCAATAAGCAGACCTTTAAAAGGGTGAAGCTGTAGATTAATTCTCTGGCAATGCAAGTGGCCTTGATTATCAAAAGCACCTGAGGGCGGGACAAGAAGCAATGGGTGGAAACTCATCAAGGAGAGAAGCAACCTAGAACTAAGGAGAAATTTCCTGACAGTGAGAAGAATTAACCAGTGGAACAACTTGCCACCAGAAGCTGTGAATGCTCCAACACTGGAAGTTTTTAAGAAGTGATTGGACAGCTATTTGTCTGAAATGGTATAAGGTCTTCTGCTCAAGCAAGGGGTTGGACTAGTAGACCTCCAAGGTCCCTCCCAACTCTGCTATTTCTCCTTAGTTCTAGATTGGATTTCTCCTTGATGAGTTTCCATCTATCATTTCTTGCCTTGCCTACAGGTGCTTCAGATAATCAAGACAACTTGTGTCCATTGTATTGATAATGAACCCCCTCTTCTCTATGACAGCCCCACAAGTATTGGAAGAATGCTATCAAGTCACCCCTAGTCCTTCTCTTCCTTAGACTAGACCACGGCTGTCAAACTCGCCACATCACGTTGCCATCCCATGATGCATCATGATGTTTTTTCCCTTTGCAGAGCTGGGGTGGGTGTGGTCTGCGTGTGACGCATCCGCCTGTTCGACACCCCTGAACTAGAGATACCTAATTCCCACAATCTTTCAACTTCCAACTCCCTAATCATTGCTGTTGCTCTTCTCTGCACCCTGCACTCTTTGTAAAGTCTCAACATTTTTATTTTTATTTTTTTGGTATTGTGGTGACAGAACTGGATGTGGTATTGTTAGAAATTATTTTTATATATATGGCACCTCAGATCAAACAAAGAGCACAGTCACCATGTGCTTTACTGCTTAACTGCTTAACAGTAACAGAAAACCAGAAACTCTACTTAGAACAAAAGAACATAGAGTATATACCGTAGATCCAAACTTATAAACACTGCCATCGACTGACTGAACACTACTGTAGTTGTTGCATAAAAACACATTCCACATTCCACATAAAAACACATTCCAACAAAATGTATTTCAACAGGTCTTCCGAGTGTGGTTTTACCAGTGTGGCATAAAACAGTCTTGGCTGTTTCACGAGCTACATAAAGCAGCAAGATTGCAGTAACTGGAAAGTTTTTGAGCACACTGTTTGGGCTGCTCTACTACTCTACTACTACTTTTAAATCTACTACAATTGTTTCTGATGACAATATTAGAAGAGGAAGAACCACGACCTGTGTTTCAGACAAAGGCTAATTCAGCAGGTAACAACAGAGTTTTGAGCCTCAGAAAGATGAATGTTATGGAGACGGCAGTGGTGAAATTCAATTTTTTTTACTATCAGTTCTATCGGTGTGGCTTGGTGGGTGTGGTGTGGCTTAGTGGGTGTGGCTTGGTGGGCGTGGCAGGGGAAGGATACTACAAAATCTCTATTCCCACCCCACTCCAGGGGAAGGACACTGCAAAATCCCCATTCCCTCCTCATTCTGGGACCAGCCGGAGATGGTATTTGCTGGTTCTCTAGACTACTCAAAAATTTCCGCTATCAGTTCTCCAGAACCTGTCAGAACGTGCTGGATTTCACCCCTGGGAGATGGTCTCTGCCTTGACCAAACAAACAATAGACTCAGGGGGGGGTTCTAATTTTTTTTACTACTGGTTCTGTAGGTGTGGCTTATTTTGTGGGTGTGGCTTAGTGGGGGTAATGTGAATGGGTGGGCGTGGCCAACTTTTTTTTTTTTTACTTTTAGAAGCATTTTTTCTACAATCTTAAGAGGTTACAGAAAACAATGCTTTGAAAAGCTTCTGCCGATCAGGCAACTCAGTTGCCTGATCCTTAGGCAAGGATCAGCTTTTGCATGCAAGAAACTGAATATCATGCACACAATTTCCCCTAGTGTGATCTGGGCTCCAACAACCATCAGAAGGGGGGGAAAAAATCAGGTCTCGATTTCCAAGTCGGGTGTCAAAAATTTCACTGATCAAAGAAAGCAACTTAACCTTCTTACCAAGTTCCATCATTTTCACCACCCTTCCCCGTATCCTGGATAAATGGTGCATCTTTCCATCGTTGGGCATTACGATAATTTCGCTGCAGTTATCTCTTCCAACTGTTTGATTGAAAACCTAATCTTTTCAACGTATTTCTAGGAACTAGGACATTCGGCACTTGACGAGGGAAGGCAGAGATCAAAATACAATCTTCTCATTTTACAGCTCACATTTCTGTCTCTGCAGACAATATTCATCTCTGGGAACTGTGTGGGGGAAGTATAAGATTTTGTCCTTCAGATGTTCTCTGGAGGAAAAGAAATCAGATCTTTTGCTGTCCTTCCTTCCTTCCTTCCTTCCTTCCTTCCTTCCTTCCTTCCTTCCTTCCTTCCTTCCTTCCTTCCTTCCTTCCTTCCTTCCTTCCTTTCCTTCTTTCTCCCCTCCCCACCCCTCCCTTCTGTGACTTTGGACCACTTACGGTACCTTCCCTACCGATTTGGAAGTGCATATGTCATGCACACACCAACCCTCTGCTCATGTGCAAATCTTTCTGTGCATGCACAGAGGGTAAAAAACAGGTTACTTCCTGGTTAAAACCAGGAAGTAACGATGACCGGATGGGTGGGCAGAGCCTCAAGCTGCCATCACTACTGGTTCTCCGAACACCCGGCCATCATTGCTACTGGGCCAAACCGGGAGTATTTCACTCCTCCTTTGGGCCAATCACCAGGAGACAGTGAGTTCCAGTCCTGCCTTAAGCATGAAAGCTGACATTGGGCCAATCACCAGGAGATGGTGAGTTCTAGTTCCACTTTAGGCATGAAATCCAGCTGGGTGACATGGGCCAATCACCAGAAGACAGTAAATTCTAATCCCGCCTTGGGCATGAAACCCAATTGGATGACTTTGGACCAATCACCAGGAGTTCTAATCCTGCCTTAGCCACGAAATCCCATTGGGTGACTTAGGGCCAGTCTCTCTCTCTTAACCTAACCCACCTTACAAGATTGTTGTTGTGGGGAAAATAGGAACAGAGAGGTGTACTGGATATGTTTGTTTCCTTGAGTTATTTATATAAATAATAAAGTTGAGGTATAAGTTCCCTGTTTTCCCCAAAATAAGACATTCCCCTGATAATAAGCCCAGTCGGGCTTTTTAGCACATGGCAATAAGGCCAAGCACTTATTTCAGGGTTCAAAAAAAATATAAGACAGGGTCTTATTTTCAGGGAAACACAAGTAGAATAAATAAATACATTTAAATGCGTGTCTTCCTCTTAAGAAAACTTTTTCGAAAAACGTATTTTGAACCTCTCTTTGAATTTGCCAAGCATGCATTATAAATATTGCAGTAATGTTCTTGCTTGCTTTCCAATTAATGGTTTTCTGGTACTGTAAAATAATATACTGTAAATAATATTTTACAGTATTTCAGTGCAACATTTTAGTAATTTGGGCATTAAGGGTTTTCCCTGTGTCATTGTTTATTCTTTCTAAATAATGACAAATTAGATAATTAGAAATTTTCAGGGACTTCAGCAAGCAAACAAAGAGTATTCTGAAAATCTAAATCTTTTTTTTTTTTTTTGGTTTACTCTTGTTCTGTTTCTGAACTTACATATGAATTCAGATTGTGAATTTTAAGAAGCGAAAGGCACCAAAATCCATATGTATTTCTGGACCCACGATATAAAGGCAGTCCTTGTTTTTCAACAGTTCATTTAGTGACTGTTCAAAGTTACAACGGCATTGAAATGACCGTTGCAGCATCCCCATGGTCAACTGACTCACAGTTACGACGGTTGCAACGTCCCAGGGTCACGGGATCTCCTTTTGTGAACTTCTGACAAAAAAAAAAGTCCATGGGGAAGTCGGATTCACTTAACAGCCGTATTACTAACTTAACAAGTGAAGTGATTCCCTTAACGACTGTGGCAAAAGAACCTCGTGAAATGGAGCAAAACCCCATTAGAAATAAGAATTTTTCTGACAGTGAGAGCAATCAAGCAGTGGAACAAAAGTTGCCTTCTGGAGTTGTGGGAGCTTCATCACTGGAGGCTTTCAAGAAGAGACTGGACTTCTCATCTGTCAGAAATGATGTAGGGTCTCCTGCTTAGGGGTGGGGTGCGGGGGGTGGGGTTGGACTAGATGACCTACAGGGTCCCTTCCAACTCTTGTTATTCTATTCTAAAACAAAGCAAGGTTATGGCATACACATGAAAGGAGACCGGGAAGCCTGTAATTGTGGCATGCGTTTGGCAAGAAGAAAGAATGCTTATTCACAGGAAATACTATGCATATGCATAGGAGGACTTTTTATCAGGTTCGCCTGATTCGCCAGTTGTGTCCCTTTCTGGATCGGGACTCGTTAAGTACGGTCACTCATGCTCTCATCACTTCCCGCCTGGACTACTGTAATGCTCTCTACATGGGGCTCCCCTTGAGGAGCACCCAGAGGCTCCAGCTGGTCCAGAATGCGGCCGTGCGGGTGGTTATGGGAGTGATGTGGCGCTCCCATGTGACTCCCTTCCTGCGCGAGCTGCACTGGCTCCCGGTGGTCATGCTAAAGGTTACCCAACTAAGTATGAACTGACATGGTGATAATGTTTGTATATCTCGTGATAATGGTGATAATTTTTGTATATCTCATTTTTTCTGTGTTTCTCTTTTCTTCTTTAAACTGTAACTGCTATCCTAATAGCAAATCCTCCATAAAAGTTATTGCATTATGTTCTTGATTAAATTATCTTTCCATTGATATATTATTTTATGTTACTGTTTCAAAAAAAAAAAAGTGGTGTTATTAGCTTGTTTTAAAAAATACACTTTTCCCAAAAGGTTTCCACAATTTTGGCCACTACTGTATATCCTGAGATAGGAATGAAATTCAGTTGAAACTTCATTTTGAACTTCCCCAATCTATATTGACTAAACATATACATGTTTAGTCAATATGTGTTCTTTAACTGAAATCTGAAGAGTCCAGATTTAATATATCTGGCTTAACATATTTATTTGCAAACAATGCTCATTTTGGGAAATCTGCACTCTCAGATAACTTCAACTGAAGAGTTGTGAGCGCTTGGATAGGAATGCAACAATAAACAAGACCAAAGGAAGAACGTTTTTTTTCCTCACGTCATTCAAAAAGTCTCTAAGGGTTTCTCAATCAGCCATAAACGTTGACCTGTTTGGTTTTTTCCCTCTAATCAAAGAAGTTAATGGAGCCATCTCTGCAAGTTCCATCCACTTTACCAACCATTCCTCTGTTGACAAAGAGGAATTTAGCATAGAGGTTAAGGTGCTGGCCTAAAAACAAGAAGATTGTGAGTTCTAGTCCCGCCTTGGGTGACATTGGGCCAATCACCAGGAGATGGTGAGTTCTAGTCCCGCCTTAGATATGAAAGCCCTCTGGGTGGCTTTGGGCCAATCACCAGGACACTGTGAGTTCTAGTCCTTCCTTAGGCATGAAAGGCAGCTGGGTGACATTGGGCCAATCACCAGGAGATGGTGAGTTCTAGTCCCGCCTTAGACATGAAAGCCCTCTGGGTGACATTGGGCCACTCACCAGGAGATGGTGAGTTCTAGTCCTTCCTTAAGGTGTGAAAACCCACCTGGTAACTTTGGGCTACTCCGTCTCTCTCTCTCTCTCTCTCAGCCTCTCTCAGGAAGACGTATTAGGTATGTTCCCTCCCCACTCCTGGGGGAAGGATATTTCAAAATCTCCATTCCCACCCCACTCTGGGGCCAGCCAGAGGTGGTATTTACCAGTTCTCCAAACTACTCAAAATTTCCGCTACCAGTTCTCCAGAACCTGTCAGAACCTGCTGAATAGCACCCCTGCCCCCATCCCCATCCTCTGGCTGCACATGCCAGGGCACGGTGCTTCCTCCACATCTAATTAAATTTCTGGAACCATTCCACTAGGCTCTGGCTGATTATTGCTCTCCTGTCTCAATTGGGGGATGCAAATTGCTGGTTTGGAGGGCAACCTTTGATTATACAACGTGTTGAAATGTGCTTTTGGCTGGAAACCCTCCCTCCCTCCTGATGAAAATGCTGGATTAGTCCTGTTTGTTCCGTCTCTTCCGATAGGAGGATGCTCCCGTATGTCATTTGTCAAGCTGTGCATACAAAAATCATTTCAGGCAGACTTTAAGAGGCAATAAGAATGGGTTAATTTGATTTTCGGCTTTAACATCTGACTCACAGCCTGAAGGTGAAAAATATGCTCTGATCAACTTCTGTAAATCATTTGGTTGATAGCTAGCAGCAGAGACCCTAGCTGGGAGACAAGAGATGCTTAGAGGGTCGAGAATGCCATATTTCAGGGAGCCGGTGGCTCTCCCCAACTTCGGCCTCAGTTTTGAGACGGACTGCCTGCTTTTTTCAACAGTTCAGACCACAAATTATATATAATTTGTTGTCTGGCTTTTGGATGGGGAGACAGGCAGTCTGCATAACTGTGTTTTTTTAAAAAAACATTGGAAATATGGTGCTCTTAACTCCTGGTTATTGTCTTGTACTTATTAGGACAAGTAAGTGTGTGCTTCTCTGTGATTTTGTGAGTGTGTATATGTGCATTTATGTTGATAGACAGATGACGGATAGATAGAACATAGATGATAGTTAAATGATAAATATAGGTAGATAGATAGGTAGGTAGAGACAAACATAGGTAAAGATAGATAGATAGATAGATAGATAGATAGATAGATAGATAGATAGATAGATAGATAGATAGATAGATAGATGATAGATAGATAGACAGACAGACATATAGAAAGACAGACAGACAGACAGACAGATAGATAATAGATGACAGACAGATAGATAGATATAGATGAGATAGATAGATAGATAGATAGATAGATAGATAGATAGATAGATAGATAGAGATAGATAGATAGATAGATAGATAGATAGATAGATAGATAGATAGATAGATAGATAGAGATGAGATAGATAGATAGATAGATAGATAGATATAGATGAGATAGATAGATAGACAGACAGACAGACAGACAGATAGATGACAGACAGACAGATAGATATAGATGAGATAGATAGATAAATAGATGACAGACAGATAGATAGATATAGATGAGATAGATAGATAGATGATAGATAGATGATAGATAGATAGATAGATAGATAGAGATGATAGATAGATAGATAGATAGATAGATAGATAGATAGATAGATAGATAGATAGATGATAGATAGATAGATATAAATAGATAGATGCTAAAAATAGATAGACAGACATATACTGTAGCTAAAAGATGGGTGGATGGATAGGGGGTGGTGGATGGATAGACAGACAGACAGGCAGACAGATGAATGAATTGATGGGTAGATAGACAAGACAGATTTAGTCTAATGGTTAAGGCACCAGGCTAAAAACCAGGAGACTATGAGTTCAAATCCTGCTTAATCGTGAAAGTGAGTTGGGTGACGTTGGGCAGTCAGTCTCTCTAAGCCCAACCCACCTTACAGGATTGTTGTTGTGGGGAAAATATGGGGAGCCCATTTTTTTCTTAAAAATACTGCCATAAGCACCCCAATCAACAACTAAAAAGCCCCTCACAACAGGCACCATATAAATATCACACACAGAATAGTCCACTCTGCTAGAGGGAAGCTCCCTAGGCTCCAGCACAAGTCTGAAAACTTGGCAAATACAGGTTGTCCTTGATTTATGACCACAACTGAGCCCAGAATTTATGTTGCTAAGTGAGAAATGTATTAAGTGAGTTTTGTCCCACGTTACGACTTTTCTTGCCACATTTGTTAAGCGAATCACTGCAGCTGTTAAATTAGTAACACGAGTGTTAAATGAATCTGGTTTCCCCATTGACTTTGCTTGCCAGACGGTCGCAAAAGGGGATCACGTAACCCGAGGACAAAGCAACCATCATAAATACGAACCAGTTGTCAAGCATCC
Source organism: Coluber constrictor foxii (assembly GCA_038048745.1). Lineage (NCBI taxonomy): Eukaryota > Metazoa > Chordata > Lepidosauria > Squamata > Colubridae > Coluber > Coluber constrictor. The sequence continues at coordinate 8,381,827 of CM075960.1, forward strand.
GAATGTAAATCACGTGACCATGGGGATGCTACAACGGTCATAAGTGTGGAAAATGGTCATAAGTCCCTTTTTTTCAGCACCGTTGTAACTTTGAATGACCACTAAATAAACTGTTATAAGTCGAGGACAACCTGTCCTGGTGATTAATCCAGATTGGATCCTGCAATGTTATCCTGGGACATGTATATTCGTCTTCATTCGATAGTTGTCGAGTGAATGTTACCCCCTTTTACGACTTTTCTTGCCCCAGTTGTTAAGCGAATCACGACTTACGACTTATGTGAATTAGGTTTCACATATTTTTTTATCACCGGTTCGCCGCAGACCAAAAATGTGAGCTCTCGCGCGTGTTCGCACACCTTCTGCACATACATGAGCATCTTCCAGGCCTGCTCACGGCCTTCTACGCTTTGGCTTTGCTCGCGTGCTCAGTTTGTACACATGTGAGCGGCTTAGAAAACGTGACTAAATAGGACGGCATAGCGCCAGGGCAGATGGGTGGGCGTGAGCCCACCTGCGGTTGCCCAAATCTGTACAAACCGGCTGAATGCCACACTGATATGATCCTGGATCACTACAACCATCATAAATACATGTGTCAACCCTGAAGCTGGCCTGGCTGTGGCCATTTTCCTTTCTGTAGTTTTACTGAGGAGATTTTCTTCACATGGCTTCAGGGTTGACACATTTTGGAGCTTGGGGCCAGGGAGCGGGGTGTAGAGATAACTGGGGTGCTGTAGCCAAAATAAAATTCTTTCCCCAAGGACATTGTCACAGGTGTTTGGAAGGCGGAGACAGAAGACAACCAACGAGTAGACTGTGTGCTGACTGGGCCATGTGACTGATGACTCTGGGAGGGGATGTTTCTTACTTTTGCTTTTAATTGAAATAAAACCGGCGGGAAAGTAGACCCGGTTTTCCACCAAGACTGTGCCAATATGATCAGAGGTGGTATTCAACCGGTTCATACTGGTTCAGGCAGGGGTGAAATCCAGCGGGTTCTGACAGGTTCTGAAGAACTGGTAGCGGAAATTTTGAGTAGTTCGGAGAACTGACAAATACCACCTCTGGCTGGCCCCAGAGTGGGAATGGAGATTTTGCAGTATCCTTCCCCCAGGAGTGGGGAGGGAATGGGGATTTTGCAGTATCCTTCCCCCAGGAGTCGGGTGGGAATGGAGATTTTGCAGTATCCTTCCCCTGCCACACCCACCAAGCCACGCCCACCAAGCCACACCACGCCTACTAAGCCACGCCCATAGAACCGGTAGTAAAAAAAGTTGAATTCCACCACTGGGTTTAGACGAACTGGAAGTGGAAATCACGGGTGGGCCTGGCTCTATGCCATCCTATTTAGGCACATTTTCAAGGCAAGCATGTGCACATGGGGTGAACCAGTAATAAGAATATTGGAAACCCAGCTCTGAATATGGTATGTCCCAATAAAATGTTCTTTGAGGAATATGCCTGCCTCGAAGTTCTCTTTGTTGGAGATGTATTACTTGGAACCTTGACAACAAAATCAGAATTGGAATTTGATCAGAATGCTGTGAGTTCTAGTCCCGCCCCATTTGGGCACAAAATGAGCTAGGTGCCTTTGGGCCAGCCACTTTCTCTCAGCCCTAGTAAGGAGACAATGGCAAGCCGCTTCTGAAAAACCTTACCAAGAAAACCACAGGGACTGGGCCAGGCGGTCTCTGAGAATCATCAGACTGAACTGAATGGAAGGGGGGAAAAATACAATATCCATGTTCTTTCTTTCCATCCTTTACTCCTAATTCAAAATGAGGAGAAATAGCCTGTTTTTTTTAACCATTTGGGCTTTAAGACAAGGAATAAGATGTTTGCCAAATAAACATGCAAATATTTCAATTGTAACCACTTCAAGCGAGGGGCTAGAAAACCGGCGGGCATGATTTTAAAATAAGGATAGGCAGCAATTTTCGAGAAGAAGCTGCAGTTAATTAAGGGATTCTTCTCAAATGAGAGTATTTCTTCCACATTGAAAAATATCTTAATGTGAACTGTGTTTGGTAAACACCAGTTTATTTGTTATTGGAGATATTTTTAGCTTCTTAAGTACTCTCTGTCGAATCTCTCTGCAACATGTCTCTTTTGCACAGGATTTATTTTTCTGATCAGGCTCTGTTGGAACAGTCTGGTTGAAGCCGAGCTGTTGTTGCTCGGTATCTTAAAGCTTGAGGAGTGCTTTAATCATGATTGGGAGTTTGTGCCTTAGCCGCCATTAACAGTTGCATTAACAGAAGGATACAATCAAGATCAAGTAAAGTACTAAGACCACTCTATAAAGTCTTAGTAGGACCACACCAAGAATATTGCAATCAGTTTTGATCACCACATTATAAAAAAGATGTTGAGACTCTAGAAAAAGTGCAGAGGAGGGCAACCAGAATGATGAGGGGACTGGAGACTAAAACATGGGATGAACAGTTGCAGGAACTGGGCCTGGCTAGTCTAGTGAAGAGAAGGACCAGGGGAGACAGGAGAGCATCTTCCAATATTTGAGGGATGCCCCAGAGAGGAGGAAGGAGGTCAAGCTATTTTCCAAAGCACCCGAAGGCCACACAAGGAATAATGGATGGAAACGGAACAAGGAGCGATTCAACTAGAAATCAGAAGAAATTTTCTGAGAGTGAGAACAATCAACCAATGGAACAGAAGTTGCCTTCAGAAGTTGTGGGAGCTTCATCCCTGGAGGCTTTCATGAAGAGACTGGACTGCCATCTGTCAGAAATGGTGTAGGGTCTCCTGCTTGGGCGGGGGGTTGGACTAGATGACCAACAAGGTCCCGTCCAACTCTGTTCATCTGAACCTGCAAGCACAACACATTTAGTTTATGGTTCTTGAACGTATTGTGTGAAGCCACACAGTGGGCAATTTCTGTAACCAGCTTAATTGTAGTGTCTGAATGGGAGCGTATTTCTTATTAATAAAATGCATGTCAGAAAGGGGTGTCGTGGAAAGAAGATCAAAAGATTGCAAAAATGGACGGCATAGCACACGGTAGCTGCTCTAATTACTAACAGGTTTGTGCAACTACTAGCTGTTGATTCTGTGCTGACCAAATAAGAAAGAAATGTGCTGTCATCTTAAATTAACTAAAAAGCTTTGGTGTAAATTCCTTTTTATACTTTTTTCTAACCTAATTATTTTATGTAGGATATCTGACAAATAATCATCGCTAGAAGGCCCAAACAACCATAAATTTAGTTGCACCCAAAATGCAACCGCAGACTGTGGGGAATGGCCACCAAAACTTTGAATCTTGGCCATAAGTAGAGGTTTGTCATGAGTTTGAATATTTAGAATAGAATAACTGAGTTGGAAGGGACCTTGGAGGTCTTCTAGTCCAACCCCCTGCCCAGGCAGGGAACCCTACACCACTTCAGACAAATGGTTATCCAACATCTTAAAAATTTCCAGTGTTGGAACATTCACAACTCCTGGAGGCAAGTTGTTCCATTGATTCATTGTTCTGATTAATTCTAATGAATGGTTGCTTTGAGGGAGGGAGGGAGAGAGAGAGAGGGAGAAGAAGGAAGGAAGGAAGGAAGGAAAGAAAGAAGAAGATGAGAAGGAAGGAAGGAAGGAAGGAAGGAAGGAAGGAAGGAAGGAAGGAAGGAAGGAAGGAGAGAGAGGAAGGAAGGGGAAGGAAGAAGGGGAAGGAAGGGAGAGGAAGGAGAATGAGAAGGAAGAAAAGAGATGAGAAGGAGGAAGAGGAAGAAGAAGGAAGGAAGATAAGGAAGGAAGGAAGGAAGGAAGGAAGGAAGGAAGGAAGGAAGGAAGGAAGGAAGGAAGGAAGGAAGGAAGAAGATGAGAAGGAAGGAAGAAGATGAGAAGGAAGGAAGGAAGGAGAGAGAGGAAGGAAGGAAGGGGAAGGAGGAAGGGGAAGGAAGGGAGAGTAGGGAGAGTAAGTAGGAATTAAGAAAAGAGGTGAGAAGGAGGAAGAGGAAGGAAGGAAGGTAAAGAAGAATGAAGAGGAAGAAGGGAAGAGGAGGAGGAGGAAAGAAGGAGGAAGGAAATGAAAGAAGAAGGAAGGAGAGAGAAGGAAAGAGATCAAAGAAGTAAAGGAAAGAATGAGAGGGGGAAGGAAGGAAGGATAGGAGGGAGAGAGAGGGAGGGAGGGAGCAAGTTCATGCATAAGACCAATACTTCTATTTTCTCATTTTTCCTTTAAACCTCTGATATCCCTCTCTTCTCCCCTTCTAACATTTCCCAATTTAGGACTTTCACACAGTTTCAAAAGAACTATAGCAATATATCACACAAACTGCTATTTAACCACCAAAAAAAAGGAGTTCAACGACGCCCTGAAACTAACTTCTCTTGTTCTAGGTATAATTTACGAAGAGCTTTGGATGCCTGGCAGTGCTAGTAAAAAAAATAATAACAAAGAAAATGAACTCACATTACGTGACACAAACCGTGGAACAAGGGCACCTATAAATTTCAAGAAATAGTCAAATCTGACTTTCTAAAATATGACAGCATTGGATGATTGCAGATGGGGCCTAAGTGGTGAATATACCAGTGTCAGAGATTAAATATCTTCCAAAAAGCTTCATTAAGCCAGTCGCTTCCAAATATTTATCTTTACAGATTTAGTTTTTCTTTCAAAGCCGAAGATACGGTAACAATTTCCGTCCTGAAAAGTATTAAGGATTGTCTGATATCATCACACTCACACAGAGGGATGTTTTGGCAACTGTGGCTCCCAGATGTTGGCAGGGCCTGGAACTGGAGAGATATGTCATGAAAACATAAACAGTAGCTTAAAATAATATCGAAAAAAAAGTACTGTTTTCCTCCTTGTTCATTTTAAGAACAGACTTTGCTTGCGAAAATTACCAAGATAAAAATATGAGAAAGCAAGAAAGAGATAATGTTGTCTTTTTTTAGAAAAAAAAATCTAAGTACAGAAGAAGAAATCATGGATTTACTTTGTTATTGTTGTTGTTAGTTGCAAAGTTGTGTCCGACTCATCGCGACCCCATGACAACCTTCCTCCAGGCCTTCCTGTCCTCTACCATCCTCTGGAGTCCATTTAAGTTCACGCCGACTGCTTCAATGACTCCATCCAGCCACCTCATTCTCTGCTGTCCCCTTCTTCTTTTGTCCTCCATCGTTCCCAACATTCGGCTCTTCTTCAGTGAGTCCTTCCTTCTCATTAGGTGGCCAAAGGATTTGAGTTTCATCTTCAGGATCTGGCCTTCTAAAGAGCAGTCAGGGTTGATCTCCTCTAGGACTGACCGGTTGGATCGCCTTGCAGTCCAAGGGACTCGCAGGAGTCTTCTCCAGCACCAGAGTTCAAAGGCCTCCATTTTTTGGTGCTCAGCCTTCCGTGTGGTCCAACTTTCACAGCCATCCATTGCAATTGGGAAAACCATCGCCTTGACTATACACACTTTTGTTGGCAAGGTGATATCTCTGCTTTTTAGTAAGCTATCTAGATTTGCCATAGCTTTCCTCTAGGATTTACTTTATACAAGGCCAATTAGAATAGAATAGAATAAAATATATCTAAGAATAAGAAATAGAATAGAATAGAATAGAATAGATTAGAGTAGAGTAGAGTAGAGTAGAGTAGAGTAGAGTAGAGTAGAGTAGAGTAGAGTAGAGTAGAATAGAATAGAATAGAATAGAATAGAATAGAATAGAATAGAATAGAATAGAATAGAATAGAATAGAATAGAATAGAATAGAATAGAATAATAGAATAGAATAGAATAGAAGAATGCTATTATGTCTAAAAACAACACTTCTACTAAATCTCCCCTCCTACTTTCCCACACAGGAGAAGGTGGCAGCATGGAAGCTTCCGGACTAATATGACTTCCAAAGCTGACACCCTGGGGACTTCAGTGTGACATGGAGCCCACCAAATGGATGGTTTGATCGCTGAAGTCACCATGAATGAGTTGGGCAGGAATATAAATTTTCTTAATAAATAAATGAATACATCCAATGAAGCTAAAGGACAGCAGGTTTAGAACATAGAATAAGAGACTTGGTAAGGACCTTGGAGGTCTTCTGGTCCAACCCCTTGCTTGAGCAGGAACCCTCCATCATTTCAGACGAATGGTTGTCCAGTCTCTTTTTGAAAACTTCCAGATCTTCAAGTTCAATCAGGAAGCTAAGATGATCTTCTTCACCATGTAGATGAAGGACAACTGAATGGTCATTATTTATGGCCAGGGGAGGGCGTAGCCATTGTGGGCGTGGGCAGCTCGACATCACTTGTACTGGGGGCACCATGGTGGCCAAGTGCTAAAGCAGAACTTACCTGAGACCCTCACTCACTCTCCTTATAATCTCCTCCCTCCCTCCCTCCCTCCTTTCAATTCTCCCTTCCTTCCTTTCTTTCTCCCTTTTTTTCCTCTGTGTCCCACTCTTCTCTCTTTCCCTCCCTCCCTCCTTTCATCTCACCTTTCTTCCCCTATATCCCTCCCTTCTCTATCTCTCCCTCCCTCCTTCAGTCCATTTCTCCTTCCTTCCTTCCTTCCTTCCTTCCTTCCTTCCTTCCTTCCTTCCTTCCTTCCTTCCTTCCTTCCTTCCTTCCTTCCTTCCCTTCCCTTCCCTTCCCTTCCCTTCCCTTCCCTTCCCTTCCCTCTTCATTCTCCTTTCTTCTTCCTTCCCCTCTTTCCTTCTTTTTCCTTCCTTCCTTCCTTCCTTCCTTCCTTCCTTCCTTCCTTCCTTCCTTCCTTCCTTCCTTCCTTCCTTCCTTCCTTCCCTCTTCATTCTCCTTTCTCCTTTCTTCCCCTTTCCTTCTTTTTCCTTCCTTCCTTCCTTCCTTCCTCCTTCCTTCCTTTCCTTCCCTCTTCATTCTTTTTTCTTCCTTCCCCACTTCCCTTCTTTTTCCTTCCTTGCTCTCTTCCCATCTTCCTATCTTTTTCTTTGTCTTTCCTCTTTCCCTTTCTCCTTTCCTGTCCCTTCTTGCATGCTCAAATGCAAAAGCAGAAACATTTCTTCTTTGGTTTTCTTTTTAGTTTTTTTTGATAGCCTCTGCCAGTGAAAACGGAGCTCGGGCAGGGGTGGGGGGCATGCTGGCAGAGGCACTGCAGGACAGTCCTTTGCTCTTTCCAGACCAGCCCCATGGACCAGATCTAAGCACCCTGTGGACCGCATCCAGCCCACGGGCCTTGAGTTTGACACCTCTGCCTTACAGGGACAAGGGGAGAAAAATACAGTTTTAACAGATAACAGATGAACAGAGTTGGAAGGGACCCTCTAGGTCATCTAGTCCAACCCCCCGCCCAAGCAGGAGACCCTACACCATTTCTGACAGATGGCAGTCCAGTCTCTTCATGAAAGCCTCCAGTGATGAAGCTCCTACAACTTCCAAAGGCAACTTCTCTTCCATTGGTGGATTGTTCTCACTGTCAGAAAGTCCCTCCTCATTTCTAGGTTGAATCTCTCCTTGGTCCGTTTCCATCCATTATTCTTTGTCTGGCCTTCAGGTGTTTTAGAAAACAGTTTGACTCCTTCCTCTCTGTGGCAGCCCCTCAAATATTGGAAGGCTGCTATCCTGTCTCCCCTGGTCCTTCTCTTCACTAGACTAGCCAGGCCCAGTTCCTGCAACCGTTCTTCATATGTTTTAGTCTCCAGTCCCCTCATCATCCTGTTGCTCTTCTCTGCACTTTTTCTAGAGTCTCAACATTTTTTTTTAATATTGTGTGACCAAAACTGGATGCAGTAGTCTAGGTGTTGTCTTACTAGGGCTTTATAGAGTGGTATTAGTACCTCATTTGATCTTGATTGTATCCCTCTGTTAATGCAGTTTAGGATTCCATTGGCTTTTTCGGCTGCTGCTGCACAGGGCTGGCTCCTATTTAAATGGTTGTCCACTAAGACTCCAAGATCCCTCTCCCAGTGACTGCTATGAAGCTTGGTTTCCCCCAGTCTATATGAGTACTTTTGGTTTTTCTTGCCTAAGTGTAAGACTTTACTTTTCTCTACATTGAATTTCATTTTGTTAGATGGGGCCCAGGGTTCAAGTCTGCCAAGACCACAAAAAAATTGTCATGTATATATTCTAATGTACAAGCTAAATGTTGGCGGTGTGATTGTGAAGATGCAACCTATTTTCATATTTGGTGGACCTGTAAGAAGGTCAAGGCATTTTGGATAAAGATTTGGTGGGTAATGCAAAATATTTTGAAAAAAAAGGTTGGAATTTACACCACAATTGTTTTTATTGGGTATCATAAATGATTGTACGTTATTGGAGACAAAGTTGATTTTAAATTTAATAACAGCAGCTAGACTGCTGGTTGCACAATACTGGAAGAAAGACTCTTTGCCCACTGTAGAAGAATGGATTGTAAAAGTAATGAACGTAGCTGAGATGGCCAAAATCTCAGCATATTTGAAAGACCATACGCAAGAAAAATTCATTTTGGAGTGGAGGAAATGGATTGATTATATTCGGAATAAATACCATATAAGAAGACATCAAGTTGCGTATGAATGAAGAAGAACTATAGAGTTGTAAATTTTTATTATATTGGAGTTAAGATTTTGATGGTGTTTGTAAATTAGAAATTGGATAGGTTAATGATTAGTTTACCTTTTTTTGTGGAAAAAGAAAAACCCTGTATTTCACTCTGGGAAATCTGGGGGGGGAGGGGGGGCTGAAGGGGGGGAGGGATGGGGGGGTTGAAGGGGGGAGGGGGGGAGGGGTTTATATTTTTTATATTTGTATTTGTATAAAACTTTTCAATAAAAAAAAAGATCCATCTGGATCTTCAGCCTAATTTCTAGGGTGTTAGTCTCAATCATTCTTCCAAAAAAGGCTGAAGGGGTAGCTTGAAGAGAATACTTCTTCTTTTCTCTTCTCCCCCACCCCTCCTGCAATTTGTTGTAGAATTCTATAACTAAATGATAATGATTGCAACCTCATTTCAACCCGTAAGTCCTGCGGTGAGTTGCTGAACTTGAACAGGTAGAGATAAATTTGAGCCTGTTTCAAGGATGAGGTGGATGATTACCACTTTCCTGGGATAACAGAGAAGGTGGGCAGCCGATCTTTTAAATGGATTTCTTCACAAATAAGACACTCTGCATCATAAATCTCTCCGGAGGGAAAGAATGGCATTCTTAGACAATCATCTCTCCTGCAAGCACATTATGTATTGTGCTATTCATCCTTTTTTTAAACATATGCTGAAATGGTCCTATTTTATACGGGTAATCCTCGATTTATGAGCACAACTGAGCCCAAATTTTGTGGTGGTAAGTGTGACAGTTGTTACAAAATGAATTTTGTCCCCATTTTACGGCCTTTCTTGCCTCGGATGTTAAGTGAATCACTTCAGTGGTTAAGTTTTAGTAACCCGGTTGTTAAGTGAATATGGCTTCCCCATTGACTTTGGCGATCCGAAGGTCGCAAAAGGGGATGACGTGACCTTGGGACATACAGCAACGGTTATAAAGATGACCCAGTTGCCAAATATTTGTATTTTGATCACGTGAACACGGGGATGCTACAATGGTTGTGTGAAAAACGGTGAGAAGTCACTTTTTCCAGTGCTGTTGGAACTTCGGTCACTAAACGAACTGTTATAAGTTGAGGACTACCTGTATTGAGGTCTTCATTGCTCAGCTGATGAGGGATTTCCTCCAGCTATGATGGATGATGAAGCACCCACAACATCTAAAGGTAAACTGTTCCACTGGTCAATTGTCCTCACTGCTGGGAAGATTTCTCCTAAAAAGTTTTGTTTCAGTTCTGAAGAAGTTTCTTGGATGAAAAGCAAAATATTTTCAAGGGGGGGAAAAACCTCCAAGAAAGTCCAGTTGCTTTTTGGAAAAGCACCTTTGGTGCAACCACGATATGGATATCTCCATAGATATTCTGCAAGACATGGTCAAAAAAATTTGAAGGCCTGAATTCCTGTATATCAGTGTTTCTCAAACTTTATGGCTCTTATCAGTTTATTCATGAACTGGCAGGGACATGGTATCAAGGTCAGCCAATGAATAGGCAACTAAGGCTAACTAATAGCAACTAAGTCAGCCAATTGGGATGTGGGACAGACTGGAGCAAGGCATGTCTTAGTCTGCAGCTTCTGAGTCTGTGCAGAGAATTGAAACTGAAACTATGCGGTCTCTGTGAACTTGTCTGCTCTGCTGAAATGAAACTTAGCTGTTCTCTCCTGACTTGTGTTGTAACTGCTGCTATGTTGAAGAAGACTATTGGTATTGTAAAATTTACTTCATCTGTTATTACGTATATAAAGAAGTTAATGAACCCAGCTGAATCAGTTATCTGTGTGTGTTTCTAGATTTGATTTTTGCAAGAAACTCAACTATCAGATCTCAACTGCCAGAATTCCCCATGTTGGCTGGGGAATTCTGGGAGTTGCAGCCCATACAGCTTAAATTTGCTGAACCAGAGAAACGTTGCCTGTGTAGCGTAGAGGGCTAATGCCTCCTACTAAAGGCAGCAATTAACACCAGCTGCCTGTAATTTCTATGAGTTCAATCCCAGGCAGGCTCAAGGTCGACTCAGCCTTCCATCCTTTCTAAGGTGGGTAAATTGAGGACCCAGTTTGTGGGGGCAATAAGCTGACTTTGTATAAATATACAAAAGTATGAAGGCTATTGCTTAACGCACTGTAAGCCGCCCTGAGTCTCCGGAGAAGGGCGGCATATAAATCAAATAAAAATAAAATAAAAATAAATAAAATGAATGTAGCATACAGCTTGCCCCTCATTTCCCTCCTAGCCAGTGGTGGGATTCAGCCAGTTCGGGCAAATCGGTAGTGAAATTGCTGGCTGGCCCCACCCCTCCCAGGGGTCCCCATGTGCCCCATATTGGCTCCCAGGTAAGTGTAGGGAGGCCTACTACTAGCCTTTCCTTACTCCCAATTACGGAGTTAAATCATTTCTAAATCCATTTCTAAAAGACTTAACAGTAGAACATTCTGTTCACTCCACATTCACACCTCTCTGTCGAACACAGTCATGGTTTCTTTGTTTAAGATAGTAAGTTATTTTGGGTCCAGAATGACACCTTAGTGCTTGGAGAAACTTTGCCCAATTCAGAGCCCTTTTGAACAGAAGAACATTAAAAACACACCAATAGTTCCTGACACATAAGTCATTGTGTACAAGCCCCAAGAGGCAACACAATTCAGAAGAACTCGAAGAGCTCATGTTTTATCGGTGTAATTTCCAACTTGGGTAGAAATGAAACAATTACTGTACACAGCTTCCTGTTGCTACCGCCTCCTCTTCAGCATCCTTGCTGCTCCCTGAAATGGCAAAATTGATGAAAAACCTTGGAAGCTAAACTCAGTCTGGTCTGTGCATTTCCTTTTGGGGACCAGAGAGGTTTCCTTGTTTAGGCTTGATAATTGAAACACTTTTTAATGATAGGAAATCCTGAAATAGCACCCGCAGGAGGTAATTTCATTTTTCCTTTTGCGGGAGAGAAACAAGGCAATTGATAAGTGGGCTTCTCTCAAACCTCAAGCTAGATTACCTCGGTTTAATGTGAACATTTCACGCCCACTGCTGAACACACATAAAGACACGCTCCCATAGAGAGGGGCTCCTCCGGGTGCCGTTGGCCAAACAGTGTCGACTGGCGGCCCCTAGGGGGAGGGTCTTCTCTGTGGGGACACCTACTATCTGGATTGAGCTCCCCTTGGAGATACGGAGGATCCATCCGCCGCGCTCTCAAGACCTTTTTATTCCATCAAGCTAGCCTGGCCTAATCTTTTCCCTTTTTTCCTTTTTAAATGTAAATTTTAATCTGTTTTAAATTGCTGGGGTGTTTTAAATTTGTCTTGGGACAAATGGTTTAATTCGGTTTTATTCTGCTTTAAAATTTTGTATATATGTGTTTTATTTTGTGGCTGTTCACCGCCCTGAGTCCTTTGGGAGTAGGGCAGTATATAAATCCAATAAACATAAACACAAGCGTGTGCATACACACAATCACAAATACACATACTTCCTTTTCCAGTTTCTGTTCTGGGAACCAACACCATTGGTCAAAAATGATGGTTGTCAACGAGACAGAATAACAGAGTTGGAAGGGATCCTGGAGGTCTTCTAGTCCAACCCCCTACTCAAACAGGAGACCTGTGAGGTGGGGGAATCACAAGAAGAAGCAGGACGACAGGAAATTACTTCAGCTCTTTATGTCAAGATTAGTAAAACCTCTGCCAGATTAGCTGGCAGCGCTCCCTTCTAAAGGGAGCTGTTCAACAGCCTAGCTCAGTGATGACTAATGTTTTTGCCGTTGCATGCCAAGTGGGGAGGTCGCACGTGGGTGTGCCCACACCCATAATTCAATGTCCCCTGCCCCCAGTACATGTGTGCGTGACCCCCATGCTCACCCGCTTTTGCCACGTGATGGTAAAAAGGTTACCGGTGGGCCTGGTAGGCCCGTTTTTCACCCTCCCCAGGCTCCGGAGGCTTTTTTGGAGTTTGGGGAGGGTGAAAACGGCCTTCTCCACACACACCCGGAGGCTGGAAACAGCCTGTTTCCCAACTTCTGGTGGGCCCAGAAGGCTCGTTTTTCACCCTCCCCAGGCTCCAGAGGCTTTCTTGGAGCCTGGGCAGGGTGAAAACGGCCTTCCCCACACACACCCGGAGGCTGGAAACAGCCTGTTTCCCAACTTCCGGTGGGCCCAGAAGGCCTGTTTTTTGCCCACCCCAGGCTCCAGAGGTTTCTAGGAGTCTGGGGAGGGCGAAAACGGTCTTCTCCACCAACCCCACGAGGCCCTCTGGAGGCCAGAAACGGCCCATTTCCTGACTTCCAGTAGGCCCGGAAGGCCCGAAAATCAGCTGGCCAGCACGCGCATGAGCGCTGGAGCTGAGCTAGGGCAACGCTTGCGTGCCCAGAGATATTATTATTATTATTATTATTTATTAGATTTCTATACCGCCCTTCTCCCAAAGGACTCAGGGCGGTGAACAGATTAAGATACATGTAAATATATTTCATAAACAGTAAATAATAAATTAAGTCAACTTGGTGTATCTACTAAGACCTTGGCATAGAATTTTGATGTTTATGCTAGCCCTGCTTGTTGAAACAGAAAGGTCTTCAGGGCACGTCGGAAAGTGCGAAGATCTGGGATTATTCGTATTCCAGGTGGTATTTTGTTCCAAAGCGTAGGTGCCCCCACAGAGAAGGCCCTCTCCCTTGGAACCACCAGACGACATTGTTTTAATGATGGTACCATGAGTAGGCCTACTCTGTGAGAGCGTATTGGTTGGTGGGAGGTTATCGGTTGCAGCAGGTGGTCTCGTAAGTATGCCATAGGTTCACCATCACGCGCCTAGCCACTGACATTGCCCTTAATTCTCCCTCTGTTTGAACGGACCAATCAGCGGTGGGTATGCTAATGTCCGGCTAAACCCGGACCTGAGTGAAGCCTACATTCCCGGCTTCACTCGCTATTTACATATTCAACACCCCTCCCCTCTATCTCAGTCTGGATCTCCAGTTAAAAGATCTACAGGAATCACCATCTGATTTCTGGGGTCAGGTCAAAGTCCAGCTAGTCCTTGATTTGCAACCACTCATTTAGTGACCGTTCGAAGTTACAACGGCACTGAAAAAAGTGACTTATGACTGTTTTCACACTTAACGACTGTGGCAGCCACCATGTGGTCACATGATCAAAATTCAGACACTTGGCAACTGGCATGTATCTGTGAGGTTGCAGTGTCCCAGGGTCACGTGATCCCTTTCTGCGACCTTCTGCCAAGCAAAGTCAAAGGGAAACCCCAGATTCACTTAACAACCATGTTCCTAACTTAACAACGGCGGTCGTAAAGTGGGGCAAAACTCGCTTAACAAATGTTTCACTGAGCAACGGAAATCTGGGGCCCAACTATGGTTGCAAGTCGAAGACTACCTGTAGTTAGGCTTGAAGAGAAATCGCAGCAAGATATTTTCCGTGAATTCAGACCGTTTTCTGCAAAACGTCATCTTGTGTCATTAGCGCTAATGGTCTCCAAGTCAGTGAACTTTCAACCAAAATCCCTTTGATGAATAATTTAAAAAAATAAGGAAGACCTTTTCGAAGCAGACGGTACTAACCTTCCTTAACCCAATGAACATTCCCCTAAGTTTTGTTTTTTTTTTTCATGAAAGATTTATTGCAATTAAAAAGTTAAGGCTGCAACAAAGGCTCGTACCAACTTATAAAATGTTTTTAATATTCTCTTAGAGTGGGAGCAGTGGGAAATAATGAATAACAGAATGCTAGAATTGTAGGTCTTCTACTTCAACCCTCTGCTTAAGCAGGAGACCGTATGTACCAGGGGTGAAATCTAAAATTTGTTACTACCGGTTCTGTGGGCGTGGCTTAGTCGGTGGGGGAAGTAATGTGACTGGGTGGGCGTGGCCAACTTTTTATTTTTAACTTTTAAAAGCATTTTTTCTACAACCTCCTCGGACGTAAAAAACAATGCTTTTCAACGCCTCTGATGATTCCAGCTGAGACGCACGATCATCAGAGGCAGTTTTTTTTTTTTACTTTTAAAAGCATTTTTTCAGCCGAAGAGGTTGTAGAAAAAATGCTTTTAAAAGTAAAAACAAAAACAGCCTTTGATGATCGCATAGCTCAGCTGGGCATTGGGAGGGGGGCGGGCAGGGATTTTTGCTACAGGTTCTCCGAACCACCCGCCACCATCGCTACTGGATCAGGCGATCCGGTCTGAACCAAGAGCATTTCACCCCTGCTATGTACCATTTCAGATAGAATAGATTACAATAACAGAGTTGGAAGGGACCTTGGAGGTCTTCTAGTCCAACCCCCTCCTTAGGCAGGAAACCCTACACCACTTCAGACAAATGGTTATCAACCTCTTCTTAAAAACTTCCAGTGTTGGAGCATTCACAACTTCTGCAGGCAAGTTGTTCCACTTATTAATTGTTCTCACTGTCAGGAAGTTTCTCCTTAGTTCTAAGTTGCTTCTCTCCTTGATTGGTTTCCACCCATTGCTTCTTGTGCTGCTCTCAGATGCTTTGGAGAATAGCTTGACTCCCTCTTCTTTGGGGCAGCCCCTGAGATATTGAAGACTGCTATCATGGCACCCATAGTCCTTCTTTTCATAAGACTAGACATACCTGTTCTGGCCCTGTGCCCAGAAAGAACCCCCCCTCAGACACCCAGAGGCTAAGGAACTGGCAGGCAACCAAGTGAGATGATAACAAAAAGTCGGCAGCACTCCGCAGTTGCTTGCCAACGTGTTTATTAAAAAGTCCGTCACATACACACCACAGCTAAGACGCCGGGCCGATTCAACACCGGGACCCACGTATCTTTGTTTTTGTTCGTCACAAAGATATGCCTACGATCCCTCACTTATATAGTCTAGTAAGAGGCGTGGTCCACCAGCTAATCACGACCACGCCTTTTCCTCTGCTGGGCTCTCCTGTCTCTCCGACGCTGGCGAGGGTCCAACCAAAACTCGCTCCCCTCGTCAATGTCCTCCTGTGGCTGTGGGGACGAGCTTGGCTCTGGGCCTATCTCCTGCCCTTCGGTGTCCTCCGGAGGCATTGCCAGAGAGGAGAGTCCTGGAGAAGGAGGCCTTGCCAACTCCTCTCCCTCACTCTCAGAGTCCTCCCCTGCTGATGACGCAGGCTCAGGCAACGGAGCCACAACAATACCCAGTTCCTGCAACCATTCTTTATATATCATGTCTTATCTATAAGTTGCTGTCCAATCTTTTCTTAAAAGCCTCCAGTGATGGAGCACCCATAACTTCTGGAGGGGAGTCATTCTAATGGTTAATTTTCCTCACTATCAGAAAATGTCTCCTTAGTTCTAGATTGCTTCTCTCCTTGATTAGTTTCCACCCATTGCTTCTTGTCCTGCCGCCAGGTGCTTTGGAGAATAACTTGACCCCCTCCTCTTTGTGGCAGCCCCTCAAACATTGGAAGACTGCTATCGTGTCACCCCTAGTCCTTTTCATTAAACAGATATACCCAATTCCAGCAACCTTTCTTTATATGTTTAAGCCTTCAATCTCCCAATCATTTTTGCCGCTCTTCTCTGCACTCTTTCCAGAGTCTCAACATCTTAAGAGTTGTGGTGGCGTAGTGGTTAGAGTGCAGTACTGCAGGCTATTTCTGCTGACTGCCGGCTGTCTGCAGTTTGGCAGTTCGTATCTTACCAGGCTTAAGGTTGACTCAGCCTTCCATCCTTCTGAGGTGGGTTAAATGAGAACCCAGATTGTTGGGGGCAAGATGCTGACTTTGTAAACTGCTTAGAGAGGGCTGTAAAAGCACTGTGAAGCAGTATATCAGTCTACGTGCTATTTCTATTGCTATCTTTTTTTAATATTGCGGTGATCAAAACTGGATGCAGTATTCCAAGTGTGGCCTTACCACAGCTTTCTAAGGCAGCATTAACACTTCTTCATAATGTATCTTGTTTCTTTGCCACAGTGCAAGAAGCAGGGGGCTAAATCCCATAAAACCTTGAGATTTATTTATTGCATTTATACCCTCCACAATCTTTATAAGGCGTCCATTAAAAAGGCAGTAAAATTTCCGCGGTGTAATAAAATAGAACAAATATAAAGAAGATACAGCAGATCCAACATACATAAAAATTGATGAGACGGATAAAATCCCTAAAGACTCTCTGAAATAACTCCGTTTTTAACAGCTTAATGAAAGTCAACAGGGTAGGATCAACCAAATGTCCAGGAAGAAGCTCTCATTGATCAGAAGTGCATCAACAGAAAAATGGCCTCTGTAGATCTCCAGGAAGAGATTCAAAGAAGAGGGGCCAGCCTATTTTCCAAAACACCTTGTAGAAAGTTAGCACCCACCACTCTCCTAGAAGAATGAAATATTGTAGGAAACGTTAAAAAGGCAGAATATTGTATTTCCTTAAAGGGAGAAATATGCCCTTGGAGACAGAAAGCAGCCCCCACCTTTCTTAATAGCCCTCAGCAGATGTCAGCATTTAAGAGATTAAAGAGATAGATAGCTCTATTCATAAGCAAATACCCTCATCCAAGATCCAACTCAGTCAGGCCAGCTTCAAGGTTGACACCAACAGAGGTAGGATTAGCCCTCAGCCACAATAGGAATTACCCAATGCCCCTTCAATGTATCACCCCTCAGCATACTTCAGCCAAACCTGGGAGCTTAGACAACCTATAGAGCCAGCTATGACCCCTACATAACCCCTACATGGCTCCATGGGAGTCTGACAACAGCCAATAGAACACATGTTCTTGCACAGGAATAGGAAGCTCAAGTGCAAAGTCCAAGAGAAGGTATAAACCCTAACCTTAACCTCTCGTTCTCAACTCCATGTGGTCAGCTGCCCGGAATCACACATTCTTGGTGGTTCTGCCTCATCAATAAATGGACCCTCTTTTCAATCAGCCTCCAGCCTCCATTTTGTCTCCAGTGCCTTCCTCCTGGCTTCGAACTGGACCAGATGGATATTTCTTCCAACAACCTGAAGGCAGAACAAGAAGCAATGGATGGAAACTAATCAAGGAAGGAACCAACCTAGAAACAAGGAGAAACTTCCTGAAAGTAAGAACAATTAATCGAGAGGCAGCTGAAACCAATCAAGGTTACTTGGCCATAGCTTGTTGAAGGAAATTAGACTAATCAAAGACTGCACTTGGGGGAGTTTAGGGCTCCTGGTTTTCAAAGGGCCATCTGGCCTCCCATTATTGCTGGAATAATGTGGACTTGCTGAGGCCATCTGCATGCACTTCCTCATTAGAGATTCATAACCTCTTTATGGCATCTCCAAAACATTGTTAAGCCAGTGTAAAGTCTCATTATCATTACATCAGTACAGAGATTATAATGAAAAGAAGGACTAGGGGAGACATGATAGCAGTCTTCCAATATCTCAGGGGCTGCCCCAAAGAAGAGGGAGTCAAGCTATTCTCCAAAGCACCTGAAGGCAGGACAAGAAGCAACGGATGGAAATTTATCAAGGAGAGAAGCAACTTAGAACTATGGAGAAATTTCCTGACAATTAAAACAATTAATCAGTGGAACAACTTCCCTCCAGAAGTTATGAATCCTCTAACACTGGAAGTTTTTAAGAAGAGGTTCGATAACTATTTGTCTGAAGTGGTGTAGTGTTTTCTGCCTAAGCAGGGGTTTGGACTAGAAGACCTCCAAGGTCCCTTCAACTCTGTTATTCTATTCTATTCTATTCTATTCTATTCCATTCCATTCCATTCCATTCCATTCCATTCCATTCTTATTTATTTATTGGTTCAATTTATATGCCGCCCTTCTCCGGAGACTCAGGGCGGCTTACAACGCGTTAAGCAATAGCCTTCATACTTTTGTATATACCTGCTTAGTAGGACTTTCGGCCCCCCCAAGCGGTGTTCTTTTTTATACAAAGTCAGCTTATTGCCCCCACAGTCCGGGTCCTCATTTTACCTACCTCGAAAGGATGGAAGGCTGAGTCAACCTTGAGCCTGGTGAGATTTGAACTCGCAGTAATTACAGGCAGCTGGTGTCACTTAACACCACTTTAATCTGCTGCGCCACCAAGGCTCTATTCTAATTCTAATTCTAATTCTAATTCTAATTCTAATTCTAATTCTAATTCTAATTCTAATTCTAATTCTAATTCTAATTCTAATTCTAATTCTAATTCTAATTCTAATTCTAATTCTAATTCTAATTCTAATTCTAATTCTAATTCTAATTCTAATTCTAATTCTAATTCTAATTCTAACTCTATAGATGGCTAGATGATTCCAGACAACACTATAAATCAGTACGGGGGAAATCACCATCAACAGACAAATAAAATGAAGAGACCTTAGAAAGAATGCAGAGAAGAGCTACAAAGTGGATCAGGGATCTGGAAGCTAAGTCACACAATGACTGGCTAAGGGAACTAGGTTGTTGTGGCTCCATTGCCTGAGCCTCTGTCATCGGCAGATGCAGATACTGAGAGTGAGGGAGAGGAGTTGGCAAGACCCCCCTCTCCAGGACCCTCCTCTCTGACAATGCCTCCGGAGGACATCGAAGGGCAAAAGATAGGCCCACAGCCACAGGTGGACAGTGATGAGGGTAATGAGTCTTGGCTGGATCCTCGGCAGTGTCGCAGGGATAAGCACGCGCAACAGAAGAAAAGGCATGCCAGAAATTAGGCTGAGTCACTGGACCACACCCCACAGGGTATAAAAGAGCATGAGTTAGCCATTCAGACTGTGACAGACAAAACTAACTCCTATCAAGTCACATTGCATCTGTGGAAACAACAATATCGGCCTTGGATTTATTTTTACGAACTGGACAATTCTTTACTGTGGGTATTTTGTTTGTTGATAAAAGTTCTTGGCAAGCAGCTACTGAGTGGCTGCCAAGCGTCTTATCAGAAGAATTGGTTGTCTGCCAGTTTATTTAACCCCCGGCTGTCTGTCTGTGTGCGTGTGTGAGACGGGGACAGAACATAGGTATGTCTAGCCTAAAGAAGGATTAGGGGTGATAGCATAGCTGTTTTCTGATACTTGAGGGGTTTTCACAAAGAAAAAGACCTTGACTTATTCTCCAAAGCACCTGAAGACAAGACAAGAAGTAATAGACGGAAACTGAACAGGGAGAGATCCAACCAAGAAGTAAGGAGAAATTTTCTGACACTGAGCACAGAATAACAGAGTTGGAAGGGACCTTGGAGGTCTTCTAGTCCAACCCCCTGCTCTGGCAGAAGATCCTATACCAATGATGGCTAACCTTTTTGCTGTCACGTGCCAAAAGCGGGGGGAGCGCGGGGAGGCTGCCCACATGCATGCCCACACCCATAATTCAATGTGCTCCACACATGTGCACACACCTCCCCACCCCACTTGCAATGGCACGGTGGGCCTGGTAGGCCCATTTTTCATCCTCCCCCAGCTCCAGAGGCTTTCTAGGAGCCTGGGGAGGGCAAAAACGGCCTTTCCCACCCACCCCAAAGGCCTTCCGGAGGCGGGAAACAGCTCATTTCCCAACTTCCGGAGGGACCAGAAGGCTCAAAAATCTGCTGGCCAGCGCAGGCATGCGCACTGGAGCTGAGCTACAGCAATGCTCGTGTGCCCACTGATATGGCTCGTGTGGCACCCGTGCCATAGATTCGCCATCACGGTCCTATACCACTACAGACAAATGGTTGTCCAATCTCTTCTTAAAAGCCTCGAGTGATGGAGCACTCACAGCTTCTGGAGGCAAGCTGTTCCACTGATTAATTGCTCTCACGGTCAGGAAATTTCTCCATAGTTCCAGGTTGCTTCTCTCCTTGATTAATTTCCATCCGTTGCTTCTTGTCTGGCCTTCAGGTGTTTTGGAGAATCAAGACCACTTGCATTGCCAGAGAGTTAATCTACAGCTTCACACTTTTTTTCCCCCTCACCCTTAAAGCTCTGCTTATTGAGTGATGAAACTGATATGCTGACTTCAGGTGGCTTGGAGAATCAAGACCCCTTGTATTGCCAATCTACAGCTTCACACTTTTTTTCCCCCTCACCCTTAAAGTTCTGCTTATTGAGTGATGAAACTGATATGCTGCCTTCAGGTGGCTTGGAGAATAGGTTGATCCCCTCCTCTTCCGGTAGCCACTCAGATATTGGAAGAATTAATCAAAGTTGTGGGTGCTCCATCACCGGAGATTTTTTAAAAAGTGATTGGACAGCTATTTGTTCAGGGTGGTATAAAGATTTATTTGCCTGGCCATGGGGTTGGACCAGAAGACCTCCAAGGCCCCTCCAGTCCTATGATTCTATGATCTATGAATCCCAGTTCATCCGATCACTTGGTACTGTAGGAAGTTAGCACCCACCCCTTTCCTAGAGGAATGAAATATTTTTAGGAAGTATTAAAAAGAGGCAGAATATTATATTTCCCTGGATGAGAAATGAGAAGCATGTTTCAAAGCAGCTCCCATCTTCCTGCCCCCGCCCTTTGTCAATGGGCTATTAAGGCCTGGCCAGTCTATTCTACAAAACAAAGATCTACCTCCTTCTGGCAGAGCCATAGTAGGAATTGCCAAAGATCCAACAAAGATAGGATTAGCCCTCTACACAATAGCAGCAGAAACTCACCACATATGACCTGGGAAGCATGTGACTGGGGAAGCACATGTGACCATCAGCCAGCAAGACTAGCTGAGACCCCCCCACCCCCTGGAAGTCTGACAACCAATCAGGATACTCTTTCTGGGCCCCAGGAAGTTCAAAGCCAGAGAGGGCATAAAACCCGAAAACTCCCTGTATCTGCCCCTTTTTCTGTTCAGGAACTCAAGCCGTGTGATCCTGTCCACCATTAAACCATCTTTCCAAGCAGTCTCCATGTCTCCAGTGTCTTTGTCCCCACTTGGAGCAGAACCCAGAAGGATATTTCTTCCAACAGTACAAAGTGAATCAGCAATTAATTTTGGTTCATTTGTGGGTTACTCTGCTTCCTTTACCTGTTCAGATGCTGGTTCTCTAATAAGCTTACATAGTCACTTTCAATTTGAACTTGATTTACCCCATAAGTTTCTTTGTTAAATTTATATGTCGTCCACCTAACTACCAAGCAATTCTGGACAGCCCTTTATAGCAGGAAAAAAACACAACCGTCATTCAATATCTGATTAACCTTTTTGGATGAAGACAGTTTGCCAATAGTAGAGGAATTTGGTCCCGGTGAGTTTTAACATTGAATAGTGCTACTATTGTATGGATAGATTTTTTGCCATTTAATAGCTTCTAAATGTTAATCAAGTCAATTTCCCCCCTTGCTGCCTCTTATTTATCATTTACAATAATGGTAAATAACTGTAGCTCAGGTGTAGGATGAGGTTAGAGGTTCGTTCTTCAAGATTGTGGGTCGGTTTATTTATTTATTTATTTAATTAATTAAATTTTTATACTGCCCTTTTCCCAAGGGACTCAGGGCGGTGTACAGCCAATAGTAAAACAACATAAACACAAAAGTTAAAAACAATTTAAAACATATTCAATCGTTTGGCCATGTATTTTAAAAACCCAACTAAAATACTCATTAAAATTCATCATTCCATGAGACTAGTTTATTGGAATAGGGAAGTCTTAAGGGCACAGTGAAAGGCATGGAGGTCTGGGATCCTGCGTATCTCCGGGGGCAATTCATTCCATAGGGCAGGAGCCCCCACAGAGAAGGGTCTCCCCCTGGTGGTCACCAGTCGACATAATTTGACCGATGGCACACTGAGGAGGCCCTCTCTGTGGGAGCGTACTGGCCGGTGGGAGGCTATCGGTGGCAGAAGGCGATCTTGTAAATATCCAGGTCCTAAGCCATGGAGCGCTTTAAAGGTGGTGACCAACACCTTGAATCGCACCTGGATTCACCTGGAAAACCACCGGGAGCCAGTGCAGCTCATGCAGGAGAGGTGTTATGTGGGTGTGCCGTGTCACCCCCATCATCAACCGTGCGGCTGCATTCTGGACCAGTTGGAGCCTCCGAGTGCTCTTCAAGGGGAGCCCCATGGTTTCTGAACGTTTCATTGCCAGGCTAGGTAACATCCAGTGATGGGTTTCAAACATTTTTACCACCAGTTCTGTGGGTGTGGCATGCAGTGGTGGGCATGGCATGCAGTGGTGGATTCCTTCCGGTTCAGCCCGGTTCAGCCGATCCGGTAGTGGTGACGAAGTGACATCAACGAACCGGTTCTCTTTGTCTGGGAACTGGCCCTCCTGCCCTAACCCTAACCCAAGCACGTGTGATTCTGGGCAACTGACCCCATGGAGTTGAGAACGAGGGGTTTTTATACCTTCTCTTGGGCTTTGCACTTGAGCTTCCTGTTCCTGTGCAAGAACATGTATTCTATTGGCTGTTGTCAGATTCCCATGGGGCCATGTACAAATCCTAGGACCATGTTGGAGAATGCATGGCACGCGTGCTAGAGGTGGCACGCAGAGCCCTCTCTGTGGGCACGTGGGCCATCGCCAGCTGGTCCTCTGGCGTGCGTGCACGCAAAATTCCGGTTTAAGCACTCGGTGCCAAAACGGTTCACCATCACTGTCCTAGGAGTTTGTCTGAGCTAGGTTTGGTTGAAGTTTGGGCTAATGCAATGAAAGGGACTTGTTGGGCAATTCTTATTGTGCCTCAGGGCTAACCCTACCTTTGTTCAAACTTGCTGCAGGGAATTTGCTTATGAATAGAGCTATCTATCTCTTTATCTGTTAAGTGCTGACATCTGCTGTGGACTATTAAGGAAGGTTGTGGCTTCTTTCCAAGAGCATGTTTCTCCATTTTTCATCCAGGGGAATATAATATTCTGCCTTCTTAATATTTCTCAAAATATGTCATTCTCCTAGGAGACGGGTGGGCGCTAACTTTCTACACCGTCATAACTCGAGGGAGAAAAGCTGAACAGTTCTCCGGTATCCTGAGCTGAACTCCGCAAAGTTTCCCTACCTGTGATTTATTTTACAGTGTATTGTTGAATAATTTTCTATAAGCTACTCTGCCAGATTCTTGCAAATTATGGCTGACACATTATTGATTTGCAATGTTTCTTCCCACACTCAGCTTCGTTAAAAGTGCCTGATTCTGTTCAGTGGAACATTTCTTTTTCATAACAGATCCAAGAATGCAATTTCCTAGAAATACTCTTTTTTTTTTCTTAACCACTATTATCTCTTAAAACCTAAGATGGAAGACCTCCTAATTTAGATCTGGTCATAACCGAAAGTTCTTCAAAGACATTTGGGAAAGAACTCAGAAGCTAGATAGTATTATATTGGTTAATTTAACCTGAGATACGTTCAGAGAGTTACATTTAAATTCAGTTAAGACGGGGACGTTTTAAAAACAGCAAAAATGGCTATTAAAACAAGCCGCGTAAAATGGATCATTGAAATAATGCAACACGTTCATTACGGTTATTATTAAAGAAATATATGTAGGTAATATAAGTGGGCATATGCATAATTTTGCATTTATTTATTTTGTCATGGTTATGCAGGGTATATTGGAGGTGGTCACCCTTTGAGAGTCGTATGCAACGAAATTTCATTTTAATCATCATCTTTTAACGACCCCATAATCCTTTGTGGGGTGGAGTCTGGGCAACTGAATGGAGCTAATTTACTAAGTACTAATTAATTAATTAATAATTACTAATACCAGTAATGATAATATATAATTATATAAAATAATACATAATAATTATAATAGAGTGTTTAATGGCAGGATGCCCTTCCTGTTGCCATTGCCGAGTTTTGTTCAACAGATATATTCTCATTGTGTCCAGAGAGAGAAATATCTGCCTCTACCTAGAAACGAACTCACAGCCTCCTGATTGTGAGGCAAGAGCTCCACCTATAGGCCACTGCAATACTCCAATGAAATTTCATTTTAATGTGTTGGAAGAAATATCCTTCTAGTTCAGTTCCAAGCTGGGAGAAAGGCACTGGAGACAAAATGGAGGCTGGAGGCTGATTGGAAAAGGGTCCATTTCAGGGGACCATTTCTAATTTTTTTTACTACCGGTTCTGTGGGCGTGGCTTATTTTGTGGGCATGGCTTGATGGTCATGTGACAATTCTTTAGGATTTAGCAGAGGTGCTGGTCTGCCAGGCTTTTAACTGCTTGAAGAGCTGTACTGATCTACCCATTTGTTTTTGCAGGCACTGGTCTACCCATTTATTTTTGCAGGCACTGGTCTACTCATGTATTTTTGCAGGCATCGGTCTACTCATGTATTTTTGGAACCACTGGTCTACCATTTATTTTTGCAGGCGCTGATCTACTCATGTATTTTTGGAGGCACTGGTCTACCCATTTATTTTTGCAGGCGCTGATCTACTCATGTATTTTTGCAGGCACTGGTCTACTCATTTGTTTTCTTTTACCACTGATCAGCTGTAGGGTGGCCCTTTGAAGCCCCACAGCAAGAGTTTAAACAGTTTTTTTCCCTCTACCCATCAGCTGGGACTCAGGAGGGAGCAATAGATTGGGGGTGGGGCCAAATAAAAAGTAAGAACAACGCGGGGTGTGTGGGTTGGGGGGCGCAGGGGAGGTGGGGGGGGGAAGAACCGGTTTGGTGGAACCAGGCGGAACCGGGAGGAACCCACCACTGAGCAGAACCACCCAGCACGTGTGATTCTGGTGCAGCTGACCACATGGAGTTGAGAGTGGGGGGTATTTATATCATCTCTTGGGCTTTGCACTTATTTATTTATTTATTTATTTATTTATTTATTTATTTATTACACGTATTTATATGCTGCCCTTCTCCCGAAGGACTCAGGTGGTGAATACAAGTTAAGAAACATGTACAATAAAATTGCACTTGAGCTTCCTGTTCCTGTACAAGAACATGTATTCTATTGGCTGTTTCCAGACTCCCATGGGGCCCTGTAGAGGTCAGAGCTGGCTCTACAGACAAAATACAAATCCTAGGTACTTGTCTGAGCTACGTTTGGTTGAAGTTTCTGAGGGTAATGCAATGAAGGGGCTTGTGTTCTGAAAATGTGCTGGGTAATTCCTATAATGGCTAAATGGCTTTGTCCTGGTTTGGATCTTGAGTGAGGGCTATTTGTTTATGAATAGAGCTATCTAGATACTTGGCTTCTTTCATTAAGCTCTTTATCTCTTAAGTGCTGACATCTGCTGAGGCCTATTAAGAAAGGTGGGAACTGATTTCTGTCTGGAGAAACAGGTTTCTCTATTTCTCCCTTTGCGAAAATATAATAATCTGTCCTTCTTAATATTCCTCAAAAGTATTTCATTCTTCTAGGAGGGGGTGCGTGGCTTCCCACGAATGTATGCCGATTAGTGTACATTCAAAGTGACAATAAAGTTGTTCTAAGTTTAAGTCCAACAATGCAATGTGTAAAAGAAACCTTCTTCAGTGGAATAAATCCTCTTCAATCTCAATTATAAAACCGCAGAATCGTCTTTGAGGCCTTCGCACTGGCCTTTGTATTTTCAAGGACTGAAAAAAAAAATCCATCGCCTGAAACTTAGCTTAATAGTCTGAAAATGCAATAGAATGTAGATTCTGCAACTGTCATAACCCTAATACGTAATATTTAACTAACACCCACTGGACGCCTGCAGCTATGTTCTCACATTCAGCAGCAGGGAAAAAAACAACAACAAACAAACAACAACCCTAGAACATTGTATAATTTAATTCTAAATTAAATTATTTTCTAATTTAGCTCCAGAAACAAATGGAAACTATAATGCTGGAAAAAAAGAAAGCTGGATGAGATCCTTGGATGAGAAGCTGGATCTGGCTCATGAAGT
The DNA here is from genome assembly GCA_038048745.1 of Coluber constrictor foxii. Lineage (NCBI taxonomy): Eukaryota > Metazoa > Chordata > Lepidosauria > Squamata > Colubridae > Coluber > Coluber constrictor. The sequence continues at coordinate 8,408,074 of CM075960.1, forward strand.
CGCCCTGGAAACAGCGAAGAACCGGTCCGCAATGCTTCCGCCAGCGAAAACGGAGCTCGGGAAGGCCACCCTCCCGAGCTCCGTTTTCATTGGCAGAAGGTTGCAGGAGGCTGTGGCAGATGAAAATGGAGCTTGGCAGCCCGTTTTTGCTGGCAGAGCCCTTGGGCTGCCGCAGGCACCCCTGACATGAGTGACAAGCTGCCCATGCCCATCCCGGCCACGCCCATCCCAGTCACTCCCGCACCCCACCTCTAGAAAGTGTGCAGAAAGGAGCAACGGAGATGATTAGGGGGCTGGAAGCTAAAATATATCAAGAACGTTTGCTAGAATTGGGTATAAATCAACCATATGACTAAGTTTCAGGCTGGGCCAATCACCAGGAGATGGTGAGTTCTAGTTCCACCGGAGGCATGAAAATGGGGTGGGTAACTTTGGGCCAGTCCCCAGAAAACTATGAGTTCTAGTACCATCTTAGGCCTAAAAGCTGACTGGGTGATTTTGGGCCAATCATTAGGAGACAGTGAGTTCTAATCCCACTTTAGGCATGAAAGCTGGCTGGGTGACTTTGGGCCAACTCCTAGTACTGTGATGGTGAACCTATGGCACGTGTGCCACAGGTGGCACGCGGAGCCATTTCTGTGGGCACGCGAACGTTCCTTTATCTGAGCTCCAGTGCGCATCCATGCACCAATCAGCTGATTTTCAGGCCTTCTAGTCCCACTGGAAGTCAGGAAACGGGCCGTTTCTGGCCTCCGGGGAGATGGGAAAAGCCGTTTTCACTCTCCCCAGGCTCCATGAAAGCCTCTGGAGCCTCGGGAGGGCAAAAAAACAGGCCTACTGAGCCCACCGCTAACCTTTCTGGTGTCACATGCCAAAAGTGGGGGGAGGTCATGCGCGCATGCGTGGCGGCACGGGGGGTGGTATTGAATTATGGGTGTGGGCACACACGTGCGACCTCCTACGCACTCCCCCCGATTTTGGCATGTGACGGCAAAAAGGTTAGCCGTCACTGTCCTAGTAGGCTGTGAGTTCCATTGTAGGTAGGAAAGTCAGGTGCGTGACTTCGGGACAATCATTAGGAGAAGGTGAGTTCTAGTACCATCTTAGGTATGAAAGCTGGCTGGGTGACTTTGGACCAATCACTAGGAGTTCTAGCCCTACCTTAGGATCAAAGATGATTAGGGGACTAACATATGAAGAACAGTTGCAGCGATGGAATATGTCTAGTCTAATGAAGAAAAGGACTAGGGGTGACATGATAGTGGTCTTTCAATATTTGAGAGGCTATCACAACGAAGAGGGAGTCAAGTTATTCTCCAAAGCACCTGAGAACAGGACAAGAAGCAACAGATGGAAACTAATCAAGGAGAGATCCAATCTAGAATTAAAGAGGAATTTCCTGACAGAACAATTAATCAATGTATTGGCTGGCCTCCAGAAATTGTGGGTGCTCCATCATTGGAGCTTCTAAAGAAAAGATTGGACAACCATGTGTGGAATGGTATAGGGGTCTCCTGCTTGAGCAGAGGGCTGGACTAGAAGACCTCCAAGGTCCCTTCCAACTCTGTTATTCTGTATCTGTATCTACCTAGCGGCAATGCAGAAGATCCTTGTTATTTTGTGGAGTTAAGTGACGTATTTCGATTTCTTCTTCATATTAACAACAATTTAGACGTTGAGAGACTATTCTGAGCCAGCCTGCTTGTATTTCACTCTCTCTTGATGGATAAAGGGGAAGGTGGACAAAGCTTTACAGAGCTTTTCCATGTGTGAAAGTCTCAACGATGCCCTGGCAACCACTGTCTTCTGCCGTGTCTCCAGGATTTCTGTGCCTACAATAAACCAGTCTGAAGCTTCCACCTTACCTTAGACTCATTTAAAGGTACGGGTTTAACCCTAATCCCAAATTCTTAGCAAAATCCAAACTACAGGGGAATTCAATATAGCAGATTAACAAAATTGGGAGGGACCTTGGAGGTCTTCTAATCCAACCCCTTACCCAAGCAGGTATTGTGGCTCTGATGCCTGAGCCTGGGCTATCGACAGAGGCAGACTCTGAGAGTGAGGGAGAGGAGTTGGCAAGGCCTCCCTCTCCAGGACCCTCCTCTCTGGCAATGCCTCCGGAGGACACCGAAGGCCAAGAGATAGGCTCAGAGCCAAGCATGTCCCCACAGCCACAGGTGGACAGCGACGAAGGAGATAAGTGCTGGCTGGATCCTCGACAGCGGCGCAGGGAGAAGCGTGCGCAGCAGAGGAAGAGGCGTGGCAGAGATTAGCTGAGTCACTGGACCACACCCCACAGGGTATAAATGTGGGTGTGGTGGCCGGCTCAGTTTGTGACGAGCAAAACACTAGAAGCAATCCATAGTCTCTGTGTTACTGGAACTCTGCCTGCCTTATTAGACTGCATTCGGAATAATCCTTGTATTGCTGGGACCTTGCCTGTCTTATCAGAATGCTTTCAGTCCAATCTTTGTTTTGTGTGAGTAAAGTCTGAATTGGCAGCCAGCCACTGGGTTGCTGCCAGCTTTATCTTCAAAGACTTCATCGTGTGGCTTATTAACTCCGGCCCATCTGTGTGTGTGAGAGAGAGAGAGAGATGGGGACAGAACAGCAGGAGACCCTGTACTGTTCCAGACAAACAGCTGTCCAGTCTCTTCTTAAAACCTCCAGTGTTGGAGCACCCACAACTTCTGCAGGCAAGCCATTCCACTGGTTAATTGTTCTCACTGTCAGGAAATTTCTTCTTATTTCTAGATTGCTTCTCTCCTTGTTCAGTTTTCATCTGTTGCTTCTTGTTCTGCCTTCAGCTGTTTTGGAGAATAAGTTGATTCCCTCTTGATTCTTATTTTTAAAGCCCTATATGGCATGGGTTCAGTGTATCTAAACAACTGTCTCATATCAATGGGACTAACCCGCCCCACTCATGCCAGCCAAAGAGGCCTTGTTAGAAATTCTGTTTATATATAGCACCACCGAGCAAAGAGTACAGTCACCATGTGTTTTACTGCTCAACTATTTACTGCTCAACTATTTACTGCTCAACTGACAGGAAACTCTGCTTAGAACAATGCATTAGGTATATACCATAGATCCAAACTGCAATCTACTGGCTGAATACTATTGTAGTTGTTGCATAAAACATTACAACACAACATTGAATTCCAATGGGCCAGCTATAGATCCCGTTTGCTAAGGAATTCCAATGGATGGGGTCAACGGTTTGGGGCCCCGAGGGAGGGATGCTCACCTCTGGAGATTGACTGTATGAGAAGACCAGTAGTGGGTTCTACTTACCTTTACTAGCAAGCGCAGAAGCGCTTTGATGACATCGGGGTCAGTGGGCGGAGCCTCCCACCGGTTTTACTACCGGTTCTATAGAATCGGTGCGAACCAGGGGCAACCCACCGCTGGCGAAGACCAATCCCTGTGCCTTCCATCTCCAAGGCCTGGTTTCAGTATAGTTTTAAATTTTTAATTTGCATAGTTTTAATGTTTTACTTATTTTTTCCTTGATACCCTTGCCTGCCAAAGGGGTAAAATAGGAAGTAAACACGAAGACTTATTTTTCTCTTTGTCTTTTTATAACCTGTATGCTCGCCTTATAGGGGAGGCAGATGGCATAAAAATTAATTAATTAATTAAACAAACGAGCAAGCAGTGTGGCCAACTTGTTGGGAATTAAGGATTAAGCTCCCAGCTCAGGAGAGAAATAAGCAATTTAAAGAGCTATTCTGTGCAAGTGGCTTTTATAGTTCCAAAGGACTGGATTTTATCTCCCTTGTGCATTGTAAAAAATCATTTTGTTGTTTGTAATTTTCAGCATTGTGGCTGGTAAGGAATGTATCGGCAAGGCCTTTCAGTCATTCTGGATCATGTACACACACAGATGATACCAAGCTCTTGGTAGCAGCTTAAATCTGTTTTAATCACTTTAATATTTTTTTTTAATATTGCATTGGTTTTCCTGCTGAGGCGGATGCAATATAACAACTCAGAGTCTTGAGGTGTTGATACTGCTTTATAATGCCTTGGTAAAACCACACTGGGAATATCCAGTGCATCCAGTTTTGGTTGCCACAATGTAAAAAAGATGTTGAGACTCTAGAAAGATTGCAGAGAAGAGCAACAAAGATGATTAGGGGGCTGGAGGCTAAAACATATCAAGAACGGTTGCTGGAATTGGATATAAACCAACCATATGACTCAGTTTCAGGCTGGGCCAATCACCAGGAGATGGTGAGTTCTAGTTCCACCGGAGGCATGAAAATGGGGTGGGTAACTTTGGGCCAGTCCCCAGAAGACTGTGAGTTCTAGTACCATCTTAGGGCTAAAAGCTGACTGGGTGATTTTGGGCCAATCATTAGGAGACAGTGAGTTCTAATCCCACCGTAGGCATGAAAGCTGGCTGGGTGACTTTGGACCAATCACTAGGAGTCCTAGTACTACCTTAGGTATGAAAGCTGGTTGGGTGACTTTACCAATCAGTAGGAGACAGTGAGTTCTAGTGCTACCTTAGGCACGATAGTTGGCTGGGTGACTTTGGACCAATCACTAGGCGGTGGTGAGTTCTAGTCCTACCTTAGGTATTAAGGTAGAAGCAGATAAAGTGGGACCGTTTGGATGGTTACTGGATAAATTATTCACTATATTCTAAAAGACATTCTAAAAGCAACTATATTCTGAAGGCAGGAAATACTGCCAGCTAGAGAAAATACAATGTCAGCATGAACTCCCTTGACACTCTAAAGAGGCCCCCCTAACTTGTCAGAAGAAAGGAACATCCCTAAAAGACATATAGCTAAAGGCGGTTAGGTCATGGACATCCATATGGGCTAAAACTTGTCCTTCAAAAGAAGAATTTGTACTTCAGCCAATTACAAGAAGAATTATGAGTGTTGGATAAAGATAATGTAAAACTTTACTAATTAGGAAATGTCAATTAAAAATAACAAATGTATGTTAACCATATATGGAAAAGTTGCTGAGTTAGCAGAATCCTTTGTTTAGAAAAGTATATAATGTGTCATACAAGCATGGAGTCTTTACTCAGAGCCAAGATTGGCAAACATGGCTTTTGAGTCTTTGCGCAAATAAAACCTCTCTCTCTCTGACTGACCCATGTTGCTTGGTCACTTCATTCCATAACAGTATGAAAGCTGGTTGGGTGACTTTGGACCAATCACTAGGAGACGGTGAGTTCTAGTCCTACCTTAGGCACGATAGTTGGCTGGGTGACTTTGGACCAATCACTAAGAGATGGTGAGTTCTAGTCCTACCTTAGGTATGAAAGCTGGTTGGGTGACTATGGACCAATCACTAGGAGGTGGTGAGTTCTAATACTACCTTAGGGACGATAGTTGGCTGGGTGACTTTGGACCAATCACTAGGCGGTGGTGAGTTCTAGTCCTACCTTAGATATGAAAGCTGGCTGGGTGACTTTGGACCAATCACTAGGAGACGGTGAGTTCTAGTCCCATCTGAGAAAAGGAAGCCAGCTGGATGACCTTGAACAGCTCACGAAATTTTAGCGCCAAAGAGCCCTGGGCTCTAAACCTCTTGTTGCCTCATACATCGATATCCACCCCGTGTGAACTACACAAGCACAATGCCAACCAAGCGGGTCAAACTCTACGAAGAAACACAACAGCGGCCGTTGCATTGGCAGTGGGCATTTTCGCCCACCTTAGAATTCAGACCGGGTTTATGAATCCTCATTTCGACTGTACAATCCTAAAGCAAAAAATTAATACCCAGTTATAATGAAAGGCGGCACATATCAGAAAGTGTTCCTTAGACACGCCGCCTCGTAGTCTTTTTTGTGGTTGCCTTTATGTTACTTTCCCTGAGACATGATTAAAAGGTTGACGGAGGGTGGCAGGCATTTAGCACCTCTAAATTAAATCAGGCCTCATCAAATGGATAAAGTTCATGCCAGGCAAGAAATACTCCAATTCAATTTGGTTTCCCGTGGCTCAGAAGCAAACGATTGAAAATCAGCCAAAACCATTTGCACCCTTCGTTTGAATTGGGAACCCGCTCTAGTTAATCCACTCCCCACTAGGTTTCTGCGATCAAAATTGCATTCGGGAGAGTGTCAATAAATTTAACTTCATGACAAACCTTCACCCACAGCAATCTTGAACTGCATTTCTTCTTTTGAGAAGAAATATAGGCCTTCAACCAGTGGTGAAATTCAGCCGGTTCTATCCGGCTCAGGCAAACTGGTAGCGCCGGGGCACGAGGCTCCACCCACCTGCCCGGATATCTTCACGTCCTGTTTTTGACCCTCCGTGCATACACAGAAGTCTCTGCGCATGTGTGGAGGAGGCATGCACACTTACATTTGTGAACCGGTAGCGAAGGTAAGTAAATTTCACCCCTGCCCTCAAGTCTCAGAATAATCCTCTTATGTGTTTGGAGTTAGTTCTCCATTTACGACTACCATTGAGCCCAGCATTTCAGTTGCTAAGCGTGACCGTTCTTAAGTGAGTTTTGCTATGTATGGTATATAGTGTATAGTTGTCAGTTGAAGTTCTCATTCTAGTCCTCTGTGGGAGTGGGAAAATACTCTCTCCTGATTGGTTGTTTGGCTGATCAGTTCCCTATAAAAGGAGCTGTGTCAGCCAGGGAGTTCAGTTCAGTGGTGGGCTTCTAGTGGTTCGCCCTGATTTGGGTTAACTGGTAGCGGCGGCAGCGGGAGGCTCTGCCCACCTTCCTGGACGTCATCACGGATGCTCTGCACATGTGCAGAAGCGCTGCGTGCGAGCTCACAGTTCTGAACTGGTAGCGAAGTTAAGTTAAACCCATTCCATTAGGACAATCAAGCTCAAAGAGTATCAAGGATCCAACAGTACTCTTCTTTGTACTCTTCCTCCTCTTCCTCCTCTTCTCTGCAAATCTTACTCGGTTCTAGCCTTGGTGATTGTTGTCAGGTTTCGAGGTCGTCTTCAAATAAATTGCATTTCAAACACAGTCTTTGATGAAAAAACTTCCATTTATTAAGCACGGCATTCTAACACTGACTCATAGCAGCCAATACTGACTTCCTGACCCAAGACCCTCCTCTTCCTTCCCCCACTCCTCTGCATTCATTGGCCATCTTCCAAATCACTTTACTTCTAATCTACTGCTCCAACTCAAAGGAATTTCCCCCCTCCCATCCATCTCCTAGGGGATATTATCTCCAGAGAAAATAAGCAGGCAAAAAGTCAAATGTCCCGTTCCAGACGCCTCCGCTTCTCCTTCTTATGTCAGCATTAGAGTAAGTGCAGCGTGAAATGCTGACATCAGTTGGATAATAAACATTATTATCTGTGAACTGTTAGCTGGGTGTGGAAAACCTGGAAGCTTTCAGATTCGGGTTTTCCCAGATGTGCCAACATGACATCTCTAATTAATTGGAAGTTTGAGGAACCTCAGGCCTCAGAGCTTTATTTCATTGGGGGTGTTCCTTGAAATGCTGACATCTAACAGAAGACAATCGAACTCAGAGAGCACCAGGGTCCCCACATCCTCCTCCTCTTCCTCCCCCTCCTCCTCTCCACAAACACTCCTCCCTCTAACACTGATTATGTTACCTAGGTGGGTAATGAAACATCCACAAGAAATCAACCAAGTTCAGAGAGCACTAAGAATCCCACAGTTTAGCTCCGAGCTACAAATATTCTCTTCTATTCATATAAAGATTGCAGGAATCTCATTGGCTTTTTTTGGGCAGCTTTATAAATCTTATTAGCTGATAATCTGGCATTGCCCAGGTATTTATTTATCCCAATTCTGTATTAGACAGGAAGAGCAACTTCACCCTGAGCCCTGATTTCGGCGAGAATTAAATTAGTTAAAAATGTTTTCCCTGTGCACCCAGAAGCGTCAAGTAAAATGATATCACCTTGCTGATCCATGATCATTTGGTATGCTTTTTTCTGATTTTGATTAAGAAGTGGCTTCTTGTCCTTGATATATGCACTAAGCTGTTCGACATTCTAGTTCTTTTCTCTTATGTAATCTGCGTGACATACCTCATGTCGGTCTCGTAGTGGTGCAGGCAGGCTGAGTTGCAATAATGTTTTATTGATCATGGCCATACATTTGTCCTCAAGAATAATCACAGCCTTGTTGAAAATGTCCGGATCAAAAGTAATTTCTAATGTTGGATTTTCCCCCTTACCAGAGGGAGCCCCCTTGTGGAGTACTGTGAAGCCGTTACCATGGCAACTCCACTGTCCTGTACAGTAGAAGTCATTTTAAGGCAATCCAGTAGAAGCCATTTTAAGGCACAACAGGCTGTATTTTAACAGAACACACACCACTAGGGTGTGAGGGGTGTCTTACCCCCACAGTATTTCCTTCCAGAGAGTAAGTAATCTGTGTACCAAGTCTGGTTGAAATTGCTTGAGGTGTTCCAGAGTTATACTGGAACACACACACACACACACACACACACACACATTTATATAGATAGATAGATGATAGATAGATAGATAGATAGATAGATAGATAGATAGATAGATAGATAGATAGATAGATAGATAGATAGATAGATAGATAGATAAACAAAGAAACAAACACATTTCATCTTGAGTTCTGAAAACACTTGCTTCCTAAGACCGGGAAAAGACATAGCTGTTTTAATGATTCAAAAAGAGGTCCCGTGCACATACTCCCATGTGCCTCTTTCAAAGCCTTTTGTTACAGCATTACTAGTTAGGACACAGAGGGGAGACCATGAGGAGATCTTCAGGTCCCAGAGTTCCAGAACACGTTTTGGAAAAAGGCAGCAACAAATCCTTTCTGTATTTTACCCAGAAAAACAAATGCATGGACGTAAAACACATGGATGGACGTGTCTAGCAGCCAAAGGCGAATGGAAGATTTGATTCTTACGCTCACAAAAGAAGAGGTTTGTATTATTATTATTAATAATAATATTTTGGCCTGCAATTTTCCACCCTCTTTCCCAGGAAGGCAGAAAAATATCTCTTAGATTGATTGACTCAGACCTGTTAGTTCATCCAACCCTTCATTGTCTGTCCTGATTGGCAAAGGATCTTCAATATCTTAAGCAAAAGGTCATTCTTAGGTTGATCGGTTTTCCAGCTACCGAGCAATCAAACACCTCTTATCTGACAGAATTCTGAATTAATGCTGGAATTCAACGTAAAGCACTCACAACAGTTGTCTTCCTTCCTGTTCTGAATATATATTTAAAGAGACAGACCAGTGATGGGTTGCTCCCCGTTCTGTCCAGTTCTTGCGAATGGGTAGTAAAAGCCACAAGAGACTCCACCCACCCGCCCGCAGATGCGGGGTGCGTTCCCATTGCGAACCGGTAGTAAAAGTAAGTAGAACCCACCCCTGAGACAGACTATTTGAGGGAGGGGGGGCAGTGGTTGCCCTTGTGACCCTTTTTCGCCGTTAGAAAGTCTTTTCCTGATGTTCACTTCAAATCAGCCTAGCTTTGTTATAACAGAGAAGCAATTTTGTTCTTTTGTGCAGTGTTCTTTTAGTATTTTTTAAAGGGTGTTTCTTATCGTATTAGCCTTTCGAGCAGAAGACGTGAGTACTAGGACGGCGTTTATTGTAAGATTATAGGTACAGAATCAGAAAGCATTTCAGTCTCCCTCTTACTTTTCCTGAAAATGAATTCTCTAGCATTTTTTTGGATTTAGCTTGATCAAGGATGCTCACCGTTTCCCAGTGAAAACTATGGCTAAAAAATGCTAGATAATTCCTGGAAAGTCGACCCTCAGTCAAATCAGCCATCAACAGCCACACTGAGATAAACCATTTTTACACACCATTCAAAAGAGACAGTTAAAACGTCCCCAAGGATGTCTTTAGATATGTAAATACTGAACAGACTAATTGTATATAAGTAATAAGGTATATATGATACTTACCTTTCATTTATTATGTATAACAAAAAGAATGCCAGGACGGTTATACCGTGTCCAATGTTTTGATATGCGTGTAATAAAATTTTATATTAAAAAAAGTCCCCAAAGTTGGATACCCCTGCCCTAGAAAGATGTGTAACTCATACTTTGCTGCAGTTCCAGAAAGAGGACCAAATATTTTCATTTGCACATGTTTTTGGTCTCCGTTTATCTGGTGGTGGGTGTATTTTGCTCAAGGTTTAAATCAATCAATCAATCAGAATAGAGCTGGAATAGACCTTGGAGATCTTCTTGTCCAACCCCCTGCTCAAGCAGAAGACGCTACACCAGGGGTGAAATGTAAAATGTGTTACTACTGGTTCTGTGAGTGTGGCTTGGTGGAAGGGGGGGGTAGTGTGACTGGGTGAGCGTGGCCAACTTTTTTTAAAAAAAACTTTTCAAAGCATTTTTTTCTAATGCTTTGAAAAGCCTCTGGCGATCAGGCAACTCAGCTGGGATCGTCAGAGACTTTTCAAAGCACTTTTTTTAGCATCTCTTCAGCCAAGAGGTTGCAGGAAAAAATGCTTTGAAAAGCCTCTCTGCCGATCAGGCAACTCAGCTGGGATCGCCAGTGAGGCTTTTTAAAAAATGGTTTCAAAAGCCTCTCTGATGACCAGGCAACTCAGCTGAGATCGTCAGAGACTTTTCAACGCATTTTTTTTACCACCTCTTTGGCCAAGAGGTTGCAGAAAAAAAATTCTTTGAAAAGCCTCTGAGGATCCCAGCTGAGCAGCGCAATCATCAGAGGTTTTTTTTTTTACTTTTAAAAGCATTTTTCCGTCAGAAGAGGTTGTAGAAAAAATGCTTTTAAAAGTAAAAAAAAAAAAAAAGCCTCTGATGATTGTGCCGCTCAGCTGGGCATGGGGTGGGGGGGGCAGGGATTTTTGCTACCGGTTCTCCAAACCACCCACCGCCATCGCTACCGGATCAGGCGACCTGGTCCGAACCGGGATCATTTCACCCCTGCCCTGTACCATTTCAAATAGATGGCTGTCCCGGCTTTTCTTTAAAATCTCCATTGATGGAGCCCCTACAACTTCTGGGGTCAAGCTGTAATTGCCCTCACTGTCAGGAAGTTTCTCCTTAATTCCAGACTGCTTTCTCTTCTTGATTAGTTTCCATCCATTGTTCCTTCTCTTGCCTTCTGCTACTTTGGAAAACAAATTGACACCCTCCCCCCCTTCTTTGTGACAACCCCTCAAATACTGGAATAGTGCTATCATGTGTCCCCCCACTCCCCCACCCCCCCACCCCGTCCTTCTTTTTTTCTTATCTTGGCTTTTTATGATGCTATGACTATCACTAAGTGTTTTATCTTATGATTTATGATGAATGTATTTTAATGATGACTATGATCATGATTAACTCTTATAGCTTTTGTGTACACTAAGAGCTTATGCACCAAAGACAAATTCCTTGTGTGTCCAATCACACTTGGCCAATAAAGAATTCTTTTTTTTAAAAAAAATATTTTTTTTATTTTTTAGACAAACAAACATTTAATAAATCAGTCATTCCTTCCATGTGACATCTCGGTGTTGTCTCCAAACTTTCTTCTTTTTGTTGTTTCTTCTATCTTCATTCTCGCCAAGTCCATTACAACAATTCTTCACTAACACAATATTCTAATTGTAGCATTTTTATACATAACTATTGATTTACTTATTTGTATCTCTTTTCTAACCACTGGTAAAATTGATTCCATATCTTAAAGTATTCTGAATCCTCTCTTTCTTTAATCATCAAAGTTAATCTATTCATTTCTGCACAATCTAATTTTTTAAAAACTACTTCTCCTTCCAGAGGTATTTTCTCTGCTTTCCAATTTTGTTCATAAACTATCCTTGCAGCTGTTATTACATGTATAATCAAATAAATATTTTCTTTACTAATTTTCTCTGGGAGGATACCCAGTAGGAACAGCTCTGGTTTTAAACACAATACATTGTTGTATCATTTCTTCCAGCCATATCTCAACTTCGTTCCAATAGTTTTTAGCTTCTGAGCATGTCCACCACATATGATAATATGAACCTGGTAACTGGTGACATTTCCAACATTTAGCTGATTTATCTTTAAACATTTTTGCCAGTTTCTCAGGGGGCATATGCCATCTGTAAAACATTTCATATTGATTTTCCTTATATGCAGTGGACATTGTCGACTTATAATTCCTTTTCCATAACTGTTGCCATTTATCTAAATCAATTGAATATCCAAAATTATTTGCCCAAGGTATCATTGTTTCCTTTACCTGCTCCTCCTCCTCCAATAAAGAATTCTGTTCTGTTCTGTTCTGTTCTGTTCTGTCCTGTCCTGTCCTGTCCTGTCCTGTCCTATTATTTTCTTGTTTGATTTCATTATTCCTCCTTCTGTTTTTGGTTTAGGCAATAATGGGTGCCTGGGGGCTGTTAGAAGAACTACAAAACTACAAAAGGCAAGAAAAACCAAATGCACAGGTATAGCATAGGTAAAACGTGGCTTAATGCCGGTACCTTGGAGGCATCTTGGAGTCCTAATGGACTCCCACGGTGAGCCAATGTCATCTAGCGGTGCCCAGGGGTAGGGCGTTCTCTGTGGGTCCTCCCACCCTCTGGAATGAATTACCTACCAAGCTCCGGACGGCTCCTGATCTCCGCTCCTTCCGTCGGGAGCTGAAGACTTGGCTGTTCAAGCAAATAGGCTGACTCTGATTCTGGGTTTATTATTTATCATTAATTAGTTATTTGATTTAAAGTGCAATTTTATTGTACATGTTTCTTAACTTGTGTTCGCCGCTCTGAGTCCTTCGGGAGAAGGGCGGCATATATATATATATCTAAATAAATAAATAAATAAATAAATAAATAAATAAGAGCCAGCCATGTGCGGCAGTTGCCCGAAAAGCCAACATACTTCTAGGCTGCATCAACAAAAGGGATAGAATCAAGATCACTTGAAGTGTTGATACCATGTTATAAAAATTAAGTTCAAGATTTGCAACCAGAACTGGTCCAGAACCAGAACTGGTCCAGAATGCGGCCGCGCGGGTGATTATGGGAGCGACTCATCGCACCCACATGACACCTCTCCTGCGCGAGCTGCACTGGCTCCCAGTGGTCTTCCAGGTGCAGTTCAAGATGTTGGTTACCACCTTTAAAGCGCTCCATGGCTTAGAACCTGGATAATTATGGGATCGCCTTCTGCCACCAATAGCCTCCCACCGACCAACATGCTCCCACAGAGCGGGACTCCTCAGGGTGCCGTCGGTTAAACAATGTCGACTGGCGACCCCCAGGGGGAGAGCCTTCTCTGTGAGGGCACTTGCCCTCTGGAATGAACTGCCCCTGGGGATACGTATGATTCCCAACCTGCGTACCTTTCGCCGTGCTCTTAAGACTCTGCTTTTTCAACAGGCTGGACTGGCTTAAAAAAGAATTGGGATGTGGGGTGTCTTAAACTTGTGGGTTTTTAAACGGAAGGGCCCAAAGTATTTACTGTATTTTCCTGCGTATAAGACTACTTTCTAACACACAAAAATCTTCTCAAAAGTCGGGGGTCGTCTTATACGGCGGTCTCATTCTCCTGTAACCAGGCAGACTAGCCCATAAGGCTCTGACGAGCCTTAAATGGCTCTGAGGAGGGTCGTCTTATACGCCCAGTCGTCTTATACGCCGGAAAATACAGTAATTTGTTTTAATTGCTTTTAAATTTTGTATCTTTACTGTTGTATTGTGGCTGTACACCGTCCTGAGCCCCTTGGGAGAAGAGCGGTATAAAAATTGAATAAATAAATAAATAAATAAATAACCATCCCAAAACATCAAAAACCAAACAACATAGAAAAAGATGCATTAAAAAAAAACAATGAATATATCATTAAGGCAGGTTGCCAAACAGCAGAACTCAACAGTCAGGGAAATAGGCCTGGCTTGGCTTCTTATGGGAACAAGCTAATCAATTAAAGAAATTGTGTAATATTTTTTCTTAAAAATAATAAAAGAGAGGCACAGTTATAAAACTGACCAACTGTTGTTTTTTTTTTAATTTTATTTTGGAGCACTACGTGTTCTGGCAGAGGGAGACGGATTGGCCTAGCAGACAGCAGTTTTCTCCTTGGATTGAAAAGACATAACGCTCTCTAAAACCGCACTCTCGAAACATTTTGGCTCCCGCATTCAAGGCTATTAGAATGTTAATAAGCTGACATCATGGTTGAATACGCAGCTTGTACACAGCAATTACATCTGTTTCTCTAGCAGACTGCCAGCCAAGAGCCTCCGATGAATAGCTTAATGAGCACAATTATAAATGCCCAATTATTCTCTTCAGACACTAATTCTGACCACTTTGGGGTTTTTCCTCTTCGTCCTAACTTTCAGTTTGAGAAGGGGAGAAAGGGTCCGTCGAATAGAATCTGACTGACTTGATGATTTTATCAGCCACAAATTTTTCTTTAAGCCAGGATTATTATTATTATTATTATTAATTAAATTTATATACCGCCCTTCTCCTGATGGACTCAGGGCGGTGAGTAGCCGACTAAAAAACCAATGCAAAAAAGTTAAAATCGTACTAAAACAGATATAAATTAGGCTGAGAGTTTAAAACAGAATAAAACACTAAAAAATTTTAAAAAGTAGAAGGGATCAGGCAAGTCCGGCAAGTTGAAAGAGATAAGTCTTCAGAGCCTGACGAAAAGTCCGAAGGTCGGCAATTGTTCTCAGTTCTGGAGGAAGATCGTTTCAGAGGGTGGGGGCTACCACAGAGAAGGCTCTCCCCCTGGGGGTCACCAGCCGACATTGTCTGGCTGACGGCACCCTGAGGAGGCCCTCTCTGTGGGAGCGAACCGGCCGGTGGGAGGCAATTGGTGGCAGAAGGCGGTCCCGTAAGTACCCTGGTCCTAAGCCATGGATCAACATGGTTTGGCACATTGAACTGCAACCTTAAGCACTCAAAGAGCTATTTGGACCTGTTTCCCACAGAAAACAAAACACCGGGAGCCACAAATGTGAGCGCACACATCCATGCATCCATCCATCCATCCATCCACGCATGCACCCAGCTCTCTCTGCATGCACTTTGCTGGCGTGCGTGGTATCCGCACATGCGCCCAGCCTCAAAAACGTGCCTAAATAGGATGGCACAGAGCCAGGGCGGCTACCGACCCACAATTTCCGCTACCAGTTCGGGAGAACTGGTCAAAACCGGCTGAATACCATCTCTGTACATGATCCCAGGACTCTACAACTGTCATAAATATGAGCCCGTTGCCAAGCATCCAAATTTTGATCCCGTGACCGTGGGATGTTGCAACAGTCGTAAGTGTGAAAAACAGTCATAAGTCGCTTTTGTTCAGTGCTGTAATAACTTTGAATGGCCCACTGTATGAACTGTTGTAAGTCGAGGACTACCTGTATACGCGTACCCAGGATTACTCTGCGGGTGGGTGGTCTGTGTTTCTTCTCTGATCATTTTTAACGCGGTGCAATTCAATATGCCTATGGAGATTCTCCATCATCCGGGTCATGGTTGTCCCAAATGCGCTTTTTTCAAGAGGCAACTGGACTTTTCTTGGAAGATCTTTCGCGCCTCATTAAAGAAGCTTCTTCAGTCCATCTGCATTTAAAAGACAAAGGCCGCTCTTTTGAAGAGAGCAAAACCCACATATTTTGGACAGAGAGGGCTGTTGGTTTGAAAGAGGGGGCAAAGAGAAGAGAAGAGAAGAGAAGAGAAGAGAAGAGAAGAGAAGAGAAGAGAAGAGAAGAGAAGAGAAGAGAAGAGAAGAGAAGAGAAGAGAAGAGAATATGGAATGGAATGGAATGGAATGGAATGGAATAGAATAGAATAGAATAGAATAGAATAGAATAGAATAGAATAGAATAGAATAGAATAGAATAGAATAGAATAGAATAGAATAGAATAGAATAGAATTCTTTATTGGGCCAAGTGTGATTGGACACACAAGGAATTTGTCTTTGGTGCATATGCTCAGTGCACGTAAAGAAAAAATAAAATATATTCATCAAGAATCATAAGATACAACACTTAGTGATAGTCATAGGATACTAATTAGCAATCAAATCATACTAGGAAACAATAAAAACAATGTAAGTTGATAAAGATACAAGCAACATGGATATCGCCACAAGTGGGAAGAGATAGGTTCTAGGAAGGATGAGAAGAACTACTGTCTTAGTAGTTAATTTGACCGTGTTGTAGGAATTAGTTGTTTAGCAGAGGTCATCTATGTCCAAATTGAACAGCCCTCTCTCAACAGAGGGGGAGGGGGAGGATACAACTTCATCTATCTCCAGTCTACAATCCAGTCCTTTCAGGGGTTCCAAGAAGGCTCCCCACCCATTTGCACCACTCAGGTGACCCTGAGGACACAGATAAACCTCCAAGTGGCCTCAATGACTCTCTAAAAGGATGCAAAGGACCAGCTGTCTGCAAGGACTATAAATCCTTCCCTTCCCCACCATCCAGTCAGAGCCGAAGAAGCTTCTGGGGTGAGAAGCGAAACTTCTTCAAAGAAAAAAACCAGAAAGCCCAGTTGCCTCTTGAAAAAAAAAAAAGGACCTTTGGGGCAACCATCCATTAACCAGGGCCAAATTTATTTAATTCTGTTTTAAATTGGTTTTAAATTTTGTGTGGTTCATTGTTTTATTATGGCTGTGTACCACCCTGAGTCCTTCGGGAGAAGGGCGGTATAAACCTCTAATAATAAACATAAACATAAACATTAAAAAACCTGAGTCGCCATTTTCAAAAAAAACCTTAGCTGCCATTTTAAAACGCCTCAGCCCTTCGTGGAACAAAGGGGGAAAAAAACCATATTCGTCAATTCAAAGATTTCTACCGCCAGCTGAAATACCTCATCGGCCAGTCAATTGCTTGCAGTTTTTTTTTTTTTTAAAAAATAGAATTACAAGATTTATTTGCTGCCTGTCCCCGTTCTATGCCGCACATCTCATGGGATCAAAAAGGAAAAAAGAAAAAAAACCCGTTGCGGAAATTAATTGCGCTATATAATAGTGCAATTTACTGTGCAGATATCACAAGCTCGTCTTACCTGAAGCGATCAAAATGATTCATTGGACCGATTGGGTGAATGTTCCCTTCCTTGCTAGATGGCTGTATAAAGCATGTTGAATCATGAAAAAATAAATGAAATATATATATATATGGCTTATTTTCCCCTAAGTTTGGAACTTGTGCCTCATTTTAAGGCCTGGCAACAAGGCTTTGCCTCTTTTAGTGAGATGAAATGGTAAGAAAATGGGAACTTTGGTTACTACCGGGTTTCCCCGAAAATAAGACCCTGTCTTTTTTTTTTTCAAACCCTGAAATAAGTGCTTGGCCTTATTTTCGGGGAGGTCTTATTATTTTGGGGCACATGGAACAACATGGGGGCTCCTCTTGCTATCTTCCCTGATTTTCAGCTCTGTCCCCCTAACCCTAACTAGAGGAAATGTCGGGGACCAGTTGCGTATGCATTTAAATATTTTTGGGGAAGGTTTATTTTGGGGGGAGGGTTTATTTTTGGGGAGGTCTTATTTTCAGGGGAGGTCTTATTTTTAGGGAAACACGGTACAAGTAGTTCTTGACTTACAACCATTCATTTAGTGACTGAAATTACACCACCACTGAAAAAAGTAACCATTTTTCACTCTTACAACTATTGTAGCATCCTCATGTCACGTGATCCAAATTTGGATGTTTGGCAACTGGCTCATATTTATGATGGTTGCAATGTCCCAGGGTCATGTGATCCCCTTTTGTAATTGTTGTGGCCCCGTCCTCTGAGCCTATCCCATTGGAGGAAGGAAGCTCTGAGCATGAGGAAGAGGAGCCAGCCAGATCTCCCAGCCCCCCCCCTCTGGCACCGTCTCAGGTGCCAGCTGAAAGAGAGCAAAGTAGTGGGGAAACAGGTGTCTCAGATGAGAGTGAGGGAGAGACGTCATTCCTGGACGCACGTCAAAGAAGGCGAGATAAGCGCTTACAGCAGCTGAGGAGACGCATGAGGGAATAGACCTGAGTCACTGGACTTGAGTCACAGGACCAATGAGTCACTGGACCACACTCAGAGACTATATAAGACAGGGTGGTGGTTAATGATCTCTGTGACGAACAAAAACTCAATCTGGTAGTCATTGGAGCTAAAAGAACGGATTTTGGCAAAGCTATGTATGTGATTTTCTTTCTGTGAACTATTAAAGCACTTGGCAGACGGTGTGCATATCGCTGCCAAGTTAGAGATAAGAACTGTGGTGTGTGCCAAGTGCTTCTTTAACCCTTGACTGGCTGTGTTTTTGTGGGTATCTGTAGAGGGGGACAGATCAATAATCTTCTGACAAGCGATGGAAAAGCTAGATTTCCTTAATGACCGTGTTACTAACTTACTCACTTAACAACGGTGGCAGGAATGGCCGTAAAAATACAGCAAAAGTCACTTAAGAATTGTCTTTCTGACTTTGGGCTCAATTGTGGTCATAGGTTGAGGACGACCTGTATGTCTTATTAGTCACTGCTCGTACGTGAAAGACTCTGGGAAAATCACCAGTGTTGGAAGAAATATCCATCTGGGTTCATGTTAGGAAATGAGTATTACCTACCTTGTTGGGTTGGCAATATATAAGCTATCAGTATAGCTTTAAGACTGCTGTATTGCATCATACTATGTCCTGATTGGTTAGCTCTGTAGCCAATCTGCTTAAGAGGGAGCTAGAAACATGGTTTGTTTCCCTTTGCTGTTCTTGCTCTCTAATATCTCTGTATGTTGCTATTTGCAAATCCAGAAGAACTGTTTATTGTGAATGACTAGGACAACTGGTAAGAAGACTTTGTTATTGGATTATCTCTGGACTGTCGTTTTGCTATCTCGTGCTTTACATGTGTATGACCTGGACTGTTTATTGGACTGTGCCTTACTATTTCCTGAAAGTAAACACAACTCAGTGTATCTGTGTGTTGACTGTGTTCGTACCTACTCTCAAACGCTTTCATGTACACAACCTTGCTATTCAAGGGTTACTCTGCAAATTCCTTAACAGTTCAGTTCCAAGTGGGGAGAAAGACACTGGAAACATGGAGGCTGATTGGAAAGATGGTTTTATTGGATAGAATAGAATAACAGAGTTGGAAGGGACCATGGAGATCTTCTAGTCCAACCCCTTGCTTAGGCCTTCACTACTTCAGCAAGGACCACATAGGTTTTCGGTCCCGGGCAGCTGAACACATGGAGTGGAGAGTGAGATATATTTATACCCACTCTTGGGCTTTGCCCTTGAGCTTCCTGTTCCTGTGGCAAGAGCATGTATTCTATTTGTTGCAGTCAGACTCCCATGTGGAGTCTTGTTTGTCGGAATCAAGTTTGGTGGAACCTTGCTGGGTGATATCATGGAGGGGCTTGGTTGTGCCATGTGGTGAACTTTGCTGCTAGATAACAGTAACAGAGTTGGAAGGTACCTTGGAGGTCATCTAGACCAACCCCCCTCCTCACACAGGAGACCTATACGAGGGATTTGAACCACCGACGTTTCTGATTGGCAAGCTCAGCGTCTTAGCCACTGAGCCGCTTATTATGTCCTGAAAGGGGTCATGTCTTAATCCCATCACGCTGGAGCTGGAGGTCTTTTGTCTTGTAGATAGACTGGCCCAGTCCTTCCCAATGGGCACCAAATATCATGCTGGGGGCAGAGAACTGCTCTTGGTCTTTAAAACCTGTTCCTCCTTTTCTCATGCAATATTCTGCCTTTTTAAAATATTTCCTAAAATATGTCATGCTTCCAAGATGGGTAGATGGGCTAACTTTCTTCACCAGCCTCACAGTTTATCCTGT
The DNA here is from genome assembly GCA_038048745.1 of Coluber constrictor foxii. NCBI lineage: Eukaryota > Metazoa > Chordata > Lepidosauria > Squamata > Colubridae > Coluber > Coluber constrictor. The sequence continues at coordinate 8,427,835 of CM075960.1, forward strand.
GGGAGGAACGTTGTTCCTAAACGTACATGAAGTAATGCAAGATAAGAAAGGGATGCCATTCCTTTAATTAGCTGCCAGGCTGCTCCTTGCAAATCATTGGAAAAGCAAATGACATCCCCCCCCCCTCTTTCAACTCCCATTGTATCCTTTAAATGGGTGGCAAATTGCACTGGCTTGAACAACGGAGGCAGCCACAAAAAATGCGGAGAAATACCACGCAGTGCAGGCTACGTTCATTCAAATAAGGTTATAATTTATGACTAGGTTAACAATATTTTCCATGACAAATTGGTCTATATTATATCCAGCCTCACAGAAGGATGATGCCAATTTCCCTGCTTTTCTAGCTTGAAAAATGTGCACAGAAAGAAAGGAAAAGGCGATGCTTTTCTCTCCCGTCCTCTCTTTACATTATTGTTCTCCTTTTTCTCTATCCACTCCTCCTCCTCCTTCTTCCTCCTTCTCCTCTTTTTCTTCCTCCTCCTCTTCTTCCTCCTCTTCTACTTCTTCTTCCCCCTCCTCTTCCTCCTCTTTTTCTTCCTCCTCTTCTTCCTCCTCTTCCTCCTCTTTTTCTTCCTCTTTCTCTTCTTCCTCCTCTTCTACTTCTTCTTCCTCCTCCTCTTTCTCCTCTTCTTCTTCCTCCTCCTCTTCTTCCTCCTCTTCTACTTCTTCCTCCTCCGCTTCCTCCTCCTCCTCTTCTTCTTCCTCCTCTTTTTCCTCCTCCTCTTCTACATCTTCTTCCTCCTCCTCTTCTTCTTCCTCCTCTTCCTCCTCCTCCTCTTCCTTAAAACATACAATATAGAATGGTAGGACTGGAAGGGATCTCAGAGGTCATCGCGTGCCAAAAGCGGGGGTCGTGTAGGGGTGTCACACATGTGTGTACCCACACCCATAATTCAATGTGCCCCGCCCCCACCATGCATACGTGTGCGACCCCCCCCACCGCATTCCCCCCACTTTTGGCACATGATGGCACAGTGGCCCCAGTAGGCCCGTTTTTTGCTCTCCCCAGGCTCCAGAGGCTTTCTTGGAGCCTGGGGAGGGCAAAAACGGCCTTCCCCACCCCACCCCCTCCGGAGGGGAAAAACAGTCTTTTTCCCAACTTCTGGTGGGCTCGGAAGGCCCAAAAATCAGGTGGTCGGCCCACATGCACGCTGGAGCTGAACTAAGGCAATGCTCGCGTGCCCACAGATATGGCTCTGTGTGCCACCTGTGGCACGCGTGCCATAGGTTCGCCATCTCAGCCTTATACCATCCCAGACAAATGCTTTTCCAATCTCTTCTTTAAAAATCTCCACTTCGGTCCACTGATTAATTGTTCTCACTGTCAGGAAATTTCCCCTTAATTCTACGTTAAACCTCTCTTTAATAATCTTCCATCCATTGCTTCTTATTTGTTGTGACCTACGCCCAAGTAGTTATTACCAGACACATTACCAGACACATTATCAGTCCTAAACAAACATATTTTATTAGAACAGCTGAGAATTCCTTCATTCCCAGCTTAGTCCAAATTAAGTCCAAAACAAATTCTTCATAAACAGTCCTTCGGCCTTATCACCAACCTTTGTCTACTTTGGCACCCTGCCAAAGGCTTTTCTTGGCAAAAGTTCAGAAGCCAGAGATCTCTGGCTGCCCAGTTCAGGTCCCTGAACATAGCAAGACAAGAAACAAATGTAGCAACAATTGCTTTCCTACAAAGAGCCCAAGAGCCTTTGCTGCTCTTTTAAGCCTTCTGGGAGGGGCCAATCATCTCTTGGCTTTACTCCCAAGTCGTCCTTTTTGCTTTAGCTGCTCTTGCCTTCTGGCAGCTCTGCACATGTATGCAGTAGGAACAGGCTCCTCCTGTTCCTCTGCCTCTCTGCTGTCTGCCTCTGGAGGCTCTGGAATCCGCGCATCAGTCCCAGATGGCCCTGGCCCCGTCTCTTCCTCCGATGCACAGCCCTCATCCGGGCCTTCCCCAGACTCCAGGACTGGCCCATGTTCCTCCCCAGCCTCCTCACTGTCCGACTCCGCTGCCAGCTCCACAGGCTGCTGGCGGACCACAACATTATCTTGTGCTAGGTTTTTTTGGAGAATAGGCCGACCCACTCTTCTAGACTAGACATACCCAGTTCCTGCAACTTCATACGTTTTAGCCTCCAGCCCCCTAATCATCTCGGTTGGTCTTCACTGTGTTCTTCCCAGCCTCTCAACATCTTTTTTTATATTGTGAAGGCCCAAATTTTGCCTGCTTTCAAACTTCTAGGTGGGCAGGAACTGAGGCAAGTAACCGGAACTCACCCCGTCGCACAGTGCTTGGGTCTCGAACCCGGATTGCCAGCTTTCCAGCTGACAAGCTCAGCATCTAAGCAGTGTCCAGTTTGAACCAGGGCAGAGTCTGCAAGAAAAAACCACTACCATTCTGGAAACCACTCATCCCTTTTCGGCATAAATAAATGCTCCATCCCAAGCTGCATAATATATGGGCAATTAGCAAAGTAATAGAGGCTTTCTACCATCTATGAATGCAAACCAGAAAGGGTGTTGTTCTTTTTTTAATTAATGATTTATTTTGATGCTGATAGCGGCTTTTAAGTGTTGCAAGCAAGTACTAGTAATTAGAGGATAAGAGGGCAGGATCCAACTAGCAATAAGTGGATTGGTGAGTGGATTTATGGAAAGTACCCTTTCAAACCATTGGGGGAGGGGTTTGCTTTAATTCACTCCATTTGAGATGATGGGAAAGGAGGAATTTTAAGAAAAAGACATGCAGATTGAGGGAGAAGGTAAGAAAAAGTAACTGCATAGGTATAGACTACTAGATGAAACCTGGCCAGTAACTGTGAGAGAGATCTTGGAATCCTAGCGGACAATCACTTAAATATGAGCCAAAAATGTGAGGCAGCAGCCAAAAAAGCCAATGCAGTCCATTTGTTGTTGCTAGTTGTGAAGTTGTGTCTGACTCATTGCGACCCTATGGACAACATTCCTCCAGGCCTTCCTGTCCTCTACCATCCTCTGGAGTCCATTTACGCTCATGCCTACTCCTTCAGTGACTCCATCCAGCCACCTCATTCTCTGCCGTCCCCTTCTTCTTTTGCCCTCCATCGTTCCCAGCATTAGGCTCTTCTCCAGGGAGTCCTTCCTTCTCATTAGGTGGCCAAAGTATTTGAGTTTCCTCTTCAGGATCTCGCCTTCTAAAGAGCAGTCAGGGTTGATCTCCTCTAGGACTGACCGGTTGGATCGCCTTGCAGCCCAAGGGACTCATAGGAGTCTTCTCCAGCACCAGAGTTCAAAGGCCTCCATTCTTTGGTGCTCAGCCTTCCTTATGGTCCAACTTTCATAGCCATCCATTGCAACTGGGAAAACCATTGCCTTGACTATACGCACTTTTGTTGGCAAGGGTGATGTCTCACTTTTGTTGGCAAGGGTGATGTCTCTTAGTATAATCTAGATTTTCCATAGCTTTCCTCCCCAGGAGCAAGCATCTTTTAATTTCTTGGCTGCAGTCCCCATCTGCGGTGACCTTGGAGCCCAGGAAAATAAAATCTGTCACTACCTCCATTTCTTCCCCATCTATTTGCCAGGAATTGAGAGGGCCAGATGATCTTAGTTTTCTTAATGTTGAGTTTCAAGCCAACTTTTGCACTCTCCTTCTTCACCCGCATCAAGAAGCTCTTTAGTTCCTCTTCACTTTCTGCCATTAGAAAGTGATGAGGGATAACAGAGGGATAGAATCAAGATCATGTGAAGTTCTAGTATCACTTTACAAAGCCTTAGTAAGACCATACTTGGAATACCACATCCAATTCTGGTCACCACAATACAAAAATATGTTGAGACTCTGGACTGCAGAGAAGAGCAACAAAGGATGATTAGGGGACTGGAGGCTAAAACGTGCAAAGAACTGTTATAGGAATTGGGTATGTCTAGTCTAGAGAAAAGAAGGACTGTTCCAATATTTGAGGGGCTCCTTCAAAGACAAGAGTCAACCTATTTTCCAAAGTGCCAAAAGGCAAGATAAGAAACAATGGTTGGAAACTAACCAAGGAAAGAATCAACCTAGAGAGAAATTTCTTGACACTTAGAACAGTTGATCAATAGAACAAATTACCTCCAGAGGCTATGGGTGTGCACTGCTCTATTCATTTGTTTTTGGAGGCAGTTTGGTCTACCACCAAACTGCCTTTTACCACTGATCAGCTGTAGGGCGGCCCTTTGAAGCCCCGTGGCAAGAGTTTAAACAGTTCTTCCTTATAGCCCATCAGCTGGGACTCAGGAGGAAGTAATAGATTGGGGGTGAGGCCAAAGAAAAGGTAAGAATAACGCGGGGTGGGGGGGCCATGGAGGCCGCGGGGCGGAGGGGGCAGAACTGGTTCAGTGATGTCATATTGCCTCCGCTACTGGCTCGGCGGAACCAGGAGGAACTGGGAGGAACCCACCACTGATTTCCACCCATTGCTTCTTATCCTGCCTTCAGGTGCTTTGGAGAATAGCTTGACTCCTTCTTCTTTGTGGCAACCCTTGAGATATTAGAATACTGCTATCATGTCACTCCTGGTCCTTCTTTTCATTAAACTAGTGATACCCAATTCCAGCAACTGTTCTTTCAGTTTTGGAAGACAATTTTCTTTTTGCTTCTAAACTATAGAACATATTTTAGCTGGGGAAGTTGGGAGGAGGTTGTTGTTGGACCGGTAGAAAGTTAGTCATAACAACATTCTGTACTCAAGGACTTTTGCCTGCGTCTGATGGAGACTGCCTGAAGATTGTATCCGGTGGAGTGTGAAGAGTTGATTGGTCAATGTGATGACCTTGTGGGTGTGAGGAAGGGCTGTGAACTCTTAGCTGGGTGGGGGAAACCTGGAAGCTTTCAGATTCGGGTTTTCCCAGAGGTGCCAACATGACATCTCTAATAAATTGGATGTCAAGTTTCGAAGTCGTCTTAAATAAATTGCATTTCAAACAAAGTCTTTGAAAAAAAACCCTCTAATTTATTAAGCACGAACGTTCGACTCTAATTTATTAAGCACGAAATTCCAACTCATTGGAATTTGCCCCCTCCCACCTCCTATTCTCTCCAGGGAAAATAAGTAGGTGAAGTGTCAAATGTCTCTTTCCAGATGCCTCCGCTTCTTCTTCATGTCATCATTGGAGTAAGTGCAGCATGAAATGCTGACATCGGAACTTTGAGGAACCTCAGGCCTCAGAATTTTATTTCGTTGGGGGTGTTCTTTGAAAACCTGACATGTTCTTTATATGTTTTTGGTTGGACTAGATGACCTCTGAGTTCCCTTCCATCTCTATTATTCTATGTTTCTTCTATGTCTAAGGTGTTGTGCCTCACTTTAAATTCAAATAGGGGAAAAGGGATTGTCAGAGAGGACATATTTTCTTCTTTGGTTGTCTTCACACCATACTTTTTAGCACATGTGGATTCATCTGTCAGAAATGGCATATGGTCTCCTGTTTGAGCAGGGGGGGTTAGACTAGAAGACCTCCAAAGTCTCTTCCAACTTACTTACTTACTTACTTATTTATGCAATTTATATGCCGCCCTATCTCCAAGGACTCGGGGCGGCTCACAATAATAAAAATGCATAATCCCTCGTTAAAACAGTGAAATTTAAAAATTAAAATTTAAAACAATTAAAATTAATTAAGAAATCCCCGTCAGTCCACACTATGAAACAACCAGGTCTTCAAATCACGGCGGAAGAAGCAAAGGTCAGGAGCCATCTGGAGCTCCAAAGGAAGTTGGTTCCAAAGGGTGGGTGCGCCCACAGAGAAAACTCTCCCCCTGGGGGTCGCCAGCCGACACTGTCTGGCTGATGTCACCCTGAGGAGGCCCTGTCTGTGGGAATGCACCGGGCGATTGGGGATTGTTGCTGGTTGCAGGGGGTCTGACAAATATCCTGGGCCTAGGCCATGAAGGGCTTTGTAAGTGATAACCAGCACCCTGAACCTCACCCGAAGGGCAATCGGTAACCAATGCAAGTTGCACAGAAGGGGTGTAACATGGGAGCGTCGGGACGCTCCCAACACAACCGCGCGGCTGCATTTTGCACCAGGTGAAGCCTCTGAGTGGTTTTCAAAGGCAGCCCTAGGTAGAGAGCGTTGCAGTCGTCAAGACGGGAGGTGACCAGCGCATGAGTAACAGTGCGTAGGGCAACTTGGTCCAAGTATGGCTGCAACTGGCACACCAGGGCGAATGCCCCCCTGGTCAGGGTCCTCACATGATCTTCCAGAGATTTACTTTGTTATACTGTTATTCAGTGCCACATCTGATTTTTAATTGGAGCCCTTGAAGCACATTCTCAAAAGAGCTAGGAGTCAAGGCAAAATAAAAAATTAAAAAACCCACACTGCCCTAAATGGATTAATCCTATTAAGTGGATGCTTCTCCAGTTCAAAATTTATGCCGAGAGTGCTTTGTCAATGGTCCTTCATCAGGTTCGAGAGAGACATCAAGTGGGGTGCCACTTTCCACCTGTTTATGAATGTCTCGATGGAAGCGGCCAAGAGGATGTTTTGCGAAGAGGCAAATGGCAGAAAATTGGGTGGCAGCATGCTTAATCCACCGGAAGGATCTACAGAGCTTTGATCGGTTGGAAAAAGTGGTTTCTAAAGCACCAGGTAAAATTGAGCAGGGAAAACGGGAAAGAGCTTCTCTTCGGAGCCGAATGAAATGCGCAAGTGGGCAGAAAGTGCTTGAGAACAGCTCTCGTAGGTAATTTTTTTTTTTAAAGCATTTTTGTGAGACAGGGCTGGAAAAAAAAGGGAGGATGCATTTTTTGGATGGAGGCTTTCTCTTGGGACCAGGATGCTTATAACAGCTTCAAATGCTGTGCCCAGTTTTGGGGGCAACCCTGAAGGAGGCAGATGACAAAGTTTGACATGGTACCAATAATAAAAAAAAAATGTAAGTCGAGGTTGAACTGTGAGGTCCTTGGTGCTCCCTGAGCTTGATTGTCCTTTTGCAAACATTTCATTACCCAACCAGGTAACGTCATCAGTGCCAGAAGGGAGTGTGAAATGTAGGTGACAAAAGAGGCCACTTCTCCTGCCCGTTATAAACAACTTCCTCTTGCTTTGCTATGGGGCTTTACCTCCAGGTCATTTTATAGCTCTGTCTTGCTTTCTTCTCTCTCCTTTGCCTCCTGCTGACACTGAGTGATCTCAACATCAATGGAAATGCGGACTGAAATAATGTAAGAGGCGATTGGACCTTTATCCAAAAACGGCCTTATTGACTTAGCTCTAAATAAGAGATATTGTTGAAGAGGTTAAAGCGTTATTGATTTGGTCTTCAACTGAAAAGTCTCATTCAAGGGGATTGTTGCCCGCCACTTAAGCAACGTAAGGCCAAAGGGGCTTAAAAGCCCTTTAAAAGGAACAAATGAATCGTGTTTTTATTCGTCCTCCTGCTTTCACAAACTCGGACTCGGTGTACCTCGGTGTACCTGTGAGTCAGGAAAACTTTCAGGATGACAGATTTTGTTTGTCTCCAAAGCGTCTTTGGCTGCAAAAGGCGAACACAGCTTCGCCTCCGGGATTGCGAATTTATTCTGCTTTTTCAATCATTTGCTCATGTATTTGTTGTTGTTGTTGTTAGTTGCGAAGTTGTGTCCGACCCATCGCGACCCCATGGACAACGTTCCTCCAGGCCTTCCTGTCCTCTGCCATCCTCTGGAGTCCATTTAAGCTCATGCCGACTGCTTCAGTGACTCCATCCAGCCACCTCATTTTCTGCTGTCCCCTTCTTCTTTGGCCCTCCATCATTCCCAGCATTCAGCTCTTCTCCAGGGAGTCCTTCCTTCTCATTAGGTGGCCAAAGGATTTGAGTTTCATTTTCAGGATCTGGCCTTCTAAAGAGCAGTCAGGGTTGATCTCCTCTAGGACTGACCGGTTGAAACGCCTTGCAGTCCAAGGGACTCGCAGGAGTCTTCTCCAGCACCAGAGTTCGAAGGCCTCCATTCTTTGGTGCTCAGCCTTCCTTATGGTCTAACTTTCATAGCCATCCATTGCAACTGGGAAAACCATCGCCTTGACTATATGCATTTTTGTTGGCAGGGTGATATCTCTCCTTTTTAGTATGCTGTCTAGATTTGCCATGGCTTTCCTTCCCAGGAGCAAGCGTCTTTTCATTTCTTGGCTGCAGTCCCCATCTGCAGTGATCTTGGAGCCCAGGAAAATAAAATCTGTCACTACCTCCATTTCTTCCCCATCTATTTGCCAGAATGCTCATGTATAGAATCCATTAGATCCCAATCTAATGAAGCACAGGCTTCTTCTTAAAATAAGCTTAGCTGCCTGGTGGGTGTTAGGCTGTGGTGGGTTCTACTTACCTTTACTACTTGTTTGCAATGGGGCTGTGCACATACACACACTTTGCTTGCATGCATGTTGTTAGATCGGCGCAGGAAAGAAGAGTGACCAGCTGAGTTCAAGAAACAACGTTTAATAACGAGAACTGAACTGTCTGTGCGCTGCCGGAGCTCTCCTTATATTTGCTCCGGCAGACGCACCGCCCACTGACAGGGATTCAAAACTCCCGCCGAAAGGATCTTCAGCCAATCCCAGGCGGATGTCCTTATAAGGACATAACACTCCTCCCCCCTAGTTCTTAGTCAGTCCATCAGGGAGATAATCACTAAGATAAACAGGACGTCTACGTGCCCGCGTAGACCTGCGCAGTTCATAGTTCGGATGGGCACTGTCCTGGACGGGAGGAGTCTGTTCTGCTCTGGGCTCCTGTCTCGGTACCGGGCTGGATCTAGCCGTAGAGGACGCGGGCTCTGTTCCCGAACCTCCGGCCGGGTCTCGGACCTTCGCCTGCGGTGGATGCTGGTCTCCCTCGTTCCTGCACGGATCCTGAGGTTGCCGGTGTGGCTCTCTGCGGTGGACCGGTCCGGAACTCCTGAGCCTCGGTAGGTCCCTGGGTTCCCCTCGGTTCCCTGCTGGGCTCGGGTCGCGTCGGTCTGGGTCAGGGTGCGAATTCGGCGGAGGTGGCTGGGCTAACCCCGGGGGTCCCCTGGTTGAGTCCGGCTTACTCCCGGGATGACGGGTGGACGACTCAGGTGGCGGTTCGACTCTGTCGGGGTGATGTAGGCCTACCTTGCAGGGGTGGTGTAGGCCTTCTCGGCACGGCTGGTTAGCGGGAGGTGCTTTCGCGGTTATCGGAACGCTGGGTTGTTCGCCCATGTCTGGTTGGTGTTGGCCTACCCTGCTGGGGTGGTGGAGGCCTTCCTCGCAGGGTTGGTCTTCTGCGCTGTCGGTGCGTTGTTGTGGGGTGTTCTGATGAGTTGGCTGGAGGTCCCCGTCTCTGGGCTGTCGGTTGCCCACCTCGCAGGGCTGCTGCTGGCTTCCCCTGCTGGGTTGTCCCCGGTCTACTTGGTCTTGGTTGCTCGCGTCTGCTGATAGATTCGGCGCCAAGGTGCTCGATTTTCTTGCTAGTTGGCGGCCTCCCTCGTCTGGGTGGGGTAGTCCTACCTCGCCAGGGTGGTTCGGGCCTGCTCTGTCGGGGAGGTTTAGGCCTACCTCACAGGGGTGGTTTAGGCCTACCTCATCGGGGAAGTTTAGTCCGACCTCGTCGGGGTGTTTTAGGCCTACCTCGTCGGGGTGTTTTAGGCCTACCTCGTCTGGCTGGTTTTCCCCCACTTCCCTCCACCTTTTGCGGAGCTGGTCGAGATGACGTCTCACGATCTGTCCATCTTCTAGCTCAACTCGGTAGGATTTGGGACCGGTTGTGCTGTGTACTGTAGCTTTAAGCCATTTAGGCGAGCCGTGGAAGTTTAAAGCGAACACGGCATCGCCGATGGAAAACAGGCGAAGCTGACGGCTGGCAGATGCGGGAACCTCCGAAGTATATTGCGGGTGCAGTCTGTCCAGGGGTGACCGGAGTCGCCTGCCCATCAACAGTTCTGCAGGGCATTTCCGGGTGGCAGAGTGGGGTGTGATGTGCTGTGTGAGCAGGAATGTATCAATGCGTTCCTGCCAGTCCCCAGGTCCCATCTTGGTGAGCGACTCCTTCGTGAGCCTCACCATCCGTTCAGCCTGTCCATTTCCGGCCGGTCTGTAAGGGGCAGAGAGGGCATGGCGGATGCCCAGCCCTGCGAGGAAAGTCTCCATGGGCACGGACGTAAGTTGAGGACCGTTGTCCGAGACTAATACGTCAGGGAGTCCATGGGTGGCAAAGAGACGCCGGAGAGCTCGGATCGTGGCTTCCGTCGTGGTTGATGCCATGGGGACAACTTCCAGCCATTTGGAGTAGGCATCCACCACGATGAGAAGATGGTGCCCATGAATGGGGCCGGCAAAGTCTATGTGAATGCGCGACCAAGGGGAGCTGGGGGTTTCCCAGGGCGTCGGATCAGACTGAGGGGGTGCAGGTCTGACTTCTTGGCACGGGCTACACCTGGCGACCCACTGTTCAATGTCTTTGTCCAGGGTTGGCCACCAGACGTAGCTCCGTGCCAGGGCTTTCATCCGGACAATGCCCGGGTGTCCTTTATGCAGCGCGGCCAGAGTCCGTTTCTGTAAGGAGCCGGGAATCAGCACCCTGTCTCCCCATAGCAAACAGCCGCGCATGGTGGACAGCTCCTCTTGCTTGCGGCTGAAGGGCAGGAAGTCGTTGCTGTCAATGCGAGTTGGCCAGCCTCTTAATACCCAAGACTGGACTTGGCGCAGGATGGGGTCAGCCCTCGTGTGCGTTGCGACGTCGGCAGATGTTACTGGACAGTTGGTGTCATTGTCAATGTGCAGCAGTTCGATCGTGGGAGCTGGATCCTCCACGGCCTCGGCGGACGGGCATCTGCTGAGTGCGTCGGCGTTCGCGATGGCTTTCCCGGGTTGATGGATGAGGCAGTAGGAGTAGCCGGCGAGGAAGATGGCCCAACGTGTCATGCGTGGGGACATGAAGGCTGGTGTCTGCTTGTCGCCGGCGAGAAGGCCCAACAGCGGCTTGTGGTCGGTGACGATGGTGAAACGCCGGCCATAGAGATACTCGTGGAAACGCTTCACCCCTGCAACAATAGCCAATGCCTCTTTGTCCAGTTGGCTATAGTTGCGTTCCGTAGTGGACATTGTCTTAGAAAAATAAGCAATGGGGGCTGTACAGCCGGTAGGCAGTTCGTGGCTGAGAACAGCGCCGACGCCGTAGGGTGAAGCATCGCATGTCAGTCTGATGGGCAGCGTCTCATTGTATTGAATGAGCACGCTGTCGGAGGTCAGAAGTTCCTTCACGGCTCGAAAAGCAGACTCTTCCTCGCGTCCCCACCTCCAGGGAGCCGCCTTTGCCAGCAAGCGGTGGAGCGGCTCAGCAACTGTGGCTTTTTGCTGGAGGAAAATTGCGTAGAAGTTAAGCAATCCAAGGAAAGCCTGAAGCTCCGCTTTGTTTTTGGGGCTGGGAGCTTCATGGATAGCTTTAACTTTTGATTTGGTGGGGTGGATGCCAGAACTATCTATGAGATAGCCCAGGAACTCGACTTCCTGTACCCCGATGATGCACTTGTCTCTCCTGACTCTCAGGCCCTTCTCCTGAAAGCGACGTAAAACGAGTCTCAGTCGGTCAAAGAGTTGGGCCTTAGATTCTCCAGAGATCAGTACATCATCGAAGTAAGGCACCACCCCTGGAACGCCTTGGAGAAGGCGTTCCATCATGGATTGGAAAATGCCTGGGGCTGCACTGACCCCAAACTGGAGGCGGTTGCACTTAAACGCGCCTCTATGGGTGACAATTGTCTGCGCCTCCGCCGTTTCCCGATCAACTGGCAGTTGCTGGTAAGCCTGGGCCAGGTCCAGTTTTGCAAAAATTTGGCCCTTGCCGAGTGAGTGCAGCAAGTGTTGCACCACTGGCACAGGGTATGCGCTCTGCGGTAACACTTTATTGATGGTCACTTTGTAGTCAGCGCAGATGCGCACAGATCCATCCTGCTTCATGGGGGTCACAATGGGGGTCTCCCATGAAGCATGATCGATGGGTTCCAGGATGCCTTGGGCTATCAGCTTATCTAGCTGAGCATCTACCTTAGCCCTCAAGGCAAATGGAACCCGGCGGGGCTTAAGCCGAATAGGGGTAACCCCCTTGTCCAGATTGAAAGAAATGGGTTTCCCTGTAAAGGTCCCTAACTTACCATCGAAGACTTCTTGGAACTCTCCGATGAGTGCGTCGAGTTCGCCTGAGCTAATCTGGTGGATGCCTCCAATAGAAAGCCCCAACGGCTGAAACCACTCCACGCCTAGCAGGGTCGGACGGCTGTGCTCCACGACAGTGATTGGAAGCTGGCCTTGGAACTGCTTGAAGGCGATATGGAGGTTGGTTCTTCCGAGTACGCCGATGGGATTCCCGCCAAAATCCACCAGCTTAGAATGCAGGGGTTGAAGGTGGCGCTTGCGAAGTGCCGGCTTCAGTTGCTTTATCTGGTGCCAATCGATAATGGAGTAGACGGAGCCGGAGTCGACTTCCATTGTGCACGGCAAGCCTTCTGCCAACAGTGTCACATGGAATTTTGTGGCACTGTTGTTGCTGGTGAGTCCGATGGTCGTTTGGTGAACAGCGCCGCCCTGGGAGTCGGTGCGGTCGTCGCGGTTATGCTGGTTCGAGGACCGTTTGGATGGCCTCTGGGTATCGCGGCGATTTTCTTGCTTGCGGGGCTTGATCGATTCAGGAACCGGATCAGAGGCTCTGCATGCCTCGGCGATGTGCCCTTTCTTGAGGCAGCGCCTGCAGGTAGCATCACGCCAGCGGCAGGATTGGCGCGGATGGAGTCCCTTGCAACTGCCGCATTGAGCGGCGCGGCGGCCATCTTTTTGAATTTCCCGCCTAGATGGGCGGGAAACTTTCAAAACGGTCGACTCTCCCTCCGAATCGGTTGGTGTGGCAGAGTCATCGGAGGAATCCGATGCCGGCTTGTGGATCTTGTGGATACCACGGGACTGGCGCATCGCAGCGGCGGCGGTCTCAGAGGTTTCTGCAGCCGTGGCCTCCTCGAGGACGTCCTTCAGGGACAGTCTCTTCCTACTCAGGAATTTTTTCTGCAGGTTGGCATCTCTCATTCCGAAGACGATCCCGTCTCGTAAGGCATTGTCGACATTTTCAAATTCGCAGTTTGCTGCGATTTGTCGCAATGCCGCAACAAAGTCTTTGAGGGATTCGCCTTCCATCTGGTTCCTTTGGCGGAAAGTGAAGCGGTTGGAAATGGGGGTGCCCGTTGGTGCATAGTGGTCTTGCAGGGCAGCCTGGAGATCCACCCAGGACATGACTTCAATGTCTCTGGGTGCGACGAGGTTGACGGCAAGCTCCAATACATCGGTGCCGCAGTGAGCAAGGAAGAGAGCCCTCTTCCTCTCGTCGTCGATGTTGGTATAGCCGTTCCCCCGGAGGAATTGGCGGAAACGGATCATATAGGAGCTCCATTTCTCCCGGCTGGGGTTGAAAGGAGCCAATGAGGCGAACGGCGCTTGCGGCGTTGCCATTCTTCAGGCCGCGTCGAGTGACTTCAGCTCGTTAAGGCGATCGTGCCACGCGGGGATTCTTCTCTAGTCCTTCGTCGCCAGTGTTAGATCGGCGCAGGAAAGAAGAGTGACCAGCTGAGTTCAAGAAACAACGTTTAATAACGAGAACTGAACTGTCTGTGCGCTGCCGGAGCTCTCCTTATATTTGCTCCGGCAGACGCACCGCCCACTGACAGGGATTCAAAACTCCCGCCGAAAGGATCTTCAGCCAATCCCAAGGCGGATGTCCTTATAAGGACATAACACATGTGCTTCTGCACATGTGCAGAAATTTTCTGATGACATCCGGGTTGGTGGGCACCAGTTTTACTACTGGTTCTTGCAAACCGGTCCGAACTGGGGGCAACCCACCACTGGTGATGGGTCAGGAGTAGGGAGTCTTTGATTGCAAACCTACAAGGGACGTAGTCTTGTTTGTTTGAAAAAACAAAACAAAAGTGGACATGGAAGAAAGCTAAGGGTTATTGGGATCCAACGTATACTTTAATTCAGAGAATTCTCAAAACAATGTACAGTTGCTCAGGAGGTTAAGGCAGCAGGGTGACCGTGAGTTCTAGTCCCATTTTAGACATGAAAGCCAGCTGGTGACTTTGGGCCAATCATCAGCAGTTCTAGTTCATCTTTAGGCATGAAAGCTGGTTGGGTGACTTTAGGCCAATCACCAGGAGATTGTGAGTTCTAGATTTTCTTAGGCAGAGAAGCCAGATGGGTGACTGGAACAATCACCAGGAGACTGTGAGTTCTAGTCCCATTTTAAGCATAGAAGGCAACTGGGTGACTTTGGGCCAATCATCAGGAGACTGTGAGTTCTAGTCCCATCTTAGACATGAAAGTCAATTGGTGATTTTGGGGCCAGTCCCTCTCTCTCAGTTCAGCCTTCCTCGCAGAGTTGTTTTTTGTGGGGAAAAATAGGAAGGAGAATATTAGGTCTGTTTGCTGCCTTGAATTACTTATAAAGTAATAAAGATGGGCTAAAAAAAATCTAATAAACAAGACAAATTTGAAAACAGAACTTTCTCTTTCAGGTTTGATGGAGAAGCAACTGTGGGTCTTCAATACTAGGTATGATAACCAGTGAGACTTTTAAACTCACAGAGATGGAAAGTCTTACAGATTCTCACAGCGGAAGAGAAGATGGTGAAGCTAAAGGAACTGATCGAGATGGTGAGATTAACTACTGAAATTAACTGCCTTAATTCAAGAAATTAAAGAAACGACTTTGCCTAGCTCTGTTTCTATGCGGAAACGCATCCAAAATACAAATACATATATTTCTCCACTTACAACAGTTCGTTTAGAGACGGTTCAAAGCAGGGGTGAAATGCTCTCGGTTTGGACCGGATCACTACATCCGGTAACAATGGCGGCAGGTGATTCAGAGAACCGGTAGCAAAAATCCCGCCCCCTCCTATTACCCAGCTGAGCCGCGCAATCATCGGAGGCTTTTTTTAAAAAAAATTTAAAGCATTTTTTTTACAACCTCTTTGGCCGAAAAAATGCTTTTAAAAGTGAAAAAAAAAGCCTCTGATGATCGCACGGCTCGGCTTGGATCGTCAGAGGCTTTTAAAAGCATTTTTTAACAACCTCTTCTCAGCTGTGGGTGTTAGTCGAGGACTACCTGTAACAAACTTCTAAAATTTGCCTCTAGCTGGCCACTGTACAGCTTTGCACATAGTAGTAATTACACAGAGTATTAAAAACAATGGTGAGGTTTTGTTTTTGTTTTTTAGAATATACACACATAGACACAGGGATCGTGAATAGTTTGATTTAAGCAGCTTTTGGGTCTTTGGGAAATCGTTCGACCCCCCCTCGTCTTTGTAGGGGGTCAAATATCATGTCTCCCTGAGTCCTTCTTTTCATTAAACTTCTTCTTGTGCTATATCCATCACTGGATGTTGACAATCATGTTGGCGATCTTATTTTTATCCACAGCCGCGCGAAAAAGTGCTGCTGAGTTTTATCCAAACCGGTCCCTTAGATTTTGAAGCCATGATGTTCTTCTTCTGCCTGGATCTCCTTTGCCTTCAATCTTTCCTTGGAGGATTAAGTGAAGGAAGCCGTATTTTTTCTGGGTGTCGCATTGCATGTCCGAAATATTCTAACTTTTGCTTTTTAATGGCTTTGATGATTTCCCTTAGCTTTCCCAGGTGGCTTATCGCCTCCTCCTTTCTGATTTTGTCAACCCAAATTATACGTAACAGCCACCTGTAAATCCACATTTCAAAAGCTCCTGGTCTCTTCAAGTGGCTTTCTGTCAGAGACCAACTCTCCAACTCCGTAGAGCAGGATAGAAGAGATGTAGCATCTGACGAGCCTGATTTTCAGTCTTAAGCTTATGTCGTCACTGCAGAAGACATTTTTCATTTTGAAGAATGCTGTTTGAGCTTTCTCTAGCCTTCTCTTTAGTTTGGGGATCATGTCCCAGCTTTCGTGTAAATTTTCATTAAACTAGACTTACCCAATTCCTGCAACCTTTCTTCATGTTTTAGCCGGATCATCTTTGTTGCTCTTCTCTGCACTTTTTCCAGAGTCTCAACATCTTTTATACGTTCGCTCCCACAGAGAGGGCCTCCTCAGGGTGCCGTCAGCCAGACAGTGCCGGCTGGCGACCCCCAGGGGGAGAGCATTCTCTGTGGTAGCCCCCACTCTCTGGAACGATCTCCCTCCAGATCTGAGAACTATCGCTGACCTCCGGACCTTTCGTCGGGCTTTGAAGACTCATCTCTTCCAACTTGCCGGACTTGCCTGATCCCTCCTATTTTTAAATATTTTTAAATATTTTTAAATTTTTAGAGTTTTAGAGTTTTTATTTGGTTTATATTTTCAGCCTAAATTTATATTGATTTTAGTACGTTTTAACTTATTGTATTGTATTGGTTTTAAATTGGCTGTTCACCGCCCTGAGTCCGGAAGGAGAAGGGCGGTATAGAAATTTAATTAATAAATATATATATATAAATTTTATTTTATCTTATACATCCAACAAACATTAAATCTATAGTGGTCTACATCACAACGCGAGAAGGAAACAAACTTGTCCCATTACATATATAGGGTAACGTACAAAAGTCTATTACATATACCAATTGACGTGCTTATCCAATATCTCCATTTATAGCTTGATTTGACATCCAATTATACCATTGATTCCAAGATATATAGTAATCTGTGTCCCCCCCTTCCTTTCAGTAACATAGTAAGCCGATCTGATTCTGCACAATTCACTATTTTCTGAATTACTACTTGTTCAGATGGGTTAACATCCATCTTCCAGTATTGGGCCCATGCCAATCTTGCAGCTGTTGTATTATGCAGCAACAGGTACCATGCCGTTCTATTAACATTTTTGGGTCTTATCCCTAATAAAAATATCTCAGGACGCAATTGTATATGCTGCCCCAACATTTCATTGAGCCACTTCAGAACATTCTTCCAAAATTTCATTGCCTCTCGGCAGATCCACCATTATGGAAATATGTGCCTTCTTTAACACCACATTTCCAACAGACTGAGGGTGTTTCAGGGAACATTTTTGCAGGGCAGTAAATGCCATCAATATGCCATTTTATATATATTTTCTTTATATCCTATTGACCGGGTTAATTTCATATTCTTAGTCCAAATTTCGCTCCACCTCTCAGGCTCTATTGAGTAACCTAGATTCTTCTCCCAGGCATGAACCGAAGTCTTCACACCTTCCTCACCTACCTCCATATTCATAAAGAATTTATAACATTTAGATAATACCTTTTCATCCACCCCCAATAATATTCTATCCAAAATCTGCACCTCTCGACTAATCCCAAATCTCTGTCTATCTCTCATATACTTACTGCTAATTTTTTTTTTATATTGTGGTGACCAGAGTTGGATGCAATATTAGTAACCATTCTTACTAATTATATGATGTTCATCACGGAAGTCATCTAACTTGTGGTGGCGAGGAATAAAGAATGTCTTGATGGCACATTTATTTATTTATTTATTTATTTATTAGATTTCTATACCGCCCTTCTCCCAAAGGACTCACATAAACAATCATCTCCATTTCCAGTTTCTTGAATAGGCCAGCTAGATGTTTCTACAAAGGTTTACTAAATATGCGAACCAGAGAAGAGACTAGGGATGGATTTGGGATGGATTGCTTAGCGAAAACACCAAGTCAGCAAGTAGTGGCCGTAGAAAATTGAAAATGCTACACTAGGAATTATTGGCAAAGCACTGAACATAAATCTGCCACTTCTTCACTGTAAATGCCTTCCGAGAAATAGATGGCCCAGCTACTTTGGGATTACTGGTTATGATTTATGTTACTTATGGATTTTGCTCGGGGACTTATGATGAATCGCTCACTTTTCAATTAAAGTTTCAAAACTGAGTTAACCGCCACCACCAAACCTAGAATTTAAGCATAAAAACCATCCGTCTGTATAAGTCACTCCGAACCATACTGAAAACTGCACCCAGGAGCTGTGCAAAAGATCCAGAGTTTGTCCCATCTTTACAAACTTAGCCATGTTTATAATGCTAATCCTGCATTGGGATCGCTTTTAATGATAAATGTCTGTGAAGATTCTGTTCTCTTTGAATGATGAAGAAGAGCAGGATTAAGTTTTAGAAATCTTACATCCTTGTTTCCCCAAAAATAAGACCTAGCATGTTTTTTAACCTTTGTGCCTCACATAGGTCCTTCTCCCAAAATATGCCCTACTTAAGAGCCTGCACAGCCAGCTGGCCACCCACCCCATCTGGTTATTTATTTATTTATTTATTTATTAGTTTGATTTATATGCCACCCTTCTCTGGAGACTCAGGGCGGCTTACAATGCGTTAAGCAATAGCCTTCATACTTTTGTATATACCTGCTTAGTAGGGCTTTTGGCCCCCCCTAAACACCGTCTTTTTTAAATACAAAGTCAGCTTATTGCCCCCACAATCCGGGTCCTCATTTTACCTACCTCGGAAGGATGGAAAGCTTTGCTACTCTGCAGCGGAATACTGTGCACCTGTATGGATAAACAGCTCACATACAGGACTTATTGATGTTCAACTTAACCATAAGATGAGGCTAATTACTGGGTGTATAAAATCTACACCTAGTTACTGGTTACCAGTTCTTAGTCACATACTTCCCCTGCACTTACGGCGACAAGAAGTTCTCATTCAGGAGTATAGTAAGATCCTGTTAAACTCCTCTCTACCCATACATGGATACATTCCTGATCTCTTAAGATGCCGATTAAAGTCATGAAACCCACCACTCTTGACAATGCTTAAGTTGATGGCCGATCATCAGAACACCACACAAAAGTGGGTGGAAGCGTGGAGTAGCTATTCCCCCCAAGATATCTCTGAGCATATTAATCCTAATTGTATACCTCCAGGATTTAACCTACCCCGACACATATGGGTGACATATAACAGAATTAGAACGACTCATGGGGTGTGTGCCGACTCCTTGTATAAATGGGGAAAGACACCTTCAGCACAATGTGATTGCGGGGACCCCCGACAGAGTATCCAACATATAGTGAGGGAATGCTCTAACCGAAAGTATCCAGGAGATTCTAGGGACTTCCTCTGCATAACAACGGCAGCTACTCACCGGATCTCCAAACTCGACATTAAACTCTGAAATGTTATTTCTGTTTTCCTCTTAGGTTTTCTTACTGCTTTTTTTGGTGATTATTTTAAATGTTTTAACCTGTAAAAACGAAGTGTTTTAATACTGTGTGTGACCATCCATACATTAAATAAATAAAATAAATAAATAAATAAATAAGTAGTTCTATTCTATCTCAGATAGATGGTCTTCTTAATCATACGTAGGTGTCACAAGGTGGGCAGCTCTGAGCAATTTCCGGAACATTCTTCTCTCCGAAGACAATTCCTGTCCAAATTACTTTGACCTTTTGATATCTACTTAGGAAGCACGAAGCTCTGATCTTCGTAGGATATTTTCTTTGTCTCTCGTCATATACCAGCTAGAAATGCCTGGCTTCTTACAGGCAGTCCTCAATTTACAGCCACAATTGAGCCCAACATTTTTGTTGCAAAGCGAGACAGTAGTTTAGTAGTGAGCTTTTGTCCCATTTTACAAACTTTCTTGCTACGGTTGTTAAGTGAATCATTGCAGTTGTTAAATTAAGCTAGTGCTTCAGAGAAGGAGCAGAAGCAATGAAAAGAACTAGCTTGAAACCATATTTCAAGTAAATGGAACAAAACAGAACACAGTCTGGATTGAGGGCCAGAACAGAACAGAACAGAACAGAACAGAACAGAACAGAACAACAGAACTGGAAAGGACCTTGATGGTTTTCTATTCCTGCCCCCTGCTCAAACAGGAGACCCGAGTGCCGAACCGATAATGCGCAGCTCCTCCCCATGCGCTGCGTGTGGAACTGTACCATCTGATTAGTTTCCATCCATTGTTTCTTGTCCTGCCTTCTGGTGCTTTGGAGAATAGCTTGACCCTCTCTTTTTTTGTGACAGCCTCTCAAATAGTGGAACACTGCTATCCTGTCCCCACACCCCAGTCCTTCTTCTCTCTAGACTAGCCAAACTCAAATCCTGCAACCGTATGTCCTTCATATGTTTTTTGTTTCCAGACCTTTAATCATTTTAGTTGCTCTTCTTTGCACTTTTCCCAAAGTCTCAACCTCTTTTCTGTAATGTGGTGACCAGAACTGATTGACCCCACCTTCTATGTGGCAACCCATCAGTTATTGGGAGACTGCTATCATGTCACTCCTAGTCCTTCCTTTCCCTTCTTCTCTGGGACAGCCCCACCAAGGACTGGTGGCTCAGCAGACTAATGCATCGTGATTAACATCAGCTGTCTGCAATTACTGTAAGTTTGAATCTCCCCAGGCTCAAGGTTGACTCAGCTTTCCATCCTTTCTAAGGTAGGTAAAATGAGGACCCAGTTTGTGGGGGCAATAAGCTGACTTTGTATAAATATACAAAAGTATGAAGGCTATTGCTTAACGCATTGTAAGCCGCCCTGAGTCTTCGGAGAAGGGTGGCATATAAATCAAATTAAAAAAAAAAAGGATTGGAAGATTGATATCATGTCATCCCTGGTCCTTCTTTTTGTTAGACTAGAGCAGGGATCCTCAACAGTGGTGAAATGTAAAATTTGTTACTACCAGTTCTGCGGGCATGGCTTGGTATGGGGTAATGCGACTGAACGGGCATGGTCGACTTTTTTTTTTTTTTACTTTTAAAACCATTTTTCCTACCTCTTCGGCTGAAGAGGTTGTAAAAAAATGCTTTTAAAAGCTTCTGACGATCCCAGCTGAGTTGCCTGATCGTCAGAGGCTTTTTTTTCTTTTAAAAGCCTCTGACAATCCCAGCTGAGCTGCGCGATCATCAGAGGCCTTTTTTTTTCCTTTTAAAAGCATTTTTTTCGGCCAAAGAGGTTGTAGAAAAATTGCTTTTAAAAATAATTTTAAAAAGCCTCTTATGATCGCATGGTTCAGTTGGGCGTGTGGGGGATGGGCAGGGATTTTTGCTACTGGTTCTCCGAACCACTCGCCGCCATCGCTATCAGATCGGACAATTCGGTCCAAACCGGGAGCATTTCACACCTGGTACTCAAACTACGGCCTGGGGGCCGGATGCGGCCCGCCAAAGACAATAATCTGGCCCGCACAGGACCACGAGGCTGCCACACCCACATTAACCCACCTACTCACTGACCCCCACCCACCTTCTGGAGACCAGGGAGTCCGAAAACAGGACATGCAGAGGCCTCTGGAGGCCAAAAATGGATGCATTTTTGGGCTGCAGAGAGGTACTGGAGCCCAGGGAGGCCAAAAATGGGCCCGTTTTTGGCCTCCCCAGCCGAGAGAGAGAGAGAGAGAGAGAGAGAGAGAGAGAGAGAGAGAGAGAGAGAGAAGTCCCTCATACACACCCCAAGGCAGCCACATCCCTTCACTATCCTGCTTTCCACCCTCAGGAGCATAACAAATTAAAGTTTAATTTGTGTGTATTGTTCGGACTGCTAAATTGGCCACGCCCACCCAGCCACATGACCACCTAGCCACGCCCACCCAGCTGGTCTGGCCCCCGAACAGTCTGAGGGACCGTGAATTGGCCCCCTGTTTAAAAAGTTTGAGGACCCCTGAGAGACATACCCAGTTTCCTCCATCGTTGATCACATAAACGCACTGCGATGTTTATTTGTCACTAAACCAGGGTTGAAATGCTCCCGGTTCAGACCGGCTCGGATGAGTAGGTAGCGGAGAGTGAGGCTAGTTCGCCAAACCGGGAGCAATGGCTGGCTGGCCACGCCCCCGAACCGGTCCATGGCCCGCAGTCCTGCCATGTTTGCCTGCCTTCCATGCTGCCTTCCTGCTTGTGAAGGCAAACAAGCAGAAGCCCATGTGAAAGGCAAGCAAGCATGGCAGGGCTGCGGGGAAGGAGCTCGCACCTTACTCGCCCCCCCCCCTTGCCCCAACTCAAGCAGCGGCTTCCCAGCTCAGTCCTGACAAGCTATGCATCCATAGCAATGGGGTGGTTTTGTTCGCCGTGGTCGTGCTTCAGGAGGGTAGGTGGACATATTCATTATATTTGTCAGCTGCAGATGTCCGCCTGCCCTCCCGAAGTACCACTGCAGTGAACAAAACCACCCCATTGTGCTGCGCCTCCTTCTGCAGCGCAAACGCGCCCAACCGTCTCTGCCGTTTCCTCAAACTTGCTGTGCATGGGGTGCTTGGAGAGAGCGAGCGAGCAAGAGACCTCTCCAACCTCTGTGTATGTGTGTGTGTGTGAGGGAGGGAGGGAGCGATCTGAAGCCGAGGCACCCAAACTTCTGGAACTGGGGGCAGTGGGGCTTCTGAGCAGCCCTGAGTCAGCCAGCGAGACTCAGAAAGTAGGTCAGGTGGATCTGGCTGACTCAGGACTGCTCAGAAGCTACCCCCGCCGCTGCCAGAGGTTTGGGTGCTTCGGCTTCAGATTGCTCCCTCCCTCACACACTCTCTCTCTCACACACACACACACACACAAACAGAGGTTGGAGAGCTGTCTTGCTCGTTCGCTCTCCAAGCGCCCCATGCACAGCGGGTTTGAGGAAAAGGCAAAGACAGCTGGGCCCGTTTGGCTGCAGGAGGCGGCCCAGATGGAAGGCGGCTTTTTCAGCAGCAGCCCCCTCCCCTCTTTGGATCGCCCTGCAAGGGGGAGGCTCTGCCTTTGCAGAAACGGGGTGAGTGGTTTGTATGGAGGATTGGCGGGATGGGGGGATGTACGGCTCTCTGGTATGAAGAGCGGGGCAAGAGAAGGCTCCGAGGTTCGCCTGGGCAGTCAAGCCAGAGGGAAACTCAAAGCGTTGGGAGCTTCAGAAAGGCAGAACGTGCTTTTGAGCAGCTCCTGGCTTCTGCGACAGAAAGTGCTGCTTGTCAGCACTTCAAGCTGCATTTACTCTAGTGCTGACATAAGAAGGAGAAGCGGAGGCGTCTGGAAAGGGACGGTTGACTTTTCACCTACTTATTTTCCCTGGAGATAATATCCCCTAGGAGATGGGATGGGAGGGGGGAAATTCCTTTGAGCTGGAGCAGTAGATTAGGGGAAGAGTGACTTGGAAGATGGCCAATGAGTGCAGAGGAGTGAAGAAAGGAAAGGGAGGGTTTTTGGGTCGGAAGTCAGTGTTGGCTATGATGAGTCGGAGTCAGAATGTCGTGCTTAATAAATGAGAGTTTTTTCATCAAAGACTTTGTTTGAAATGCAATTTATTTGAGACGACCTCGAAACCTGACACTGCTGTTCTGTGTGTCAGAATGTGGAGCTCCTGGCTCTATCTGAGTGATGTCAAATGGCCACGCCCACCCAATCACATGACCACCAAGCCACGCCCACAGAACCGGTAGCAAAAGAATTTAGATTTCACCCCTGCGCTAAACAGTAGTTAGGAAAGTAAGCAAATCATTTGCTTCCGATTATGACAATTAAAAATCCAAAAGTCCAAGACTTTTTAATGCAACTTTTGATAAAAATTGTTCTAAGAGGAAAAGCACCAAGACTAACATTTATTGAAAACTAAAGTCTAATGGTATCAATGAAAGAATTAAAGGCGTAATAGTTTGAAGGAGTGGGACTATAATTTCCCTCTTCCCTAGGATATGTCTAGATAGGAAATAGAACTATTCTTTCAGACAATTCAAAGAAAATTCTAAAGCTGACAGTCAGTTTAAATTAGGGTTTCTTGCAGACTAATTATAAATCGAATTCTATTGTTTCATCCACATCTTCTAAAGATCCGAAAAGACCTCATTGTCCTCTTCGCACAAAAGCTGTCAAACCACGAATGTTGCAATACTTCTCGGGTGCAAATGTTAATGAATCTGTTTGTTTGTTTTTTAATTGCTTCCCCCCCCCTCCTCCTCCTCCTTTCGGTTTTGTTAGGGAAGTGAGTCAGCACCGAGCCTCGAGTTCAGCTCGCTCTTCGCAAGACATGTGTTTTTTCTTGCACGGATTATTTGCCTTTTATTGCCTTTCCCGCCTTGCAATCTCAGGGGAAATCTTGGCAGTCCACTGAGTGCGTTCAAAAAAGGTCAAAGAGATAGCCACAAAGTACAGCTTAGTTTTAATGTGGCCTTTTTTTTTGTTTTAACGCCTGGCGTGGAAAAGGCAGAGCTGCACAGCATCCTAACTCAGAAAGGAAGCAATTGAGGCATTTAATGGTGTGTAAAGAAGAGAATGAAGCTTGAATTTTACAGCAAATAGGGGCCACCTGAAATCAGAGGTCAAAAAAACCCCTAAAGTTAGATCTTCCTTTTCCATCTGTTCTCCAACTGATCCATAACTTGGTGTCTTTCCTTTGCTAGGCAGCACAGAAGTGAGATATATCAATAAAAGAGAATATCGACAATGCTGCTGCCTTTCAAAGCGATCCTGATTATGTGTCAGAATGGTCAAACAATTAGCAACTCCCACATCTCAACCAACAAATGCTTTGTCTCACACCTTTGCAAAAAAAAAAAAAATCAGAACACCCAACACAAGCTGGGTGGATATGACCTTGTAGATGATCTTCACTCTATCAAGGACCTAGGAGTATTCATCTCAAATGATCTAAGTGCCAGAGCTCATTGTAACAGCATTGCCAAAAAGGCATTAAGAGTTATAAACTTAATCTTGCGAAGTTTCTTCTCTGGTAACATTGTATTGCAAACTAGGGCATACAAAACCTTTGCTGGACCAATTCTCAAATACAGCTCACCTGTCTGGAATCCGCACTGTATATTGGACATCATATGATCTTGGCAGACTTGAACATTGGGCGCTATCTAACAAAATGAAATTCAACAGTGAAAAAAGCAAGGCTCTACATTTAGGGAAGAAAAACAAAATGCACAGGTACAGCATATGTGGTACCTCGCTCAATGGCAGTAACTATGAGAGGGATCTTGGAGTCCTAGTGGACAACTAGGTTTAGATTTGAGCCAGCAGTGTGCAGCAGCTGCCAAAAAAGCCAGCACAGTTCTGGGCTGCATCAACAGAGGGATAGAATCAAGATCACGGGAAGTGTTAATACCACTTTGTAAGGCCTTGGTAAGGCCACACTTGGAATACTGCATCCAGTTTTGGTCACAATGATGTAAAAAAGATGTGGAGACTCTAGAAAGAGTGCAGAGAAGAGCAACAAAGATGATTAGGGGACTGGAGGCTAAAACATAGGAAGAACGGTTGCAGGAACTGGGTATGTCTAGTTTATTGAAAAGAAGAATTAGGGGAGACAAGATAGCAGTGTTCCAATATCTCAGGGGCTGCCCCAAAGAAGAGGGAGTCAAGCTATTCTCCAAAGCACCTGAGGGTAGAACAAGAAGCAATGGGTGGAAACTAATCAAGGAGAGAGGCAACTTAGAACTAAGGAGAAATTTCCTGACAGTGAGAACAATTAATAAGTGGAACAACTCGCCTCCAGAAGTTGTGAATGTTCCAACACTGGAAATCTTTAAGAAGATGTTGGATAGCCATTTGTCTAAGTGGTGCAGGGTTTCCTAACTGGGCAGGGGTTTGACTAGAAGACCTCCAAGGTCCCTTCCAACTCTGTTGTTCTGTTCTGTTCTGTTCTGTTCTATTCTATTCTATTCTATTCTATTCTATTCTATTCTATTCTATTCTATTCTATTCTATTCTATTCTATTCTATTCTATTCTATTCTATTCTATTCTATTATTTTCTATTCTATTCTATTCTATTTTTTTTTATTTGATTTATATGCCACCCTTCTCCGGAGACTCAGGACAGCTTACAATGCGTTAAGCAATAGTCTTCATACTTTTGTATATTTTTACAAAGTCAGCTTATTGCCCCCACAAACTGGGCCCTCAATTTACCTACCTTAGAAAGGATGGAAGGCTGAGTCAACCTTGAGCCTGGGGAGATTCGAATTTACAGTAATTGCAGGCAGCTGGATGTTAAGTGCTGCCTTTAGTAGGAGGCATTAGCCTCCTACGCCACACAGGTTCAGAATTACAAAGCTATGTAATTCTTTTAATAATTTTTAAATTTTGTATTGGTATGTTTTTATTCTTGGCTGTGCACCGCCCTGAGTCCAGCAGGAGAAGGGCGGTATACAAATTGAATAAAATAAATAAATAAGTAAGTAAGTAAGTAAGTGGTATATAAGTCTAAGTGCTACTGCTATCAATGATATAGGGCAGTGGTGTCAAACCTTTTACTTACCGAGTGCCGAACAAGAATGCGCTTCGCGCACTGCACGCGCTCGCATGCCATCTGCAGTAACGCACGGCTCCTCCCCATGTGCTGCGCGTGCAACCGGTATCATCTGCACATGTGCACAACTTTCACGCATGCGCACTAGTGTGCTGCCTGCGCAATCTCACGATATGCGCATGCGCACAGTTTTTGTGCGTGCAATGCATGCGTGCAAATGCTGCCTAGGCATATATGCACTGCGCACTAGACATCTTTTTTTAAAAAATTAAATATTTATTAAATATTTACATTAAGATTAACACAAAATAAAAATTGGGACACAATATAAATGGTGAAATGTAGAAACACGTAAACACAAGACTAAAATGAAATGACAAACATGACTAACTGGGAGTTAAGCTCACTCTCCAATTAATAATAACTAGTGTCATCCAAATAGAGTCAATTTCTACTAACTATCTACAAAACAATTAGCCTGTTTTTGTCGAAATTTTAAGAAATCATATAGCCTAATAAATATCTAATTAATCTAAATAGACAATCTTGTTACCCATTTCCTAGATTTAACCTTCTTTTGAGCCAGACAAAGCATTTGTCCCAACTTCTATTGTATATTGAACCTTTCTTGTCTTTTAAAATATACGTTAATCTATCCATCTCAGCACATCGGAGAATCTTGTTTATTATCAGATGATCGGGAGGCGTATCTACATCTTTCCACAGTTGGGCAAATGCCATTCCCGCTGCTGTTGAGACATGGACAAATATATACCAATCTTTGTTATCAATATAGTCTGGTCTTATTCCAAGCAAGTAGAGGTCTGGATGAAGGGGAAAGCTCACCTGTTATTTCCAGCAGCCACTGTTGTATTTTCCCCCAATAGCGTCTAGTTAAGTAGACATCTTATGTGCATGCGCAAACACGTGGACATGCGCAGGAGAGCTCCAAAAAACCAACTGGGTCCCCTGAATTGTGCGCATGCATGCCAGAGGCCTGAACACCAGCTGGGGCACACGCGCATGCACAATTTCAGGTGAGCTTGGCGACGGCTTGCGTGTCCGGAAAAATGGCTCTGCGTGCCACTTCCGGCACACATGCCATGGGTTTGCCAACACATATAGGGTTTCCTGTCTAAGCAGGGGTTGGACTAGAAGACCTCTAAGGTTCCTTCCCACGTGGTTGTTCTGTTAAAATAGTAGACTCAGTGGTGCAGTAATCCAGTGAACGAAAGCTATTTCTTTGCAGGGTGTAAAAATCCAGTTTATTGCCCAGCTTCAGAGAGGGAGAAGTCCATTACAAATTGTTTAAAATAAAATTCTAATGCAAAGAACACTTAACAGAACATCTGGACCACACATTCATGAGTTCAAGAGCCCAGAATGATGAGGTCCTCTGGGTCTAAGACCTATCATAATTAATGTTAATTTAAAGCCTTTATGGGGTGACCAATGTTTAATTAAACTTTACAGTGGCTGGGTTCAGATAGAGCCTGAGTTAATATACCATGTTCATATTACAGGCTGTTCTAACCCACAAATGTGCAATATTACTAAACGATGTTATGGCCCACTACGTACAATTGGCTAAGGCTATTTTATCTATTTATGTGTTTATTGGATTTTTATCCTGCCCTAACCCTAGAACTCACAGTGTCCTGGTGATTGGCCCAAAGTTCTCCAGCTGCCTTTCATGTCTAAGGCAGGACTAGAACTCACAGTCTCCTGGTGATTGGCCCAAAGCTACCCA
Organism: Coluber constrictor foxii; assembly: GCA_038048745.1. Classification (NCBI taxonomy): domain Eukaryota; kingdom Metazoa; phylum Chordata; class Lepidosauria; order Squamata; family Colubridae; genus Coluber; species Coluber constrictor. The sequence goes on from CM075960.1 coordinate 8,455,763, forward strand.
GTGAGCTTTCATGACTAAGGCAGGACTAGAACTCACAGTCTCCTGGTGATTGGCCCAAAGCTACCCAGTGAGCTTTCATGCCTAAGGCAGGACTAGAACTCACAGTCTCCTGTTGATTGGCCCAAAGTTCCCCAGCTGCCTTTCATGTCTAAGGCAGGACTAGAATTCACAGTCTCCTGGTGATTGGCCCAAAGCTGCCCAGTGAGCTTTCATGCCCAAGGCAGGATTAGATTGTAGGAACTGGATATATGTAGTTTAATGGAAAGAGGGACTAAGGATGCCATTTCTTCGAATATCTCAGGGGCTTCTGTTAGCTCGGCGCTGGAAAGAAACGCGACTCAGCTGTCCGTTCAGAACCTTTATTAGGATGAGTAAAACTGAACGCCGGCTGGGCTGCTGAGCCTCCTTATATCCTGCTCAGGCATGCCCACCGGCCAATGGCAAACATTTAAACTCCCCGCCGTTGGAATCTACCAATCCCCCGACGGATGTCCTTATAAGGACATAACACCCCTCCCCTCCTAGTCCTTAGTTCGTCAGTCTGTGTGCGCTACTACGTATTCGCGCAGGTAGGCGGGACGCCTGACAGTTCTATTGGACCTTCGCGGCCCCGTGGGTGGGTTTATGCAACTCCGGACGGGTCGAGCCCCGGGTGGCTCCTGTCCTTCCGTCCGGGGTTCTCCGGCCTCCGCCGTCGCGTGCGCGGGGTCTGCCCTGGCGTCTCCGGCAGGAGTCGAAGTCATCTCCTCGTGCCGCCCTCTGGTCGCGCCGCCGTAGGTCCGGTGGTCCTCGGGACCGCTCCAGTCGCCGCAGTCGGGAAACGGTCGTCTGCCTCGCGGTAAGCCTCCTGGAGTCTCGTCCGGTGTCCGGAATGCCCCCAGGTCAGGGGGTGTGGGAACGTTCCCGGTGTGTTGGCCCCCGGGTGGTGGTTGTTGTTGTCCTCCCCTGCTGGGTCGGCGGCACCCTTCCCGGTTGGGAATGGGCTGGTCGTCCGCCTCGAGTGGTGGGAGGTCCTCCTCTTCTGGGTGTGGTTGGTCTACCCTGTCAGGTCGGTGTTGGCCTGCCCTGTCGGGGTGGGGTAGGCCTACCTCGTCTGGGTGGTTTTCCTCGAGCTCCTCAATTCCCCTCCACCTTTTCCGGAGCTGGTCGATGTGTCGCCTGCAGATGCGGCCGTCGTCCAGCTCGACTTCGTAGGACTTTGGGCCGGTCACTCGCATGATTTGGCCCTTGAGCCATTTGGGGTCGCCCTGGAAGTTTAGCGCGAAGATCAAATCGCCGCGCACGAAGTTCCTCGGTGGCGGGGTTTTGTTTGGCCTGTCCTTGGGATTGTAGAGCGGGTGCAGACGATCTAGCGGCGAGCGCAGTTTCCGTCCCATCAGTAGCTCCGCCGGGCTCTTTCTTGTTGTCGTGTGAGGGGTGATGTTTTGGGTCAATAGGAACTGGTCGATTTGTTCTTGCCAGTCCCCATTTCCCATTCTGGTTAGTGTCTCTTTCGTGAGCCTCACCATTTTCTCGGCCTGTCCGTTTCCGGCCGGTCTGTACGGGGCGGTCAGCGCGTGCCTAATGCCGTGGCCTGCCAGGAACTCCTCCATCGCCTTCGCTGTCAGCTGTGGTCCGTTGTCGGAGACGAGGGTGTCCGGTAGGCCGTGCGTGGCGAATAGACGTCGCAGGGCGCGGATGGTGGCTTCCGTTGTGGTGGAGGGCATGGCTATGACTTCGAGCCATTTGGAGAATGCGTCCACCACGATCAGGAGGGATTTACCGTTCATCGGCCCGGCGAAGTCGATGTGGATTCTCGACCAGGGTCCGGATGGTGGTTCCCATTCTGACGGTTTCGCTTGCGGTGGTGCTGGTCTCGTTTCCTGGCACGGGTCACATCTGGCAATCCACGCCTCGATGTCTTTGTCTAAGGCGGGCCACCAGACGTAGCTCCGTGCTAGGGCCTTCATCCTCACGATCCCCGGGTGACCGCAGTGGAGGGTCTGTAAGGTCCGTTTCTGGAGCGAGGTGGGAATGACCACGCGGTCGCCCCAGAGGAGGCAGCCTTGCATCGTGGTGAGTTCGTGCTGTCTTCTCTGGAATGGGGTCATCTCCTCCCTCTGGGCGTCTTCTGGCCATCCCCGTAAGACCCAGGAAAGCACTTGTCTGAGGATTCTGTCCTTTGCGGTGTGCTGTGCGACCGTGGACGAGGACACCGGACTGGACTCGTCATTATCGATGTGGTGGAGTCCGAGTGTGGGTGCTGGATCTTCGATCCGTTCGTTCAGCGGGCACCTGCTGAGGCCGTCGGCATTTCCAATGACTTTACCCGGCCGGTGGGCTAGGTGATAATTGTAGCCCGACAGGAAGATGGCCCAGCGTGTCATCCTGGGCGACATGAAAGTTGGGGTGGGTTTGTCTCCCGCGAGGAGGCCAAGTAGCGGTTTGTGGTCTGTTATGATGGTAAACGCTCTGCCGTATACGTATTCATGGAAGCGCTTAACGCCCGCCACAATCGCTAGCGCTTCCTTGTCTATTTGGCCGTAGTTCCTTTCAGCTGGTGACATGGTTTTGGAGAAGAATGCGATTGGCGCTTCTTCTCCATTCGGGAGTTGGTGGCTTAGGACGGCCCCGACCCCGTAGGGTGAGGCGTCGCAGGTCAAGGTTAGCGGTAGCTCCCCGTTGTACTGGATGAGGAGGCTGTCGGAGGACAGGAGTCTTTTGGCGTTCCGGAAGGCTTCCTCCTCTGCGCTCCCCCACTTCCAAGGTGCCGCCTTCCCTAGGAGTCGGTGCAGTGGTTCAGCGACGGTGGCTTTCTGTTGTAGGAATACACTATAAAAATTAAGTAATCCCAGAAAAGCCTGAAGCTCCGTTTTGTTTTTTGGGGCTGGAGCCTCGTGTATTGCCCTTACTTTGTCTTTGGTGGGGTGGATGCCCTGGCCATCAATTAAATAGCCCAGGAACTCGACTTCCCTGACCCCGATCACGCACTTGTCCCGTCGGACCCGTAGTCCCTTCGCCTGGAACCGCTGCAGGGCAAGCCTGAGCCGTTCCATTAGTTGGGATTCCGAAGTCCCTGAGATTAGGACGTCATCGAAGTAGGGCACCACCCCTGGAATGCCTTGGAGAAGGCGTTCCATTATCAATTGAAAAATTCCCGGGGCGGCACTGACCCCGAATTGGAGTCTGTTGCATTTAAATGCGCCCCGGTGCGTGACAATTGTTTGTGCCTCCGCAGTTGTCTGGTCCACTGGCAGTTGCTGATAAGCCTGCGCCAGGTCCAGTTTGGCAAATATTGATCCTTTGCCCAGTGAGTGCAACAGGTGTTGCACTACTGGCACCGGATATGCGCTCTGCTGCAACGCACGGTTGATGGTGCACTTATAGTCAGCGCAGATGCGCACTGATCCATCTGGCTTCATGGGGGTCACAATTGGCGTCTCCCATGCCGCGTGATCGATCGGTTCAAGGATGCCCTGGGCGATTAGCTTGTCCAATTGTGCATCCACTTTAGGTCTAAGGGCAAATGGGACTCTGCGGGGCTTTAGTCGAATCGGATTGATTTTAGGATCTAAATTTAGGGATATGGGTTTCCCCAGGAATTTACCTAAGCTCCCGTCGAAGACGTCCTGGAAGTCTTCTAGGAGTTCGTCGAGCTGACTATTCCTAATCTGATTAATTCCTCCGATTGTGAGCCCTAGTGGCTTGAACCACTCCACTCCCAGTAGGGTCGGTCGGGCGTCCTTGACGACGACGATGGGGAGGTCTCCGCTGAACTCTTTGTATGTCACCCTGATGTTCGTGCGTCCCAGGATGCCGATGGGGTGACCGCCAAAATCCACCAGCTTCGCTTGGCTTGGCTTCAGTTGACCCTTCGAAATGTTGGGCTGGAGTCTTTTGAGGTTCTGCCAGGCGATAATGGAGAAGGGTGAGCCAGAGTCTATTTCCATGGGGCATGGTGCCCCTTCCACGTGGACGGTCACGTGGAATTTTTCGGATCCCTCAGCCGCGGTGTTGGCGATGGTCGTCTTATTGACTTGCCGGCCGTTTGTTTGCCGCTCGTCGTTTCGCCTCGGCTGTTGGGATCGTCTGGATGGCCTCTGATATTCGCGGTCCCCTGGTCGCTGCCTCTCAAATGTGGGTTCTGCCGCCCTGCAGGCCTCGGCAATGTGGCCTTTCCGTCCGCAGCGGCGGCAGGTTGCGTCTCGCCAGCGGCATCTGGCGCGAGGGTGATCTCCCTTGCAGCTGGCGCATCTGTCCTCTCGGGTGCCATCTTGGTGACTTTCCCGCCTTTGGGGCCTCGTGACCTTGTGGACGGCCATTTCCCCTTCAGACTCCGAGCACGTGGATGGGTCCTCGGATGAATGTGGCTGGTCTCTGTGGATCTTGTGGATCCCTTTTGAACGTCTCATCGCTGCTGCCGCTCTGTCGGACGTTTCCGCTGCGGTTGCTTCTTCTATGACGTCCTTTAGAGAGACCTTTTTCCGGCTTAGGAACTTTTTCTGGACTGAGCAGTCCCTCATGCCGAACACGATCCGGTCTCTCAGCTGGACGTCCACGTTTTCAAACTCACAGCTGGCCGCGATCTTTCGGAGCGCCGACACGAAGTCCTTGAACGTTTCCCCTTCGTTCTGACTCCTTTGGTGGAATTCAAAACGGTTGGCTAGGGGGGTGCTTGTGGGCGCGTAGTGCTCCTGGAGGACGTCCTGGAGCTCAGACCATGGCATCTGCTCGATGTCCCTAGGTGCCACGAGGTCCATCGCCATCTCTAGGACTTCGGATCCGCAGTGGGCCAGGAAGAGAGCCCTCTTCCTGTTGTCGTCTAGTTCTGTGAAGCCGCTGCCCGCCAGGAATTGTCTGAATCTCACCATGAAGGACTTCCATTTTTCCTGGCTTGGATTGAACGGAGCCAGGGAAATTTGTGGTCCAGACATGGTTCAGTGACTTAGCTCGGTGATTCAGCTCCTGAATGCGGTGGCGTGTGCTGCAGGTCGTCGGTTCTTCTTCGTCCTTCGTCGCCAGTGTTAGCTCGGCGCTGGAAAGAAACGCGACTCAGCTGTCCGTTCAGAACCTTTATTAGGATGAGTAAAACTGAACGCCGGCTGGGCTGCTGAGCCTCCTTATATCCTGCTCAGTCATGCCCACCGGCCAATGGCAAACATTTAAACTCCCCGCCGTTGGAATCTACCAATCCCCCGACGGATGTCCTTATAAGGACATAACAGCTTCCACGAAGAAGAGGATGTCAAGCTATTCTCCAAAGCACCTGAAGGCAGGACAAGAATCAATGGATGGAAACTCATCAAGGTGAGAAGCAACTTAGAACTAAGGAGAATTTCCTATCAGTGGGAACAATTGATCAGTGGAACAGCTTTCCTCCAGGTTGTAGGTGCTCCATCACTGGCGGTTTTTAAGAAGAGACTGGACAGTCACTTGTCTGAAATGGTGTAGCATTTCCTGCCTAAGCAGGGGTTGGACTAGAAGACCTCCAAGGTCCCTTTCCAACTGTGTATGATTTTTGTATTCCCTATTCTAAACTGGGTTTAGGCTGAAGGTATCCACAGGTGGACCTTGGCATGCAACCCGTTCATTTAGTGACTATTTGAAGCTACTGCCGAATTGATAAAAAGTGATTTATGACCTTTTCTCATGCTTACGACTCCATGGTGATCAATATTTGGGTGCTTGGCAATTGGCATTTGTGACAATTGCATTGTCCCAGGTCATGTGGTCTACGCTTGTAACCTTCCCAGATAGCTTCTGACAAGCGAAGTCAATGCGGGAAGCCAGATTTGCTTCACGACCACATGATCCGTTTAACAACTATGTCCCAAAATGAACTAAAATGAGCCAAAACTCACTTTTAAAAAAAAAATGGATTTATATGCCGTCTTTCTCCAGAGACTCAGGGCGGCTTACAATGCGTTAAGCAATAGCCTTCATACATTTCTTTATTTTATTCAAAGTTCAGCTTATTGCCCCCACAAACTGGGTCCTCAATTTACCTACCTTAGAAAGGATGGAAGGCTGAGTCAACCTTGAGCCTGGGGAGATTCGAACTTACAGTAATTGCAGACAGCTGGAGTTGATCACAATGCATTAGTCTGCTGAGCTATCTTAACAATTGTCTTGCTTGGCAATGGAATCATAATTCAAGGACTATCTGTACTGGCATTTTTCTAACTGGGAAAAATTACCTGGCAACATTTCTCCATTAATGAATGTTTTTGAAGTTGTTCGGAAAACCTCTGGCAACTCTGAAAAGGGAAGGTGGTTTTGGCAGAGATGGGGCCCATCTGCCTCTAATTGCATTTCCAAGAGTTTCCAGGAATATAATGGGACATTGATTAAACCCACCTGTTAAAACCAAATGGCAATGATCAGTCTCACAAATTCAGGCAGATTTTATGATGGATGAATACAAAAACCTCGTTGGAAGCTCCTTTGATTTACTGGAAACTTCTTCCAGGGGTGTTAGTGAGGTAGCCAAGCAGGGAAATCTTTCAAAATTGTCAGCTGTTCAGCAGCCATTTTCCTCTGCCAAACACATCGTTCCCAGTAAGGAAAAAAAAACTACTCAAATTGGAGACTTGCTACCCCCAAAAAGAGACTGCTACCGTAAATGCTTTGGCATTTTCATCCCTGCTATTTATTGGAGGTTTGATTGAGGTCTCGTGATTTATACATCCCTGCTCATGAACCACCCGGTAGGAGTTAGAAATTTCACATATTCCGGGAAGACCATTGCGTTAAAAGTGTTCAAAGAGAGGAAGGCTAAGACAGCAAAAGACACAAGAATATGGTGTCCAGTTGTGGTTGCTTGGTGGGTGTGGCAGGGGAAGGATACTGCAAAATCCCCATTCCCTCCCCACTCCAGGGGAAGGATACTACAAAATCCCCATTCCCTCCCCACTGCTTGGGGAGGGATATTGCAAAATCTCCATTCCCACCACACTCCAGGGGAAGGATACTGCAAAATCCCCATTCCCTCCCCACTCCTAGAGGAAGGATATTGCAAAATCCCCATTCCTCCCCACTCCTGGAGGAAGGATACTGCAAAATCCCCATTCCCTCCCCACTCCTGGAGGAAGGATATTGCAAAATCCCCATTCCCTCCCCACTCCCGGGGAAGGATACTGCAAAATCCCCATTCCCTCCCCACTCCTGGAGGAAGGATATTGCAAAATCCCCATTCCCTCCCCACTCCTGGAGGAAGGATACTGCAAAATCCCCATTCCCTCCCCACTCCAGGGGAAGGATACTGCAAAATCCCCATTCCCTCCCCACTCCAGGGGGAAGGATATTGCAAAATCTCCATTCCTCCCCACTCCAGGGGAAGGATACTGCAAAATCCCCATTCCCTCCCCACTCCTGGGGAAGGATACTGCAAAATCCCCATTCCCTCCCCACTCCTGGGTGAAGGATATTGCAAAATCCCCATTCCCTCCCCACTCCAGGGGAATGATACTGCAAAATCCCCATTCCCTCCCCACTCCAGGGGAAGGATATTGCAAAATCCCCATTCCCTCCCCACTCCTGGGTGAAGGATATTGCAAAATCTCCATTCCCATCCCACTCTGGGGCCAGCCAGAGGTGGCATCTGGCAGTTCTCCGAACTACTCAAAATTTCCGCTACCGGTTCTCTAGAACCTGTCACAACCTGCTGAATAGCACCCCTGGTTTCAAGTAATGTATCCATTGAAAGCAGAACAAGGCAGATAGAACAATTTATTGGCACAACTGGTGAAAACCGGCTCTGAAACTTCCCATGGATTTCACCTAATTAAAAAGTTTTCCCTTTCCCCCCCCCCGCCCGGGTCATCAGTCACATTGTCCAATAGAGGTGTTGGTTGGTTGCTTGGCTACTGTACTCCTCCTCTCCCAGCCACCTCTTGGAATGACCTTGGTTCCCACAGGGAAACTTTTTGTTTTGATGGCAAAACCCAGCTATTTCCCTCCCTCCCTGTCCCCCCTTCTGCCTTGTGGTAACCATGAAGCCACAAAGATGGCCTCAGAAGGTTTGAATCAGGGTTGACAGAGTGCAGAGAAGAGCAACAAAGGTTGACTCAGCCTTCCATCCTTCCAAGGTCGGTAAAATGCCTTTGGGGGCAATATGGTGACCCTGTAAACCACTTAAAGAGGGCTGTGAAGCAGTATATAAGTCTAAGTGCTATTCAGAGGTGGGAGTCATATACTGGAATAACCGGTTCTCCCAGCACCGGAAATGTGAGCGCGCATACATGTGGCATCACAAAATATGGCAATTCACATCCACACACCATCCACACATGCATGCGGTGTCAAAACACAGTGATACAGGACAGGTGGGCCCAGTAGTGGGATTCAAATAATTTAACAACCGGGTCCCTGCCTTAATGACCGGCTGAGTGGGCGTGGCCATGGTGGGTGTGACAGGCAGCACTCGGCCTCCTGCACCCCCCTGGGATCAAAAATGGGCCACTGTGGGGGGAACCACTGTCCCCCCCTTGCCCCGTTTTGTGCCTAGGCCTCCCTACACTTACTTGAGAGCCAAAATGGGGCGTGTGGGGATTTCTGTAAGGGGTGGGAAGGGAAGGGCCAGAGCCAGCCAGCAATTTAACTACCGTTTCACCCAAACCAGCCCGAACCAGCTAAATACCACCTCTGGTGCTATTGCTATTTGGAGACTATACCATATGCTGGACATATATATCCTCTAGGTATATCCTCTAGACCCAGGGTTGTTCTGTCCCCGTCTCACACACGCACCCCCACAAACGGCCCGGAGTTAATAAGACACACGACAGAGACTTTGAAGATAAAGCTGGCAGCAACCCAGTGGCTGGCTGCCAATTTAGACTTCACTTACACAAAACAAAGATAAGTCCAGAAGCCTTCCGATAAGGCAAAGTTCCAGCAATACAAGAATTAATCCGAATGCAATCCATTTAAGCAGGCACAGTTTCAGCAACACGGAGTCCATGGATGATTTCTAGTTTTGCTCGTCACAAACTGAGCCGGCCACCACACCCACATTTATACCCTGTGGAGTGTGGTCCAGTGACTCAGTTAATCTCTGGCATGCCTCCTCCTCTGCAGCGCACGCTTCTCCCTGCGCCGCTGTCGAGGATCCAGCCAGCATTTATCTCTTTCGTCGCTGTCCACCTGTGGCTGCGGGGACGTGCTTGGCTCTGGGCCTATCTCTTGGCCTTTGGAGGCATTGCCAGAGAGGAGAGTCCTGGAGAGGGAGGCCTTGCCAACTCCTCTCCCTCACTCTCAGAGTCTGCATCTGTCGATAGCCCAGGCTCAGGCAACGGAGCCACAACACCTCAGCCAGCTTTGCTGTCTGAGGAATTTTGGGAGTTGAAGTCCACAAGTCTTAAAGTTGCCAAGATTGGAGACCCCTGCTCTAGACTAGTAAAGAGAAGGATTAAGACATGATAGCTGACTTCCAGGACTTCAAGGGCTATCACAGAGAAGGAATTGGCCTATTCTCCAAAGCACCTGAAGAAGTAACAGACATGGGAAAGATTCTACGCAGGGATAGAAAAGAAATATGAATAAAAGCTGATAGATAAATGATTATAGACGATAGAAAGTTAAATGTGAGATAAGATAAAAAAGAAATAAAAACTCAGATGACACCAGACTAAATGGAAAAGGGGGAGGGGGGAGTGTAAGAAAGAAGATTATAAATATAAGTGACCAATTATGAAATGATAGATTGGGTAAAATGGATAAGGAATTGAAAAGAAAGTATCTATTATTAGAAAATTGGAGTTGCTCAGATACCAAACAAGGGAAATATTGCACAACAAAGGAGAAAGAAAGAAAAGAGGAGAATAGAGGAAGAGGGAGGAATGGAAGAAAGGGGAAGGAGAGGAAGAAAGGATAGCAGAACTAGAACTCCCAGGCTCCTGATCATCAGCCCTAAGTTACCTAGCTGGCTTTCATGCTTAAAGCAGAACTAGAACTCCCAGGCTCCTGATCATCAGCCTAAGTTACCTAGCTGGCTTTCATGCTGAAAAATTGACACAGACTCGCTTAAGCAAAGCAACAGTCCTAGCCAAAATAAGGCTAGGGACTGTTAGAAGGGACCTTGGAGGTCTGCTAGTCTAACCCCACTGCTCTAACAGGAGACTTTATATCGTTTCAGATGAGTGTCTTCTTGAAAACCTCCAATGATGGAGCACCCACAACTCCTGGAGACAAGTTGTTCTATTGATTAACTGTTTTCACTGCCAGGAAATTTCTCCTTAATTCTAGGTTGCTTCTCTCTCCTTGATTAGTTTCCACCCATTGCTTCCTGTCCTGCCCTCAGGTAATTTTGGAGAATAGGTTGACCTCCTCTTCTTTGTGGCAGCCCCTGAGATATTGGAACACTGCTATCATCCGAAACGCATGCAGAATGCCTAATTTTTTTCAGTACACTCACTTAGCAGGAGACGGAGATAATTCCACGGACAGAATGATGAACCACTTATCATGGGTATTGACTCAGCATAATCATCCCTCATTAAAACAGCTGGAGACCTCTCAGTACAAGGACAATGCTTGACACTCTCATTTTCTGTCTTAACACCCAGAGAAGAGAACATTGAGCAATTAGGACGTGTGATCCTTGGTCTTCAGCGAGAAGGGGTGTTTTTTTTTTGGGTCCTTCTACGAACGAAGGCGTATACATGTACATGTCCCCTGGATAATATTTCAGGATCGAATCTGGGTCAGTCACCAGGATCAGAGGTTTTGCCTTCCGAGCTTTCGGGTTCATGCTGGAATCCATCTTCAGGGAGCGTCTGTCTAGCAGAGTGTCTGTTGCAGTGTGTTGTTAGAAGAAATAACTTCATGGGTTCAGTTCCAAGTGGGGGGAAAGACACTGGATTCATGGAAGTTGCTTGGAAAGAAGGTTTACTGATGGACAGGATCAATCTGCCTTGGAGATCCTGAGCAGAAAAGGGCAGAGATGCTGAGAGTGCCTGGGTTTTATGCCCTCTGTTGGGCTTTGAATTTGAGATTGGCAGACTCCCATGGGGCCATCCAGGGGTAACTCTGTAGGTTATCTGTGTCCCAGGCTTGGTTGATTGGTTGGTCCCAAGTCACCAGCCCAAACAGGACTAGAACTTTGTTGGCGCAGCAGATTAAAGAGATGTTAAGTGACACCAGCTGCCTGCAATTACTGCAAGTTCGAATCTCACCAGGACAAGGTTGACTCAGCCTTCCATCCTTTCGAAGTGGGTAAAATGAGGACCCGGATTGTGGGGGCAATAAGATGACTTTGTATAAAAAAGAACACCACTTTTGGGGGGGGGAGCCCTACTAAGCAGGTATATACAAAAGTATGAAGGCTATTGCTTAACGCATTGTAAGCTGCCCTGAGTCTCCGGAGAAGGGCAGCATATAAATTGAACCAATAAATAAATAATAAATAAACTCACAGATGCCTGGTTTCTAGGCCAGCAGTTTAACCATGTTGTGGCTCCGTTGCCTGAGCCTGTGTCATCGGCAGATGCAGACTCTGAGAGTGAGGGAGAGGAGTTGGCAAGGCCTCCCTCTCCAGGACCCTCCTCTCTGACAATGCCTCCGGAGGACACCGAAGGGCAAGATATAGCCCAGAGCCAAGCACGTCCACGCAGCCACAGGTGGACAGTGATGAGGGTAATGAGTCTTGGCTGGATCCTCGGCAGCTTCTCAGGGATAAGTATGCGCAACAGAAGAAAAGGCGTGCCAGAGATTAGGCTGAGTCACTGGACCACACCCCACAGGGTATAAAAGGGGGTGAGATAGCCATTCAGACTCTGTGACGGACTAAACTAACTACTATCGAGTCACATTGCATCTTTGGAAACAACATTATCGGCCTTGGATTTCTTTTACGAACTGGACAATTCTTGACTGTGGGTATTTTGTTTATTAATAAAAGTTCTTGGCAAGCAGCTACTGGGTGGCTGCCAAGCGTCTTATCGGAAGAATTGGTTGTCTGCCAGTTTATTTAACCCCCGGCTGTCTGTGTGTGTGTGTGTGTGTGTGTGTGTGTGTGTGTGTGTGTGTGTGTGTTGGGAACAGAACAAGCCATTATTGCAGAAGGCAAAGCTGATGATGGCTGAAAGGTGCATTAACATATTATTTGAGTTTTGCTCACACAGAATATTAGCAACCATCTGAGTTTTTCTTCTTTGTTTTCTATATATTGTAAAAGCCCCGGGAGATCTTTAAGAAGAGATTGGGCAGCCATTTGTCTGAAACGGTAAAGGCTCTCCTGTTTGAGCAGCGGGGTTGGACTAGAAGACCTCCAAGGTCCCTTCCAAAACTCTGTTATTCTTCCTCTAGAGCTAAACAGCACCCAATTCGTGGAAAAAAAATGTTACCCCCCATATTAGGGAGCCAGATGACAAGATTTAGTTATTGTTGTTCTTATTCATTAGAACAACATCTGTAGAGGAAACGTCATCTTAAACTATTTCATTTACATTTTGTTTGTTTTGCGAGTTGTAGCTTTCTCGGTGTGTTAACTTCGCAGAACATTTTCTTTTTCCTTCCTGTCTTCTCGCCTTCTCAGCGAAAAGGTTCATAAATTTTAGATGTTACCAATGCATCCATATGGAGCTTTCAAAGAGGCAAAGCATGATGTCTCCCTTGGCTCTCCATAGATAACACTGCAGTTGAAATGGTTTTTATTACTTCTTCTCCATGGAAACCATTGCTATCCTTTCTTTATATGGCAAAAGTAAAAAAAAAAAAAAAGGTATATTTTGACTCCACGGTTGCCCTGGAGCGAGAATCAATTTGGAGATCGCTGAGGAGAAATGAGGCTGGATCTGATGGATAGCCACACTTGGAATATTGCATCCAGTTTTGGTCACCACGATATAAAAAAAGGTCCTGAGACTCTAAAAAGAGTGCAGAGAAGAGCAATAAAGATGATTAGGTAACTGCGGCCTAAAGCAAATGAAGAACGGTTGCAGGAACTGGGCATTTCTAATTTAATGAGAAGAAGAACTAAGGGTGATATGATAGCAGTGTTCAAATATCTGAGGGGCTGCCACAAAGAAGGGAGTCAAACCAGGCGTGGATTTCAGCAGGTTCTGACCAGTTCTGGAGAACTGGTAGCGGAAAATTTGAATAGTTTGGAGAACCGGTAGTAAAAATTCTGATAGGCCCGGCCCCCATCTATTCTCTGCCTCCTGAGTCCCAGCTGATCGGGAGGAAATGGGGATTTTGCAGTAACCTTCCCCTGGATTGGGGAGGGAATGGAGATTTTACAGTATCCTTCCCCTGTCACGCCCACCAAACCACGCCCACCAAGCCACGCCCACAGAACCGCTAGTAACAAAATTTGAAACTCACCACTGGTGAGTGTGGGTCAAACTATTATCCAAACTTGAAGAGCAGTTTTTGCTAGTCTTCAGGTTTCCAGGGCTCCAGCACATGCGAAGACCAGTTGGCCGGCATGTATGTGTGTGCCAGAAACCAGGAGAACAGCTGGCTATGGCACACGTGCCCACAGAGAGTGGTTGGTGTGCCACCTCTGGCTTGCCTGCCACAGGTTCGCCATCACGGACTTAGAACTAAGGAGACATTTCCTGACAGAACAATTAATCAGTGGAACAGCTTGTCTTCAGAAGTTGTGGGCAGAGGTGCTATTCAGCAGGTTCTGACCAGTTCTGGAGAACCCGTAGCGGAAATTTTGAGTAGTTCGGAGAACCGGTAAATACCACCTCTGACTGGCTCCGCCCCCAACTATTCTCTGCCTCCCGAGTTCCAGCTGATCGGGAGGAAATGAGGATTTTGCAGTAACCTTCCCCTGGAGTAGGGTGGGAATGGAGATTTTACAGTATCCTTCCCAGTGGTGGGTTGCCCCCGGTTTGGACCGGTTCTATAGAACCGGTAGTAAAACTGGTGGGAAACTCCGCCCACTGACTCTGACATCATCAGAAGTGATCTGCCCATGTGCAGAAGCAAGGTGCGTGCGCGAATGAAGCGGGCACGTGCGTGATCCCATTGCGAACCGGTAGTAAAGGTAAGTAGAACCCACCCCTGATCCTTCCCCGGCCACGCCCACCAAGCCATGCCACGCCCGCTAGCCACGCCCATCGAACCGGTAGTAAAAAAAATTGAATCCCACCACTGATTGTGGGTGCTCCATCACTGGAGGTTTTAAGAAGAGACTGGACAACCATTTGTTAAATAAAATAAAATAAGATATAAGATAAGATGAGAGAGAGAGAGAGAGAGAGAGAGAGAGAACTTTATTGTCATTTTTTGTTAGATCCCCTTCCAATTCTGTTATTTTGTTCTCTGTGGTATTCAACTGGAATGTTTGTGTAATCCGTTTTTGCTACCTTCCGACAAGCAAAGTCAATGGGGAAACCAGCTTCACTTAACAATTGTGGCAAGACAGGTGGTAAAATGGGGCAAAACTCACTTTAACAAATGTCTCACTTACAAACAGAAACCTTGGGCTCAAGTTGAGGACTATCTGTACAATGAAGCTAGCTTCTGCTTTGGTCACCTCTCTTTAAGGATTCTGTCACGCTCTACAAGGGAATGCGCACATCGTTGTTGCAGGAACAGTATGAAATGCTTGAGGTTTTTTTTCCATCTTTCAAGATATATATATATATAAGTATTAATGATGCATGCTTTTGATAGCTAAACATTTAATCAATTTCATGCTGGTATAAACCTTGATATCGCCCGTCACATCCAAAAGCAGCCACTGTGTTCGTGAGAAAATTCTATTTTTCTCCTGAGGCGTCAGAATGCTTGAATGAAACTTTTACAATTAATCACTGGTCTTTGTGCTGGGGAAGTTCAATCATTTTTGCCACACAATTATTGCTTTCTTTTCTTCTCTTTTCTGGAAAGAATATAAGTCCTATTTAAATATTGTGCTAGCCTGCCCACATAGCTTGCTGGATTTCCGATTCTGCGATCTACTTAAAAGAAACGCTTTCCCTCATTGCGATCGTTATGATTAATACGTAGAAGCTAAGAGCGCAGCTGGCAAAAATGGGATTTTACTGGAAAGGAAACATTAGCCTCTGAGATAATGAAGCTTTCGTGGATATAAATGAGAGTGTCTCGAAATTTTTGTATTTCATTATCCTGCCTTTATTATTTTTATAAATAACCCAAGGCAGCGAATGTACCTAATACTCCTTCCTCTTCCTATTTTCTCCACAACAACAACCCTGTGAGGTAGGTTGAACTGAGAGAGGAAGCCCAAAGTCACTCAGCTGATTTTCATGCCTAAGGCAGGACTAGAACTCACGGTCCTCTGGTGATTGGTTTAAACTCATCCAATTGGCTTTCATGTTTAAAGCAGGACTAGAATTCACAGTCTCCTGCTGATTGGCCCAAAGTCTCCCAGATGGTTTTCATGCCTAAGGCAGGAGTAGAACTCACAGTCTCCTGGTGATTGGTCTAAACTCATCCAATTGGCTTTCATGTCTAAAGTGGGACTAGAATTCACAGTCTCCTGGTTTTGTAGCCGGCTCCTTAACCTCTAGAACAAATTTGCCCTATGCACACCAAACCTTCTAAATAAAGAGGTTTTGAAAGTGACATGAAAGAGGTTATGTAAGTGACATGTTTCCCATATCTTGGTGTAATGCAGCAGTCTCAACTTTTCTGGCACCAGAGTCTTTCCAGGGACCAGAGAGCAAGGGATGATTTTGCATGCAACTACATCCTGTGCCATGTGCAGATGAAGCTTTTCTCATTCGGTTATCATTTACGTGGCCCGATTCTTATCAGGCCACGGACCGGTATCCTATAGGAGAAGGGGAGGAATTGTAGACCAGATACAATCATTATCCATTATCCATTATCATTTTCCATCTCACAGAGCCTCTGAGACACCTAAATCAGGGGTGAAATCCAGCAGGTTCTGACAGGTTCTAACGAACTGGCAGTGGAAATTTTGAGTAGTTCAGAGAACCAGCAAATACCACCTCTGGTTGGCCCCAAAGTGGGGTGGGAATGGAGATTTTGTAATATCCTTCCCCTGCCACGCCCACCAAGCCACACCACGCCCACCAAGCCACACCCACAAAACCAGTAGTAAGAAAACTTGGATTTCACCACTGACCCAAATTATACTTATGACCTTTAGCAGCAACTTGGCACTTTCTGGTAATATAATATTTTGTCTTCACCCTCTGTTTCCACCATCCTACTAGTTCTGCATTTTTAGAAAGTCCGTGAACCCCAGCAAATGCTTTCCATAATTTTTCTGCATCATTGTCATATCACTGTAGTTACCTCAGACTCCCAAGGTTTTTTTTGGGGGGGGGGGACACAGGGTAGAAATTCAATGCACCGCAGAATTAGATTTTTAAAAAATCTAATTGTGCTTATATTGTAACAATATAAGCACAAACTGGTATGAATCCATATATCAAAATTCTGGGCTAAATTTTGAGCAGAACTGCAGAGGAAGGAAGGAAGGAAGGAAGGAAGGAAGGAAGGAAGGAAGGAAGGAAGGAAGGAAGGAAGGAAGGAAGGAAGGAGAGGGAGGGAGGGAGGGAGGGAGAAAGGAGAAATGGACTGAAGGAGGGAAGGAGAGATAGAGAAGAGAGGGGAAGGAAGGAAGGAAGGGAGGGAGGGAGGGAGGGAGGGAGGGAGGGAGGAAGGAAGGAGAAATGGACTGAAGGAGGGAAGGAGAGATAGAGAAGAGAGGGACAGGAAGGAAGGAAGGAAGGAAGGAAGGAAGGAAGGAAGGAAGGAAGGAAGGAAGGAAGGAGGGAGGGAGGGAGGGAGGAAGAGAGAGAGAAGGAGAGATATAGGGGAAGGAAGGTGAGATGAAAGGAATGAGGGAGGAAAAGAGAGAAGAGAGGAACACAGGAAGAAAAGAAGGGAGAAAGGAAGGAAGGAAGGGAGAATTGAAAGAACGGAGGGAGGAAAAAAGGAAGGGAGGGAAGAAGAAATGAAGGGAGGGAGGGAGGGAGAAAGATTAGGGAGGGACATAGAGGAAGAAAGGGAGGAAGGGAGAAATGAAAGGAGGGAGGGAGGAAGGAAAGGGGGAATGAAAGGGAAGGAGGAAGGAAGGAAGGAGAAATGAATGGAAGGAGGGAGGGAGAGAGAGAGAAGGAAGGGACATAGAGGAAGAAAAGAAGGAAGAAAGGAAGGAAGGGAGAAATGAAAGGGAGGGAGGAAGGAAGGAAGTAAAGAATGCAGAGAAGAGCGACAAAAATAATTGGGGGCCTGAAGCCTAAAACATATGAAGAACAGTTGCAGGAATTGGGTATGTCTAGTCTAGTGAAAAGAAGAATTATGGGGTGACTCAACTGTTCCTCGGTTGCCACACAGAGGGGGAAGAAGGTTGGAATGCTTTACTACACCCAACAAAGAGCTTTCTCATGAGAACTCAGGTCATCTCCACTGGCAGCAGATAAGACTGGGGAAGGAGTGCCTGATATTGGAAGTAATATCCATCTGGTTCAGTTCCAAGCGGGGAGAAAGACACTGGAAACATGGAGGCTGATTGGAAAGATGGTTTAATGAAGCAAAACCATCAAGCACATGGTCCTGGTGCAGCTGACCACAGGGGTCTGAGAGTGAGGGGTTTCGATACTCTCTCTGGGCTTTGAACTTGAGCTTCCTGTTCCTGTGGCAAGAGCATGTATTCTCTTGGTTGCTGTAGAGGTCATAGCTAACTTTTTAGACTGTCTGAGTTAAGTTTGGTTGAAGCCCAGACTCTGTGAGGTGATGTAACGAGGAGGCTTCTGTCCTGAAAGGGTGCTGGGCCATTCCTATTGTATCTTAATGGCTTTCCTGATTTGGACCAGCCCTCGAGTGAGGGATGATCCTACCATTCTACCTAATTCTGCCTTTGTCCAAAATATCCTGTCTTGAACGGATTACCAAATCTGCATTTCTAAAAGCTGGTCTCCGTTTGTATCTGCTTGGGGCCAGGGAACTGTGGTTCTGAGTTTCTGTCTTTAGAAACATGTTTCTCCTTTGGGGAAAATAGAATATTCTGCCTTTTTTTAAAAAAAAATAATTCCTAAAGTATTTCATTTTTCTAGGAGACGGGTGGGTGCTAACTTTCTACAACTGGAAAGCCCGCTGATTAACTTAATTGGCCACTTGGGGATGGGGTTATTTCCTAGTTTAATTATCTGAAACTCCGCGGGAAAGATTTAGAGTTGGCTTTCCACTGAAGCTGTGCCTATATGATATACTCATTAAAGAAGACCTTTGAGAAGGAGCCAAGTCCAAGTTCTTCTGATCGGCTTGAGTTCATTAGTTGGAGCCTTGACAGTGACTTTATAGCAGTGCTCCACATTTGAGGGACTGCCACAAAGAAGAGGGTGTCCATTTGCTCCTTGTCGTGCCTTCATAGAATAAAATATATATATAATAGGAGCCTGGTGGAGCAGTGGACTAAAGCGCTGTTAAATAGCACTTAGCTGCCAGCTGCCTGCAATTACTACAAGTTCAAATCTCACTAGGCTCAAGGTTGACTCAGCCTTCCATCCTTCCGAGGTAGGTAAAATGAGGACCCGGATTGTGGGAGCAATAAGCTGACTTTGTATAAAAAAGAACACCGCTGGGGGGGGGGGCGAAAGCCCTACTAAGCAGGTATATACAAAAGTATGAAGGCTATTGCTTAACGCATTGTAAGCCACCCTGAGTCTCCGGAGAAGGACGGCATATAAATCGAACCAATAAAATAAATAAATAAATAAGAAAGAAAGAAAGAAAGAAAGAAAGAAAGAAAGAAAGAAAGAAAGAAAGAAAGAAAGAAGAAGAAGAAAGAAAGAAAGAAAGAAAGAAAGAAAGAAAGAAAGAAAGAAAGAAAGAAAGAAAGAAAGAAAGAAAGAAAGAAAGAAAGAAAGAAAGTTGGAAGAAATTTCCAACTGGAAACATGGAGGCTGCTTGGAAGGGGTGGTTTAATGGTGAAGCAGAACCACCAAAGAACGTGTGATTCTGGGTAGATGACCACAGGGAAGAGGGAGGGAGGGAGGGAGGGAGGGAGGGAGGGAGGGAGAGAGAGAAAGAGAGAGAGAGAGAGAGAGAGAGAGAGAGATTTATATCTTCTCTTGGGCTTTGAATTGGAGCTTCCTGTTCCTGTGGCAAGGGCAGGTGGCCTATTGGCTGCTGTAGGGATCAAATGCAAATCCTAATCTGAGGTAAGTCTGAGGTTGAACTGTTGGCTGATGTAACGTCCCCCAGGTGATTTCGCAATGCAGTGAGCCCTGCTGTTAGATGGGCTAATCCTATCATGTCCTGAGAGCCATGCCCTAATCCCATCACCCTGGAGCTGAAGGGGGGGGGGAGGGAGCAGGCAGCTGCTTTGTCCTTAAAAACATGCTTCTCCTTTTCTCACCCAGGGAAATATAATATTCTGCCTTTTTAATATTTCCTAGAATATTTCATTCTTCTAGGAGATGGGTGGGTGTGCTTAACTTTCTACGATAAAAAAAATACTATTTCCCAAAGCACCAGAAGGCAGGACAAGAAACAATGGGTGCGAACACTGAAGCAGTGGGAACAGCTTACCTCCAGAAGTTGGAGGTAAGGGCGAACCTTTTCAGCACTGAATGCCAAAAGCGCATGTATGCACGCACACTCATAATGCATTGCACGCATGATACTCCCCCATGTGCCCCCCATAATGCAATGTGTGCATACCCCCGGGCATGCACCCATGACTCCCATACATGACTTACCCCCAGCTGCTCATATGTGGCAGAGACCCAAAAACCAGGTGGCCGGTGGGAGGTATGCACACATGTATGGCTCTTGTTGTCCATCAGTGGCCTGTGCAGATTGTAGCTGATTCTGACAACGAGGAGGCTGGTGTGATGCGGCCTGTGCAGCTGGCACTTGAGTCGGACAGTGAGGAGGCTGGAGAAGATGTGGTGCGAGAGGCGGGGATTCAGCCAGGGCCTTCAGAACCTCCAGAAGCTCCTATAACTGAAGAGGATGAAGAGGAGGAGCCTCTTCTCAATGCATGGGCTCGCAGAGCTGCCAAAAGGCAGGAGTGGCTCCTCAGGAGGAGGTCTCCTCGAGAGTAAGGCTTGGGGCTAATTGGCCACTCACTTAACCTATTTAAGGAGGAACGCCACTTGCAACAAGCTGTAGAGAACAACTTCAGTTCACTCTCCTTCACGTCTGCAAAATTGCTTCTGGGCTTTCTGCCAACTCTAGTAAGACTGTGATTACCTTATCTTAGAATTCTGGTAGGCTGTTAAAACAGTTCATTAACAGCCTTTGAATGATAAAGACTAAGTTATTTGAGTAAAATAAGCTTGGTATAGAGTTTGCGTGTGCTGCGTTCTTTGGGGTCCGTAGCTGGGGCAGAACAATGGCAGAGCTGAGCTTGTGTGCCGATGGAGAGGGCTCTGCGGGCCACTGTAGCATGCATGCCATAGGTTCGCCATCATGGTATAGGGGTCCTCTTGAGCAGGGGGTTGGACTAGGAGACCTCCAAGGTCCCATTCAACTCTGTTATTCTGTATGTATGTAGGAAAAGAAAAAAGAAAAAAACTTTGGGAGATTTGCCAGGCAATTTCAACATACTATTCGTATTCTGTTTCCTTTTAGAAACAAGTCTCCAATCCAATAGTTCCCAAATTCTTCACATTCTCTTTCCCTGCTGAACTCCTAGCGGCTGAATATCCCCAGTCCTTCGCTGAAGCAGTTGTGAATAATTTAAGTACATTTGTCCAGTCATATTGGAGAATATGCCAGGGACACGGTGGTTGTCGATCGAAAGGTCGGCAGTTCAGCGGTTCGAATCCCTAGTGCACGCTCCCGTTCCTTGTCCCAGCTTCTGACAACCTAGCAGTTCGAAAGCAGGTAAAAAAATGCAAGTAGAAAAATAGGGACCACCTTTGGTGGGAAGGTCACAGCGTTCCGGGTGCCTTTGGCGTTGAGTCATGCCGGCCACATGACCGCGGAGACATCTTCGGAGAGCGCTGGCTCTTCGGCTTTGAAACGGAGATGAGCATCGCCCCCTAGAGTCGGGAACGACTAGCATATATGTGTGAGGGGAACCTTTATTAGAGAATACTTCTTGACTCTTTCTTGAGATTTTTCTAAAAGAGGCATTATTTGTACGGTGGCGAATGAATAGCAGCTCATCACCATGATCGTTTGGCCAAATCTGAACTGGAAGTGTTCGCGTGGGTATTGTTTTGAATTTTTTTTAAATTTAAGTGTCCATTAACCTTATGCCTTTTCTTTTTTTCTGTAGCAAAGACCAGAAGGCATTTTTTCTTCTTCTTGCCCGAAGGTATTTAAAAGCAAGTTTCATAGCATACAACTCCGAAATTCAACTCAAAGGGGAGGACTTTGAACTAGAATTGCAAATTTAACCTTAATTGGGATGGTTCTGTGAATCCAATTGCAAAATCCAACGGGGTGAGCTCTTCAAATGCCATTGCGAATTTGCACTGCATTTCCTTTTTAAGCTCTACTGTCGATTTGTGCTGGATAATGGCTGATCACTATGCCTCAAGTGCTTTCTTTCATTATTTTAAGGCAATGAAAACCTAGAGAGGAAATTGTGATTTTGGCATTTTGGATTTGCCTATTGTTAGACAAGAATTATGTCAGGGGTGGAAACAGTGCTAAAAAATCTGAAAGCCACTTAAAGCAATTTTTTATAAAATGATGAATCGTTGATACATTGGCTAAATTGTAAAACATCTCCATGTTGTCTTACAACCATTCATTTAGTGACCTTTTGAAGTTACAATGCACTGAAAAAAGTGAATTATAGCACTTAGAAGTAGCACTTAGACTTATATACCGCTTCACAGTGCTTCTACAGCCTTCTCTAAGTGGTTTAGAGAATCAGCATGTTGCCCCCACTACAATCTGGGTCCGCATTTTACTGATTTTGGAAAGATGGAAGGCTGAGTCAACCTTGCGCTGGTGAGACTATATAGTATAGTGTAGTGTAGCATAGCTTAGCACAGCACAGCACAGCACAGCACAGCATAGTATAGCATAGCATAGCATAGTGTGAGGTGGCTCCGGGGAACTTCTATCATATGTGGTGGGAATGCCCAAAGGCAAAGAAATATTGGAATCTGATAAAGAGTTGGTTGGAAGAAATTTTGTTAATAAACATAGAAGTCAAACTGGAATTTTTCTTTTTGGGAATGGCAGAAGGCAAATACAAGAAAGTTATAAATTATCTACTACTGCATATACTTATAGCGGCACTGATAGCCTTTATGCAGAAGTGGAAAGAGAAAGATACCCCAACTGAAGAGGAAATACTACTAAAAATATTCAACTGCGCAGAAATGGATAGACTCACCTTGGAACTCAAGGATAAAAGCAAAACATTGTACTATAAAATCTGGGCAAAATTCTATGAATGCTTAGATAAAAGGAGGATAGCCGAGACAAATGTGTAGTGTTAAACTAGAAATATATACATTATTATAGATAAATATGTATGTGAACTGCCAGGTGCTACTGCCAGCAGAGACAAGAGGCGTATTCTTAAGATAGTCAAGAATGCCAGTAAGGACTGTGATGTTGATGCTATTATACATCTTGGCACAAATGATCTGTCCCAAAAGGATGTACTTTCTGTGCAGAATGATTTCCAGAGCTTGGGGTATGAACTTAGTAGTATAGTGTCAGCATTTCACGCTGCACTTACTCTAATGCTGACATAAGAAGGAGAAGCGGAGGCATCTGGAAAGGGGCGTTTGACTTTTCACCTACTTATTTTCCCTGGAGAGAATATCACCTAGGAGATGGGTTGGGAGGGGGGAAATTCCTTTGAGTGGGAGCAGTAGATTAGGGACAGAGTGACTGGGAAGATGGCCAATGAGTGCAGAGGAGTGGGGAGAGGAAAAGGAGGGCTTTGGCTGAGGAAGGAAGCCAGAGTTGGCTGCAATGAGTCGGAGTTAGAATGTTCGTGCTTAATAAATAAGAGGTTTTTTTTTCATCAGACTTTGTTTGAAATGCAATTTATTCGAGACAACTTCGAAACCTGACATATAGGTTGTAAGCTTATCTTTTCAGAGGTTTTACTGGTATATAAGGAACAAAAAGGGAAAGGCCAGTGTGTAGCAGAGTTTAATGTGGGGCTAAAGGAGTGGTGTAGAAGGGAAGGCTTTGGTTTCATTAGTCATGATGTCTGCAGCTGGTCCAATGAAAAACTGTACAAAAGAGATGGATTGCATCCATCAAAGAAAGAGACTGAGTTACTTAGCAATAAGTTCACAGATTTTCTGGATAAACATTTGAACTGAACAGCGGGGACAGAGAATTAATTGATACAGAACATTTCTGTCCCCAGCGATCCAAAATTAATAGGGCTATCAGTGCGTGTAACATAGATGTCGGTGCGAGTAAGATTATCACCCCTGCTGTCAACCAAAATCAAGCATTTAATAGTGAGTGCCATACCATGTGCATTAATCAAACAGGTGGCAAGAAAGTAGGGGCAGTCAGGCACAACACGACATGTTATGTAGACAGTAAACACAAGGTCAATTAAAATGGACTCAAATGTCTATGCGCCAATGCACAGAGTATGAGGAATAAACAGAGTGAATTAGAAATTCAAGTAAATGAGGGCAGATATGATATTGTTGCCATTATGGAAACTTGGTGGGATGAAACCCACAAATACGGCTAGAGGGATATAAATTATTTAAAAGAAATAGACCAAATAAAAGAGCAGGTGGAGTTGCACTATATATATAAGAAATAACTACATCTCTACAGAAACAGAGCACAACAATGATGAAGATTATCTTGAATGCATTTGGGTCAATATTAAAGGGGGGAGGGGGGGAATGACATTGCCATAGGTTTATACTATAGGCCACTCAACCAAACAGAGGAAGTAGATGAACTTTCTGCTAGTGAGCTAACTAAGGTATATAGGAAGCACATCACAATAGTAATGGGGGATTTTAACTACCCTGACATCAACCGGGAGACAAACTCTGCATCAAGTGGAAGATCCAACAGGTTCCTAACAAATTTAGCAGACAACTTTGTTTCCCAAAAAGTAGAGAAGGGAACAAGGGGATCAGCCATATTGGACTTAATTCTCACTAACGGAGATGAAATGATAGAAGGTGTTGAAGCCACAGGAACCTTGGGGGCAAGTGATCACGCAATATTGGAATTCAACATTATGCAAACACAAGTAGTAGAACAAAAGTCAAACAGAGTCTTGGATTTTCAGAGAGCTAATTTCAATAAACTTAGAGAGAGCTTGAGAAGGATTCCATGGATGACACTCCTCAAGGGCAAAACAACTCAAGAAGCTTGGGAAATTTTGAAAAGTGAGATTATAAAAGCCCAGTCTAGCACAATACCAATGAAGAAGAAAAATAATAGATCTCAAAAGAAACCAGCATGGCTGCATAAAGAACCCTCTAGCAAATTGAAAAACAGAAAGGACAAGTAAAAAAGAGTGGAAAGAGGGGCAAATAACTAAGGCAGAATATCAGCAAATACCCAAGCCTGTAAAGATGAAGTGAGGAAAGCTCATAATGAACAAAGGAGTGTGACTAAAATAAAAAATAACCAAAAAAAAAGCTTCTTCCAACATATTAAAAACAAGAAAAAAGTCAAGGAAACATTGCTGGGAGAAAGTGGCAAGAAGGAGAAAAGCAACAGAGAGAAAGCAGAACTACTTAACTCATTTTTTGCACCTGTCCTTACACAAAAAGAAAAAACAGTCCAACCTATCAAAAACAGCACCACAAAAAACAGATTAGGAACACAAGTTAAAATAGGGAAGAAAATGGTAAGTGAACACCTGTCTACCCTAGACAAGTTCAAATCACCAGAACCAGATGGATTACACCCCAAGATTCTGAAGGAACTGGCAGACAAGATCTTACAACCACTGAACTATATCTTTCAAAGATCCTGGAGCACAGGGGAACTGCCAGAGGATTGGAAAAGAGCTTATGTAGTTCCCATCTTCAAAAAAGGAAAGAAAATAGATCCAGGAAACTACAGATCTATCAGCTCAATACCAGGGAAGATTCCAGAAAAGATAACCAATGAATTACCGAACACCTAGAAGCAAACCAAGTAATAACCAAAAGCCAACATGGGTTTGTCAAAAACAGATCATGCCAGACTAATCTTATTGCTTTCTTTGATAAAGTGATAAAATTAGCGGACCAAGGAATGCTGTTGATATAATTTACTTGGACTTCAGTAAAGCATTTGATAAAATAGACCATAACCTACTATTAGATAAAGTAGAAAAATGTGGGTTAGACAGCATCACCACCAGATGGATTCATAACTGGATGACCAACCGCACTCAACATGTAGTCCTCAATGGAACTGCATCTACATGGAGGGAAGTATGCAGTGGAATATCCCAGGGCTCTGTTTTAGGCCTAGTGCTCTTCAACAACTTCATCAATGACTTGGATGAGGGGATAGATGGGGAACTCATCAAATTTGCAGATGACACCAAGCTGGTAGGAATAGCCAACACTCCAGAAAATAGGCTCAAGATACAGAAGGATCTTGACAGACTTGACATTGGGCACTATCTAACAAAATGAAATTCAAGAGTGAAAAAGGGAAGGTTCTACATGTAGGGAAGAAAAACCAAATGCACAGGTACCGTATATGTGGTATCTTGCTCAATAGTGTTGTGGCCCCATCCTCTGAGCCTATCCCATTGGAAGAAGGAAGCTCTGAGCATGAGGAAGAGGAGCCAGCCAGATCTCCCAGCCCCCCCCCCCTCTGGCACCGTCTCAGGTGCCAGCTGAAAGAGAGCAAAGTAGTGGGGAAACAGGTGTCTCAGATGAGAGTGAGGGAGAGACGTCATTCCTGGACGCACGCCAAAGAAGGCGAGAGAAACGCTTACAGCAGCTGCGGAGACGCACGAGGGAATAGACCTGAGTCACTGGACTTGAGTCACAGGACCAATGAGTCACTGGACCACACCCAGAGACTATATAAGACAGGGTGGTGGTTAATGATCTCTGTGATGAACAAATACTCACTCGGGTAGTCATTGGAGCTATAAGCTGAAGCTGATCAGAGACTTTGCTGAATATTTGTTGTGATTTTCTTTCTGTGTACTATTAAAGCACTTGGCAGACGGTGTGTATATCGCTGCCAAGTTAGAGATAAGAACTGGGGTGTGTGCCAAGTGCTTCTTTAACCCTCGACTGGCTGTGTTTTTGTGGGTATCTGTAGAGGGGGACAGATCAAATAGTAGTAACAGTGAGAGGGATCTTGGAGTCCTAGTGGACAACCATTTAGATATGAGCCAGCCGTGTGCAGCAGCTGCCAAAAAAGCCAACACAGTTCTAGGCTGCATAAACAGAGGGATAGAATCAAGATCATGTGAAGTGTTGATACCACTTTATAATGCCTTGGTAAGGCCACACTTGGAATCCTGCATCCAGTTTTGGTCGCCACGATGTAAAAAAGATATAAAAAAGAAGACCATTGGGAGCCAGTGCAGCTCATGCAGGAGAGGTGTCAAATGGGTGCACCTAGTTGCACCCATAATCACCTACACGGCCGTATTCTGGACTGGTTGGAGCCCCTGAGTGCTCTTCAAGGGGAGCCCCATTTTTTTATTTTTTATTTTTTAATTTGATTTATATGCCGCCCTTCTCCGGAGACTCAGGGTGGCTTACAGTGCGTTAAGCAATAGCCTTCATACTTTTGTATATTTATATTTATACAAAGTCAGCTTATTGCCCTCAACAAACTGGGTCCTCAATTTACCCACCTTATAAAGGATGGAAGGCTGAGTCGACCTTGAGCCTGCCTGGGATTGAACTCGCAAGTAATTGCAGCAGCTGGATCTTAAATGCTGCCTTTGTAGGAGGCATTACTCCCCTACGCTACTCAGGCCCCATGTAGAGAGTGCTACAGTAATCCAGACGGGACACCTGCTCTCAGTCTTTGCTTCCCAAAGCTCCTTCATCTGCACATCCTCTGCCATGTTCTTCAGATTTTAAGGGTCTTATTAAGGAATTCAGGTAGCACATTCAGCTGATTTATAATTATACCTGCTTCTCAAGATTCTTGAAATGGGCTTGCTTCAAATGCTGTTCTGTATCTAGCAAACAGTTTTCACTCGTCTCATTTATTTGTACAGTTATTAAATTTCTATACCACAGAAATGATAGATAGATAGATAGATAGATAGATAGATAGATAGATAGATAGATAGATAGATAGATAGATAGATAGATAGATAGATAGATAAGTAGGTAGGTAGGTAGGTAGGTAGGTAGGTAGGTATAGATGGAGGGATGGAGGCAGAGGTGGGTTTCAGCAGGTTCTGACCAGTTCTGGAGAACCGGTAGCGGAAATTTTGAGTAGTTCAGAGAAACAGTAGTAAAATTCTGACAGGCCCCGCCTCCATCTATTCTCTGCCTCCCAAGTCCTAGCTGATCGGGAGGAAATGGGGATTTTGCAATAACCTTCCCTTGGATTGGGGAGGGAATGGAGATTTTACAGTATCCTTCCCCTGCTATGCCCACCAAGCCATGCCCACCGAACCATGCCATGCCCACCAAGCCACACC
Organism: Coluber constrictor foxii; assembly: GCA_038048745.1. Lineage (NCBI taxonomy): Eukaryota > Metazoa > Chordata > Lepidosauria > Squamata > Colubridae > Coluber > Coluber constrictor. The sequence goes on from CM075960.1 coordinate 8,483,235, forward strand.
CACAGAACCGGTAGTAAATTTTGAAACCCACCACTGGATGGAGGGATGGAAGAGAGGAGGGGGGAGAGAGAGAACAGACAGATCCAAGTGAGACACAGCTAGATAAATGAATTGGTCCCTTCAGTGAAACCAACAGTCTTAGTTAATGTCTCCAGAGCCTTTCCAGTTCCCAGAACTGCTTCTTCCCTTCCTTATATGCACTCAAATGCTCTCCCGTTCTGTGTCTCATTACTACCAGCTTACTAATTTCTGTACATCAGTTTTCGGCTTATTATTATTTTTTTAACTATTGTTTTCCACTATGCTTACCGGTGATCATCGGGTGGAACTCAAAAGCACTACCTCTTAATAAGATGACTCACCTAAGTGGACAGCAATATTATTAGATTTCCAATTTCCAGGTTGCTGGTTAGTACAGGGTTAGTACTTTCTTAATGCCTTTCGTGGAAGCTCTTCCTCATCCCCCCCCCCCCACACACACACTCCTTAAACCCTGCTGTTTAGTTCACTGGATAAACTGGCATAATTTCTGATTATGTCTGACATTAAGGCCCACAGTTTATGCTTTTCAAACAAGTGGCCCTTTTTTAGGGTCTGAATCAAATTGGAAAGGGTGTGATGTTATGTTGATAATCTCCATAAACGAGCGCCCCCTCACCCAAGCTCATTATTGCTAATGACTGGCCCCCGTTTGCAATATTAATAGCATTGCAGGCAGGGATGGGTTCTAAAATTTTTTACTACCGGTTCTGTGGGCGTGGCTTATTTTGTGGGTGTGGCTTGATGGTCATGTGACAATTCTTTAGGATTTAGCAGAAGTACTGGTCTACCAGGCTTTTAACTGCTTGCTGAGCTGTACCAATTTACCCATTGATTTTTTGCAGGCACTGGTCTATTCATGTATTTTTGCAGACACTGATCTACCCATGTATTTTTTGCAGGCACTGGTCTACTCATGTATTTTTTTGCAGGCACTGATCTACTCATGTATTTTTGCAGGCACTGATCTACCCATGTATTTTTGCAGGCACTGGTCTACTCATGTATTTTTTTGCAGGCACTGATCTACTCATGTATTTTTTGCAGGCACTGATCTACTCATGTATTTTTGCAGGCACCGGTCTACCCATGTATTTTTGCAGGCACCGGTCTACTCATGTATTTTTTTGCAGGCACTGATCTACTCATGTATTTTTGCAGGCACTGGTCTACCCATTTATTTTTGCAGGCACCGGTCTACTCATCTGTTTTCTTTTAACACT